>LOEQ01001857.1:46591-59033 GCA_001685075.1 Bramus lutescens
GGACGAGAAAAGCCATTCTGAAGGCAGTGCCAATATACGGCAACCTCCTCCGTCACAAGGGAAAGCGATCTGTTCATGTCAGGTTCGCTCTCGGAAAGTTTAAGCTTCCATCCTCACAGCTATTAATTAGAAACCAAACACTATAGTACTATAGCAGCCGCAACCAAACATCCACGTTAAAAAAATTAGAGGCTACATAGAAACGTTAGGCACGAGCATGACAATCCCTTTAACAGATCCTGTGAAAGGCTCGATTGTCCCCTCTGCAGAGATGCTGGTGGTTTCTGCAGCTTGCTTAAAAAATTATATGCCTTTATTGTACTAAAGGAATTCCACAGGGAAGCACAGCCTACTCAGACGGCCAACAACACAGGCACTTTTCACATCCTCCCTCCCAGAGCCGACCGCGGCTCTTGACTTTGTTCAAACTGCTGTGAATTTAGCTGATGTTAAGACATCAGCTTTTCTGTCGGTTGCCTCACAGCTGAGAGTCTTTGACTTTGTTCAAAGCAAACTCCCTAGTTAAGAAAACCCAAGTGAGGAGCAGAGAATGCAGTCTTAAAGCCATCAGCACCTGCCTTGTTTTCTCACGGAAGTAAAGAGGAAATGCACAAAAATGTTCAATTCTACAGAGTGCGTTCTTTCCAACTTCCAGGTTGCTATCAAAACGTCCCTGGTTGGGTTTATTTCTGAAAAATGTTGCAACTACGTGTGACAAAATTTTAAACAATACCAAATTGTTTTATGCAGAGTTTCCTCCTGGAAACCTGTTTGCCCACGAACATCAACATTTCTTTCCTCACCCAGGAAGAATAGAAGTGGGCTTTAGGTCAGCTTACAAGGAGGGAGGGAGGGAGAGACACAGAGAGAGAGAGACAGAGAGAGAAAGAGAGACAGAGAGACAGAGACAGAGAGAGACAGAGACAGACAGAGAGACAGACAGACAGAGAGACAGAGACAGACAGAAAGAGACAGAGACAGACAGAAAGAGACAGAGAGACAGAGAGACAGAGACAGACAGAGACAGAGAGACAGAGACAGAGAGAGAGAGAAAGAGACAGAGACAGAGAGAGAGACAGAGAGTTGGCAGACTTGTTCGCGCACAGCCACAGTCCTGAGTGGGACCCGGGTTCTCACCTGCACGGCGCCCTCTGCCTCCAGGTCTCCCTGGGCTGGATCCTTGTACTGCAGGGGGGACTCAATGACCAGCTCCTTCTTGTCATTTCGACCGCTAGTCCTGTACTTATCAGCCTGCATTCTCCACCCAGAACCGCGGTCTGAAAGTCTGCAGCAGGGACAGCTGAGAGTCCCCTGCTGCTTGAGGCACGGGCACACACACCACTGGCCAGAGGACGGAAAGGAAGCCTGTTTCCCAGGAAGGGTCAGACTTACTGGCTGAATGTGCAGAGCCTGAGGGGTGGGAAGGCATGGCCGAGAAGGCCAGCCTCCAGGGGTGTTACTACAGCTCAGAAAATGGGAGGCTCCTGCTCGCTGGCCAAAGGAAAACAAACCCCAAACAGAACAATACACAGTGTCTGCCTCTGTGATGAAAGACCAACCTCACTGCGTCTGTCTGCTCGCGTGGCGTGGGCCAAATCAATGTGAGTCCAAACAGCGCAGAGCCGAAAAGAACACCCGTGGATCTCAGCGAGACTCCCTCGTCGTTGCTTCCATGCCGAAGCTCCCAGCTAGGGAGCCTGGGACAGTATAGAGCCGCAGTTTAAGAATGTTTTCATTTGTGCGGTACAGCTAAGCACCAAATACATGGTGGCTCCTGATCAAAGCAGGACCAGACAACCACATAAGGGTGTTCCTGCAAGATGCGGGGCAAGAAATCCCTTCTCACGGAAGGACAGACAGCAGCAGGCGTAATCGCAAGCATCTGCTGTTAGAGTAAGCTGAATAAATTAACCTTCCATGCAACACAAGCATTCACCACGAATGTTTCCTTTGCACACACCAACACGTGTGTGTACTAGGAGGTGTGCACCCAGCGCTAAGGGATGGAGAAGGTCAGAGTGGGCACGTGAAGCAGAAAGTTTCTTTGGAGAGCAGGAAACAGATGGGAAGCCAAGACAAAAGCATCCTACAGAGACAGACACACAGGAAAGCCCAGGGAAACAGCTAGGTTACTTTCAGGGTCCTGCTTTCTGCCCCTCCCCCAGTGCGCTTCCAGAAGTCTATCTTTATTATTTCCTCATATTCACGGTGAAGCAACTTACAAAAAAAAGTAAAACAGAGGCTTTGGCGGGATTTGCTAAAACGGCGCAGGGAGAGCATGCACGGACCGGGGGATTAAGTATAATGATGCACTTCCAGACTTCCAGGATTAAATATACTGATGTGTTTCCAGGTGGTGCCTCAAGTGGGAGCACCTCCCGTTTGGTGCCTCTGTTTATTTCTCTGAAACCGGGAAGTATCTAGTAACCAGTACAGATTTAGTAACAGTCTGTAAACAGGGAACCTAGTTCTAGAGCATCCACAGCCTCAAAGAACAGAACACTCGGGGAACAGAAACCAGCAGAAGAAACGCAGGCGCCTTCCCCACTCTTTCCAGGCACAGCGACTGAGGACCGCAGAGTGGAAAGGAACTCAAGTGGGAACTAAGGGGCTAACCAGTGCCCATTCCGCCCCCCTTCTCCCTGCCAGCACCTGTCACAGCCATTTAAACACCAGAAATCCTTTTAGTACGGGCATTAATTGCTCAATAAATAAACTACATTTAAAAATTAGTTAACTCGCTGGGTGTGGCTGCTCACAACCATAATTCCACTCAGAAATTATGAAGTATGAACTCGGGAGCCTGAGGTAGGAGACCTGCCTCCTGTTCAAGGCTAGCGTAGAATAAAAACTGAGCTCCTATGTCAAGAGAAAAACAAAACCTGGCTTTTATAATAAACTCATTTTTAAAGAGTTGGGAACATAGCCCAGATGGTAGAATGTTTGCCTGGCATGCAAAGCCCTGGGCTCCATCCTCAGCATCACACTAACCCAGAGTTGAGGCGCATGCCCTGGAATCACAACATTACGGGGGCAGAGGTGGAAGGATCAGAACTTCAAGACCATTCCCTTCCTAAAATTGAAGTTCAAGACTCATGTGTCCAAATTTAAAAAAAAAAAAAAAGGAATAAACTGGGCAGTGGTGGCACATGCCTTTAATCCCAGCACTCAGGAGGCAGAGGCAGGTGGATCTCTGTGAGTTTGAGACCAGCCTGGTCTACAAGAGTTAGTTCCAGGAGAGGTGCCTAAGCTACAGAGAAACCATGTCCTGAAAACAAAAACAAAGAAAGAAGAATAGAAAAAGAAAGGAGGGAGGAAGAGAGGGAGGGAGGGAGGGATTGAAAACTATCCAAGACTTAGAAATTGGGTGGGTTGTAGGGTAATCTTTCAAAATTCAGGTTCTCATCAAAGCTGCATCCCAAAGTAGTCTGACCCATGAATTTGAAAAATCGTTGTAAGGTTACAAGAGAATTTAAAACGGGAGGAGGTTCAGTTACAGTCACATAAAACTAAAAGAAGAACCAAATCGAAATTTAGACGTATCCTAGGCATGAGAAACTAGAAAAATGATGTCACAGCTTGAAACAGATACTGACATGAGCAACAACTTGATAACATTTTCTACGTGGCTCACAGAACAGGGCACTCCCTCCTCAGACTCCCACTGTCCCAGAATCCCTGTCCTCTAAGGAGACACGCTATCCAAAGCTAATGAGCCTAACCACAGCAGCATCTGGTAGTGATGCGGAGGTGCCAAAGCCTTACTCAAGAAGCACCATGTACTGCATCCTGGCACTGCGTACGCTCCACGCTCCACGGGCTTGCCTACTTCACGACTCTATATAACTTAGCCCTGCTTCTCACACAGGCAAACTGACGTGGAGTTTAAATGTATGCAGAGACCACATGGCAAACAAGAGCGAGGATCCAGTGTGCGCCCTCCACTGAGACACCATGCTAAACTGACTTGCTCTAACTATGCTCAAACTGCTGAAAAGATGTCAGCCAACAACGACGGATAATGACAATGTTTGTGTGCGACCCTATGGGGGGCAGCAGTGAGATAGTAAACAGTCTTTATGTGCCAGCACATAGATGATCACACAGTGGTAAATCCTGCTGTTATTCCCATTCTAAAGGAAGAAACTCTAGTCTTAAAATCAGGACTCTGGCTTTATGGCCTAAAAGAGCAGCTCCACCAACTGCACTGGAGCAATACATTGCAAAGATCTCCAGCAACTGAAAATTAAATCCTGTCGTGGCAGGGGAGTTTGGGGCTGAGCCTCTGCAGTCTCGGCTCCCTCGGGCTGAGGTCAAAGCTAGCCTGCGCTACACTTCAAGACCGAAAAGGGAGGGCTATGGAGAAGTTCAGCAAGCATGAACACATGAGTTTGGATCTCCGTAGAAAAGCTTGGCGCAGCAGTGTGGACGTCAGCAAGACAGCTGCTGGTGGGGGAAGGGGTAAGCAGATTTGGGAGCTAATGTGTTAGCCGGTAGCAAAAATGGATGACTCCAGCTTCAGCCAGAGATCCCATCTCAAAGAATAAAGTGAAAAGCAATCAAACACCCCAGACAGCAACCTCTGGTCTACACATGTAGGACACATACATCTGAGTGCAAACTCACACACACACACACACACACACACCTATGTGAGCGTGTACCTCTCGCCGTCTCTACCTACACACACACACACACACACACACACACACACACACGCACGCACGCGCACACAGCATTCTCTTTTTGCTGACCCCGACAGTTGTTTTCAGATACTCGTCTGGAACACCACATATTCATGCCATTAGTCAGGCATTTTCCTAAGGACTTTGTGTATTTTCTTCAAAAGATTTAGCAATGACTTTCTACTATGTGCTTTATTTAATTGGCTCTGAATTTCTAGGCAGCCAGGACAGCAAGGCAAACATGATGAGTTTCCATAAGGTAAACCACGCCGGGTTCTGAAGGAAGTAAATCTTGTGCAAGTTTCTCAGGCAAAGGTTTATGCAAAAAGGGCTGATGTGTGTTTGCCAAGGTTCTCCACTGTCTACAGGAAATGCCCTGCAAAACTGACCACACGTGCCTTCAATCCCAGCACTCGGGAGGCAGAGCCAGGGAGGATCTCTGTGAGTTTGAGGCCAGCCTCATCTACAGAGTGAGTTCCAGGACAGCCAAAGCTGTTACACAGAGAAACCCAAAAAACAACAAAAAGGAATTCGCATGCCAGACCGCCCGTCTCTCTACTTACACTCCAGACCAAGTAAAGCCGTCACCTGTCTGTCCCAAGATCGCTGACACCTTCAAGGGGGTCAGCTCAAGAAAATCTCTGGGTATGAGACCTCCCTGTCTGGTGACTCAGGTGACTGGAAATGTCACCTCTCAGGATGCTTCAGACCTATGGCCACCGAGGAAGCTGAATAGTGTCTCGTTCAACCTCCTGATCCCAAGGCTCCCCAAGAAGAGGATGTGGTTTCTCCACACCTCAGGACAAGAGGACACCTGATGACAGAGCAGCACCCACAGGAAATCCCATTTCAGAGGACAGGAAACAGGTGGCCATGCTTTCCTCTACGATCTTCTTAAAGGAGGTGGATGTCAGGCTTCTGGATCCAAACGACACCAACATCACTGAGCCCCTGGACTCGCTGGCCTCAACGGGTTCACACACCCATTGGTTAAATTCCAATAAAGAGGACACCTAGGACCGTGCACTGGGGATACACTGTGAGAGCAGTACAGCCGACCACAGTGTGTGCTTCCACAGACGGTGCTTCATTGCTCAAATGTCAGCAAGCACTCGTTCCTACCTGCTGGGTACGCAAAACCACGAAAGCTTACGGGGAAACTTGCCCTCTCTTCCTCCCAGGAGAATGTCCACCACACTCCAGGAGGCCGCAGGCTCCCACTCATATGCTCAAACCTCTCGATGCCTCCTTCTCCAGGAAGCCTACTGATCCTCCAACCAGGATGAATTGGTTCCTCCTCTTGGGGGCAACGCCTTTGGCTCCCGAGCCTGACATGCAAGCAATGGCTGTGCTCCCTGATCTCAGGGCTGATGTGCACTGGCTGAA
Source organism: Bramus lutescens (assembly GCA_001685075.1). Taxonomy (NCBI): domain Eukaryota; kingdom Metazoa; phylum Chordata; class Mammalia; order Rodentia; family Cricetidae; genus Bramus; species Bramus lutescens. The sequence goes on from LOEQ01001857.1 coordinate 52,663, forward strand.
GGCAGGACTGACTGCATGTTAAGGGAGGAATGCACTCACGTGTGCGGCTAGTGTTAGGGCACTGGTTACCGTCAACCACACAGTGGAAAGAAGTATTTATTAAAAATGGCACTGCCATTTGTTAAAACATAGAATTCAGCCTAGAAAATGTCTCTCCACAAAGCTTACTAGATGTTTTGTGAAATAATTTCCAAATACTGTAACTAGACTCTTAAAAGAGCACTAACAATGGGGTTGCTGAGATGGCTCGGTGGGTAAAAGTACATCCAACCAGACTTGGGGACCTGAATTTGAGATTCCCAGGACTCATAAATACAAATAATTTGATTTTTAAAAAAGCAAAAATAACATAGCAGAGTAACTCACATCTATAATCCTAGCACTTAGGAGGCTGAGGCAGAGGATCACCATGAGTTTGGGGCCAGCCTGGGCTAGAGGCCAGCCTGTGCTAGAGAGTTGTCTCAAAGAAATGAATGAACTTGGTTTTGGCAATGAGTCTATGTAAATTTTGAAACTGTACTTGCTGTTGCTAATAACCATAAAGGAATAGCCACACAGAGAATAAATACATATGATCTCAGCCTAAAGGCTTTTAAACTCTTTGTTAAGGCCTCCTTCTGACACACCAAAAGTACATTTAGGCCACAAAAATTAGCCTTAAGGGCAAAAGAAAACTCACAGATGCCTGTAAGCATCTCTAATAACATGACCGTTCCGTTCCCCTCTCTAGCTAAGGTAGACAATGATAAAAGGTAGAAACTACCAGAACCACAAAGGGAGCCAGCGGATAAAGCTTTCCCATAGTGTTGTTGACCCTGTTTGGCTTGCTGGCCAAAGGAAAGGAAAGGTATCAAAAAATGACCTGCACTTCTGAGAACAACCAGAACATGACAGAAGCAGCCACATGGAGAAAAGGGGCACTGGGATGGAGCGGGAAATGGGAGGGTCACTGTAAGAAAGGACAGAGTTGACAGAGACTGGCACCCACCATGGGAGGAGCAGGGCCCCTTAGGGAGTCAGGACAAGGATTAGCGCGGCCTAAATCTGAAGCTCGACTCACTAGATATCTGGTTAAATAACCACAGAGATGAAACCCACAATACTATCTATTCTCTTGTTTCTTAACGGGGAATCCAGGACTGAACTGAGCCCTCGAAAATGATAAAGCTGTGTGTTGTGTGCCCACGAGTTCTCCAAGGCTGCGGAGTGACAATGACCAGGGATAGGTGGTCCTTGTAGGCAGGCTCTGTCGGCNAGCCACAGGACATTTGAGCAGCCTTACCTGAGACATCCTCTTCCTTGTTCCTTTAACCCCCTGCCCCCCCAGCATCCCTCCCCCACATCTGGCATATTCTTTGTTCTATTTCCTGTTCAGCCCTGACAAGCCTTTCCTTCGGAAGCGTCTCAGAGCATAAGGATTCTGGCCTGCTGTGTCCCCTGCTCTCTGGAGTCCTAAAGCGAGGAAGACGATGCTGAGAAACACTCACGAAAGGAGCTTGCTGGAGACTCATGACCGCCCCAGACAGCAGACACAAGGGCTGCACTCTGGATGCGGTGACAACTCCAACAGCATCAATCAGCCATCTCAGGGGTGGAAATTTACAAAGCCAAGGAAAACACAGTGTGCCTGGGATTTTTCTCAGGAAACCCAACTCCAGGTGCGGGTTATTGACACTCAGCCTCAGCCATGTTTGGAGTCCTGTGCCCCTGTCACCTCTCCTTGGCTGCTTTTCAGCACACCAGTGCCTGACCCAGCGCTACCAACACAGCAGACGACACCTCACCTAAACAGTTCTCACAGGGTGAATGAGGCACCCTCACATAGGAAGGCGTGTGCAAACCTCAACCTCAAAGCAAGAGATGGAATTTTCTCTTTCCTCTCCTCACCACACGCGGACGTTGAAGGCCAAGGAGTGTGTTCTTGGTGAGGAAAACAAACAAAATTCAAACATCTAGCTTTGTTGGTGTGAATTTGTTGATGGGAATCTGGCATTCAATGTTTTTCTTTAAATTAAAATGTATCTTTCAAGTATCACTGTAAGATAAACTTCACTCTCCTTCTCTCATGGCTCCCTTCCAAACCATTCTGAAGAAAAGTACAAAATGGCTCCACCTACGGTTATTGGTTTGTAAAAATCTCTATTTGTACCTGTTAAATTGACCTAAAGTATCTCCAAGGGGTTTCCAAGGAACAAAGCCAGCCAGACCGTCATATTTATAGATGAGAGACACAGCAAACTGTAGGTCACATAGCTCTAATTATTCCCAGGAGGCACAAATGACAGCGCAGAGCACAGGCCTCAGGCAAACGCTAAGGACACCTTCTGAAAAGAGCGCAAAGGGAAAGCCCACCTTGGGGAAATGATGCAAATACATTGTGGCATTTTCCTGGGCTCTTCCAGCTCAAATCAGCTTGTGCTTAAGACAATGAGTGTGTACAGTAATACCTGCTTCCAAACAATGACTGGGAAGTCCCCCACTTAAGCCCCGCAGGCCACATCCCTTCCTTAAGATAGCATCACCAGCAGTCACGATGACAGCTCCCTTGTCCAGCTGCTAAGTGAGGAACAGTGGTGTCTACCCCCACAGTCCATGCTGACAGTCACTGCCCATCCACGTGAACGAGTGAGACAGCCAAGGACGACAGAACACAGCCAGTGTTGGGGGGCTCACTCATCCCGGGCGGTCACAGGACCCCATCCCACTGCCACAGAAAAGATTAGTAAATCAAATGAATTTCTTCCTGGTGACAAATGGTACCAGAGCTGGAAATGGAAATGCACTCAATAAGGACGATGAGTATAAGAGTGGTCCAAGCTTCCTTCCTCCTGGCTGGCAGTCAAAACATGAGCCACGCTACACAGATGACGGCTCTGACCACAGTAAGGACGGAGCTATAATCCGCTTTATCAGCCTTTCCTCTAAAACTGCTTCGGCAGCCTGACGGTCCTTCGGTAACAAGTCCACTCAATGTTGAAATTTCTGCCCGGCGTGGTGGTGCACGCCTTCAATCCCAGGCAGATCTCTTTGAAGTTGAGGCCAGCAGAAATTATGTAGCAAGTTCCAGGCCAGCCAGGGCTACGGAGTGGCACCCATGTTTCAAAAAAAATTTTTAAATAAATACTTCCTTAAAGATTAGATTTTAAATGTTTTTTCACATACACATGAGATCGTGGATATGCTAATTAAGTGTTTGATTTAATCAGCCTACAGTATAAATGCGAATCAAAATGTCCCACTGTGCCCTATAAATATACACAATAAAGAAAAATGTGTGCGTGTTTGTGTCTGCATGTATATATGAGTGTGAATATAGATGCTCTCAGAAGCTTAGGAGAGGGCGTAAGAGGCCCTAGAGCTGGAACACCAGCAACTGTGGCCACCTGATGTGGGTGCTGGGGATCAAACCTGTCTCCGGTACAAGTATAAAAGCTCTTAACCATTGAGCCGCCTCTCTAGCCCCAAAATTATCTTTTTATTTTAAGCTTTAATCATATTTTTATTTGTGTGCATGGTGTTTCGTGGGAGCAGGCACACGCATGCAGAGCAGGTGTGGAGGTGGAGCACCATTTCTGGGTTGACTCTCTCCTTCTGCCATGCGTCCCAGGGACTGAACTCGGGTCATTATGCCTTCCCATCAGGAGCTTTTACCTAAGGAGCCACACTTTGCTGTTCCTAAAACAAAACGAAATAAAAAATAAAAAGCAGCTATCCACGCGATACAATTGACTTCATCTTTTCCCCTCTCACACAAAGAGAAACAGACTCTGGGAGTGGAGTCCAGTGAACGAGTGTGATGATCAATCAACCTGGGCAACCGTCAGTCCACAGGAATCCCCCACAAAGGGAGGCCAGGCCTAAAGCCTCTGCCTGTTCAGATGCAGCTAAACACAAAACAAACGAGGCTTCCAACGCTGCCTAACGCGCGCGGCTCTCCAAGCACACGTTTCTATTTATGGTTTGCCAAGACCTCAATGAGGAAGTGGAGACTTTTTTTTTTATTGTAATTGTGTCAGGGATAAGCAAGGAAAACAAAAAAAGCATTTACCTGGTCTCCAAGCACTTGAGGGACATTCTTACTGAACCGAGTCCACCTTGGCCCTTCAGCATGACAGCAGATGCTATTGTCTGCAGAGACTGGATATGCTTTTAATTAAATAGCTTATCCTAAATTCACACTGCAGTGGCTTTGAGCTAGGTTCTGCCATTAATCCGAGACATGGTGATTAAGTAGATTTAGATTTTTCAAGCTTTTTTTTTTTTTGAGACATAATTTTGCCTCCCTGTAGCTCACATAAGTAAGTGTCTTAGGGGAGGCACAATGAATACGGGAAACTTTTCTAGGCCTGAAAATAAAAGGTCTAAAGAAATGGAGTAAAAGTCAACACTCATAATGATTATGTCTGAAATGTAGAACAAATGGTTTTTCCTTCTATTTAGCCTGATTTTTAAATTTTCCTTAATACTCATAAATTACTTTAAATTAAATACTTTTTTAAAATTTCAAAGTCATTTGGGAAATAATTCAAATGAATGTCTGTGGAGGTGGCCAATGCTTAAATGGAACTTCTTCCAGGGCTGGTGCCAGAGGGTGGTGACTTCAGTCACCAAATTCATAAGAGCACGGGGGGGGGACGACCCTCAGAAATGAAAACAGCAATACTTAAATGAAACACTTGAGCAAAAAAAAAAAAGAAATTGAAATTTTTCTCCTAAAACCTGTGATATACAAATCAAAACCATACATTTCCTTTGTCTCAGGACCAGCATGACTTCCTAGGTAGGCATCAGGGCACAGGCCCCTCCTAGGCCTCCAGAGACCCGGCCACGCGGCTCTCACTTTATGAACGAAAGCGTCCTGTGTCCCAGGAGAGATGGTGCATCAGGAGCCCTTGCAGGACAAGCTCTCTAACAGACCTTGATTTCAGATCTTTTTATCCCTTGACCTTGACAAAATCAACTGACTTCTAAAGCTCCGAGTGACCAGAATTTAAAATCTCAAGCTCAATATCCACGCTTCTCTGTCAGACGGTTAAGTGTCACTCCTGGGACCATTTTGAGCAGAAAAGCCAACCCACTCCATGGGAACCCTTGTGTCCTGGTTCTGATGTAGACGGACCTCCTGAAGGCTGTGAGCCGGGAACAACAGGGCAGAGCCATTCCTGCCGTCTTCTCCAATGAAGGAAACAGGAAACAGAACGGACTGGGATGTGTTCTCAGAAAAGGAGGGCAGCTTCAGAGGTGACACGGCCCACGGACCTGGATCTCTTGGCTTCTCAGCCCCGAACTTTAGCACAAAGGCAGAAGTCCTGGCTGCCTCCTGAAGTCTCACTTCTCTGCCTCAGGAAATGCTATCTATCACTTTGGAATGCTCTCCCACCACCTCGACCTGTTGGGTGCCTGCTCACCTCCTAAGCTACAGCCCAAAGGTCCCTCCCTTTCATAAGGTCCCAGAACACTCAGTCCTGAAGAATGTCTTTCTGGTCCAGATAAAGGGAGGTGAAGCCAGAGCCCTGTCTTACAGCAGCTGCCAAACCTGGTTGTCCACTGAGTTGGGAAGTTTAAAATAACAGCAATAATAACAATAAATATTAAAGCTATTATTATGGTTCATTATCCCAGGGTCCTGCCTGGACCTTCTGAATTGCTATCTTGAACCGAAAGCCAGGAGTCTGCATTCCTTCCCGGCTCCCCAGGTGATGGTGTGCTGTAGGCAGGTGGTCATCTATGTTCTATTGGCATTGCTTTAGTGACTCGAGGTGCGTGAAGAGCAGACATCTGTTGTGGAACTCTAAAAGCAGGAAATCATGGGTGAGTACCCAGAAATACCTGTGCACGGGTATAACAGAAGGGATTGTATCTGGCAAAAAGTAGGGGGTGAACCAGAATGGAGAGCGGAGCCAGGGATGGAAGACGCACAGAGCTTTACTGGAATGTCTCTGAAAATCTGCACAGAGATTGGTAATTTCTTATTTAGTCAACTTTTGTGGAGGCTCTGTCCCTAACCCCACAGAGGCCAAACCTTCAAGAAGGACCCTCTAGAACATGACAAGGGGCCCACATCTCTCAATGTTTCTAATGTTGTGTCAGGCATGCAATCCTTGCTAACAGTACCCTCTCCTAAAATGTAGAATGAAGCCAGCGTGAGCTTGTGCTTCCCTCCCCAAAGTCCTCTTGCTTGTTGCAGGCTGACTTACAACCTTCCACTCAAGCATCAAACCTGTGAGGAGCGCTAACTCACAGCAATGACGTGATTTGGTTAGAGAAGAGCAGAGTGAAATTCTGGTGGTTTCCTCTCCACCTAAGAGGAGTAAAATGTGAAGTCGCATCGTCTATCCATGTCCTCTACAATCCACTGTAATTTTGTTGGT
>LOEQ01001857.1:63923-77139 GCA_001685075.1 Bramus lutescens
AGAAAGAAAGAAAGAAAGAAAGAAAGAAAGAAAGAAAGAAAGAAAGAAAACCCTTCACACACCTCCAAACTGAAAAACAGTGGTGGAGGGCACATGGAATAAAAAGGTGTGCACTCGGGAGGCACAGAAGCAGCAGAAGGCCGGGCTGGGTCAACCTCCCAAGGCCTCACGGAGACTCAGGAGCTCCACAACCTGGGGGTGGAAAAAAAAAAAACACAGTGCACTCGGGAGGCACATGGGAGCAGAGGACCGGGGGACCCACCCAGTCCATGGAGACTCGGGAGCTCCACAACCTGATCCCCAAAAGAAGGAAAGATTAAAAAAAAAAAAAACCAACGGGACGGTAAGGGCGAAGCATCGAGAGACAGGTCCCACCATCCAAACGGCACGGGCGACAACCACGAAGCCGGGACGCCTGACACGCTTCACAGCGGCAAACGCAAGGAAGCCGGTCATAACAAAAAGCTGCTCGGGAAGCACGCATGGGCCCAACCCCAAAGGGCAGCGAGAAACCCGGGGAACGCAGGCTGGGTTAGACGAGAAAAAACACCCAGCGAGGCTCAGAAGAGACCTAGAGAGTCCCTTAATGTCACCCACTTCAAGGACAGCGTGTCAGCACCCATCTGCAGGTACAATAACGACAGATAGCAACCACTAGAAGAATGATAACAGGTATGGGGAGTCATTCACAGACCACATGGAACTCAGTTGTCAGGTGCCCATATAGGGCCCGGGTAGCCCAGGGTGGCCTGCTCGGGATTGACAGGTGTCCATCTAGGGCCCAGACAGACAGGGTTGGTGACCTGGAGTTGACAGGTGTCCATCTAGGGCCCAGACAGGGTTGGTGACTTGGAGTTGACAGGTGTCCATCTAGGGCCAGAAAGCCCAGGGTGGCAGCTCGGAGTTGACAGATGCCCAGCCCTCCTATCTCAGCTTGTTCTGAGCACTGATCCTCTATACCTATCAGATATTGTGATCACGAGCTCAGCTCTGACAATTTTCACTCTTCTGGGAATAATTGGTTATATCCAGAGACACTGTTTGGTTGTCATGACCATGGAAAGGGAGCTGGGAGGCCAGAGATGCTGTCAGAGTCCACAATGCACAGGTTCTCATTCCAAAGACATCAACAGGGTTGAGACTGAGAAGTCTGCCCAGTCCTATAAAGGGGATGACTTTCCACACGAGTGATCTTGTCACAAAGAAACTGTGTCCAGACAGAACAGCATATTCATCCTGTAGTTCCACTTCGATCTAGCCATGCTGTTTATCCATAAACAGAAACTATACTTCCGGTCATCCTAATTATATGCCACCGCATAGGTGTGTAGACAAATATAGCATGGATGTTATATGTATGATCACATTCCTAATCAAGTCACTGTCTTCATTCCTTCCTTTTAATTTTGCTTTAAAGATCATTTAAAATTTTAACTATATTTGTGTGTGTGTGCATGGACACCACAGGGAACATGTGGAGTCCAAACAGCTTACAGGAGCTGGTTCTCTCTCTCCATCATGTGGGTCTCAGCGATCAAACTGAGGTTGTCAGGCAGGCTTAGAAGCAAGCACCCTTACCCTGAGCCATCTCACTGGCCAGTCCTAATTACTCTTTATCTATACATAAAATAGTAGATCCTCCTGTTTCTTTCCTTTCTATATGTTTTTATCTTGTGGGTTTGGCTGGCGTGTGTGTGTGTGTGTGTGTGTGTGTGTGTGTGTGCGTGTGCGTGCGTTGAAAGAGAGAGGGGCATCAGGAAAAATATCAGAACTATGTTTAGCAAAAATCTAGACCCAATAATACAGCAACTATTTTTTTTCTGTCAAAAACCTACAATCATTGGGATGAGGTGTGAGCTCAGTCAGTGAAGGGTTTGACGCCCAAGTGTGAGGACCTGAGTTCAGATCCCCATAATCCACATAAGACAGAGGTGTGCCAGCACAGTGACAGGGAGAACACGTGCCAATGAGCCCAGCAGAATGTGCAGCTTACTCCACCCCGTTGACTATGGAGGACGAGTAAGAACTGCGTGTTTCAGCCTGAGCTAAGCAGGAAGTCATCTGCAGTCTTTCCAGGAAGGAAGGACCACACATGAATGAGGGTGGAACACAGACCCGTGGGTGCCGGCCCCATATGGGCAGGCGGGGGTTAAAACAATGAGTGAATTAAATCACTAAGAACGAGGATGTTGGTGAATACAGAGCCCTTGGTAACACACACACACACACACACACACACACACACACTGTAGCCAACCACTGTGCAAACCTGGCACAATGACCAGGCCCCATCTCTTCTTTCAGGTCCTCAGTACACCCAAGATGAAGACTTGTGCCCACTCATCAATAGCTATGCTGAGCTTTCTAAAGCCATTTGAGCTGAAGTCCGCACAAGCCTCACACAGCTCGCCCGCACACCTGCAATGTCCGTGTATTCCAATCACCAATTTCCAATCAAAGAACTCTGCTGGTGGGAGATTTTATAATCCGTGACCTTCATCTTTGCAGATAGTCTCTGCCAGTGGTGAACAAACAGCATAGCATTCTCCAAGGGGAGGAAGGGATGGGCTAAAAAGTAGGGTTTCCACCCTACAGTCCTTTCTGAGTTTTTCTGGGAACCAGCATTTACTCCAGAAGACATGATTGTCGTGGGCAGCTGCCCCCAGGGTCCACACAGGCAGAGAGGCTTTTGGCGAACATGGAAGAATGGTCCTTCTAGGGAACATCGCACTCACTGTTTGCTGAACTCCTCAGAGTGCTAACGTGCATGACTTGCAAACTCACTGGGTCCCATCTCAAAAGGAAGCCTTTGTGTGACCATCTCAGCCTCGCCCGGCCCTCACTTCAGAGAGGCTGAAATATCTCTGTCTCGAGGGTTCTGAGGGCTCGCTTCCTGGCTGCCCATGAGATTCCCATATATGAACCCAAAGCAGATGGAGCTGATGTGAAAAAGCCATCCACTCACTGGCCCCTCTTGTCCCCATTCTCTCAACACTTCTGGTCACCGACATCCGACAATTCCCAGGGCTCCACCCCACACAGCATCCACCATTTCCTCTTGAGAACTCCTTTCTCATCTCTGCTCCACAAACTTCAGCTCACGAGGACTTCAAATGCTGGGTAGTCAGAAACACTCCCCTTGCCCTACCCCCAGTTTTGTGCCTATTTGTTATTAATTTTTAAAAACCACACATCCAGGTGGGAATAACTTAAGAACAGGTTAGAAGCATACTGCTTCTTAACCTCAGGGTTAGAGAGGGTTTTGCTCTGATGAAGGGTGATAGATACCACCCTGGTTCTAACTGTTACTAACAAACCTAGTGTCTACTGTGTCCCCAGATTCTGAGGCTGAGGCAATCAGCTTTCTCCAACATGCTCTGTGAACACCAGAGGCACCTCACCATGGAGATGGTGGCAGAGGTGACACTGGTCAGGCACACTCATTTTTTCCTTTGCACTCAGCAGATCTCCGTGAGTCACAGACGACAGTTAGTGTGGGCCCATGGTGGCAGACAGAGCAAGCAGCAGCTACAGTCAGAGAAAACTCATTGGAAATGGCACGCCAAAGCCTGGCCAGCACACTCCTCCGTGTGCACATATACTTCTGAGGGCGTGGATTATGTCTGAAGGAAATGGAAGGCCCCTGAGGGTAGGAACTGCATCATTACACTGGTGCAGGCTGTGTTTATCCTCTGGATGTCAATTTCGGCTGGTGGCTTGTCTAGGCAGGAGGCTGGCAAACAGAAAATGTGTTGCCAATTATGTAATGAGCATTGAGGCCCTTTGTACCCTCGAGTGCACTTACGACATTCCTGGCTTTGGTTTCCATCCACACAATGTCGGAAGAATCCCAGGCCAAGCTGCCAAACTCTTTAATGAATTCCCAACTCCAGGCACTTGGTAAACTAGCTGTGGGCCAGGACCCACAGTCTTGGGTGGGACCAGGAACCATGGTCTTGGGTATCACCTCTTCTTTCTCGACCTTTCCCCCCAAAACACACAGGGTAACACATCCAACTAAGCCCACAAAAGAGAACTCCAAGAGCTGCTGGTAACTCAGCCCAAAGTGGAGGCACACAAAGACTGCTAATCTCTCTCTGCTCTTTCCAGTGTGGTATAGACTGTCTGCCATAGCCGGCAATCCAAAGCCTTTCTAGATAGCAACCACAGCCATCTTCATAATGACATCGTACTATGGGGGATCAACACGAGCTCACAAACCCCGAGGCACTCATGGTAGAGGAGCGGAGTCATCATAACCTGGGAGGAGAAAAAGGAAGCAACCTCAGAGTCAGGGCTTTGCTATGGCAATTGCCCCACCACAGATGACTGGATGAGCAGGCACAAAGGCATGGGCCCGTTCCCTCTAGTCATCTAATAATAAAACAGCTCCACTCGAAGACACAGACAAGGCAAGCTGAGCACAGTCTGCCTTAGAAACGAACCTACTGGCACCCACCCATTCCTGAGTTCAACAGTCTTTCCAACTAATACCATCCATTCTTCCCGTGTTCAGAGGGTGGGTGGGCAAGAACCTGAGTCATAGGAGTGCTTATGAACACGAACACACAGGCATATGCACACACTCCTCACACACGCACACACACACACACACATGCACACATGCACGAGGGAGAGAAGAAAAGTGGCCAAGGAGAAGACACCTAAAAATATTTTTAAAAAAGGAAAACAAATACTGTTTTAAGTTGCTTTTCAAAATAAATTCCTAACAGAACTCTTAAGTGAGATCTCCTCCACTATGTCGGGGTCACCTGACCTCTCTTTCCTCCAGTTTATCTGTTGTGGACCTGGCCTTCCATGTCTGAGGTCACACGACAGACAGCAAAATACAGCCCTAAAACTTACCTTCTCGGTCTCCTCTTCTTTCTAATGTTTATTTTTAACAGAATGAGGGCGATTAAAACTTATGCAAACAAATAAGGTTTTAAATGTCTGTGGTAGCTAGAGGTTGTTTTCAAAATTAAGACCATTCCTGCAGACTCTGCCTTTGGATGGGGTCCAGCCTCTTTTAGATAAACACACGTCTGCACAAACGATCAGAGTTTCCACCAGTTTTACAATACTGGTCACAAGAGTCTGATTTGGACAGCAGCCCAGCCCGAGAGGCAGCTGACCCCTCGGCTGAAAAGTGAAAGTGGGAACTAGACCTCAGCTCGCTCCCACCCAAGAGCAGCGAAGAGCAATGCGCCACCAGCAATACCCTGTCTGTTCTTGGAGACTGAACTCGTGAAATCCCACTGCACTAGAAATAAAGGCGGGTAGGGCGCGCGAAAAAGAGAGCTCAGCAATTAAGAGTTTGCAGCTCACTCCTCCAGAGGACCTGGGTTTGGTTCCCAGCGCACACATGCGGCTCACAACCATCAGTAACTCCAGCCCAGGAGATATAACATCCCCTCTGATGATACCGATTTGCAGGGTAGAAGTAAAACATAGTAAAATAAGACCACCACCCCCGTCCCCTCCCAAATCTCATCTGTAAACACGATGGTCAGGTATGACCAGGGATCTGAGTGAGACCTGGCACACTTTAGCGATGAACAGGAAGAGGCCTTTTTTAAAAGCCTTCTCTTCATTTTCTCAGGTCGCTATGCTGTGTCCTGAACATGAAACCCATGCTCCACACAGATCCAGCCGGGCACGGCACTGAATATGAACGAACGCCTTCCTGCCATCTGTCACTAGATCCAGGGATGTCAGAGGGCAACAATGTCCCGTGCAGGGATTTTCAGCCACAAGCACACCAGCCAGAGCTTTCCAAAGCTAGGTACCGGATTCCCACACTCACCCTCTTGCAAGCACGGCAGAAGAGAGGCTTGCAAGAGGCAAAACACCCCCGGAGAAGCCCACTCACCCAAAATTATGCCTTCCCCACGTCATCACTAGAAATATTTTCCAGGAAAACTAAAGAGGAAACTACTTAGAAGAGAAAGAAAAGCGAGATTGAGATCATTCTCCCAATATCAAAACGAAGCCCAAAGACACAGTCTGGCAAAATCCAGGTTCTATTTACTCCATGATTAGGAAACCTCCCAGGCCCCTTCCTGTGCCACCAACCCCTAGTTAATGATCTCCCTTCTGAGATGCAAATGTCCTTTGGCAGCTATCAGTCACTGAAGCTATTTATGCCACAGTGTGACTTTTAAAAACAGATGAAACTTAACATATCTAGCTGAGATCATTCACACACTGAAACTGTTCTGTCAGCGAATAGAAAGGCACGGGGAAGTGGGGGTGACTCTGAGCACCCATGCTCGGTGGTGGCACCCAGAGGATGAGGCAGAGATGGGGAGCTTCCAAATGCCAGGGTGTCCACGTGGGGGAGAAAGCCAAGGGGGCCTCCCGGCACCTTCCCAAATGGCTTCCTATCCTTGGCCATGCGGCTACGGCCTCCCTGTAAGGACAGGCTGTCCACAGATCCAAGGCACCGCCCACACAGACTAGATTTATTCTCCACCCCTGCTTTTCTGCCACAGAACTCATTTCCCAAGTACGACTGAGGTCACAGTTTCTAGGTTCTGCCTCCCATTCCCTGACTGGAATAAACCACTAAAATTGGGTTAAGAAACTGTTTAGTCTAGGAGAGGCGTGTTAGGTAGAATAGCCCCCAGATGCCTTTAATAAATCAATACTCTAGAGTCTAGTTCCCTGCTAGACTCCTCACTCCTGCTTCGGTCTGAAGAGAGAAGAGCCCAGCCTAGGCCTCACAAGGGATGTGAGCCCTCTGCCCCTCCAGACCCCCGGGGCCTTTCTTCTGGGTTTTTCTCCTGTGTTAAGGAATACAGCATCAGAGACCCTTTGTGGGAGAAAGATAAGAAGACTAACATGGTACCAAGAGCCTTCTGAGACCCTAGGCTAATCTGCCAGTTGAAGGCTAAGAAGATGAGACCACTACCAAGCATGACACAGCATAGAGGCATCAGAGAGAGAAGCCTGGGGCACCCCAGATACCTGCTGCCAGGCAGGCGAGGGCTCAGGGAAGCTCCTAGGCTTTGTCTAGAGCTACTCCCAGGGGCCTACACTTTACCTGGTGTTCATGCTTTTCTTTTTCCTAAGCAGGGATTCCAACTTGGAAAAATGAGGGGGCTTACACAAGCTGGAACTGTCTCTGGCATCCAAACTCAACCCAACCACAAGCATGTGCCCTTCCGATCTGCAGCACAGCCACCTTCTGCAAAGCACATGCGTGGGCCCTCCCGATCTGCAGCACAGCCACCTTCTACAGAGCACATGCGTGTGCCCTCCCGATCTGCAGCACAGCCACCTTCTGCAGAGCACATGCGTGTGCCCTCCTGATCTGCAGCACAGCCACCTTCTGCATCAGAGGACCTGGCGCTGCCATCTACTTCCTGCATGCAGCAGTCACGTAAACCTGAGCTCTAAAACATGCCCTGAACTTCCAGGGGAGCTTGAAGTTTTATCCTAGGCAAGTGTCAGTCTCTATCTGATGGAGAACCCAGCCTGATGTGACAGAAGGAACCAGTCCAGGGCTGTGCGTGCTTCATGCTGGAACATGAACGGTTCAGTCCACAAGGCTGTTCCTGTCATTCTGGCTGGCTCGTCCTGCCCCCAGATCCTGAACTTCTCAGCAGTCAGTCCTCAAGCAACACGAGAGCAGGCTCCCCACTTCCCCTACGGCCTCCTCCACACCTGCACCCTAATATCCTGGGCCTTTGATTTAGCCCTCACAGCCTGGCTCAGACAGCACCCGAGTTCTTCTTCGGCTACTCCAGGTCAGCAAGTGCACGCAGACCTTTTGATCCTGGATGGAATCTGACAGCTGTTTCCTTGGCTTCACGCCTGGTTCCCACACTAGACCAAGATGGGCTCATGTTCAGCTGCTGTGTGGCTTTTTCCCACCCATCAGCTGTTGTCGGGTTCGCCCAATTCTGTGTACTTTTCCACACGCCTTGACTTAGCTGTTGCACACTATCTTCACACCCTGGATGGCACTAACAGCACACTCCTCCGGCGGCTAACCGGCTGGGTTCAGAACCAAACGCTGGCCTGAACGTGGCCTTTTTACTCTGCTCTGCTGAGGGACTTCAGGTAACTTTGCCCTTTCCAGTTTCTTGATCTTGCAGTCTATAAAATTACAGAAGTCACAGTAAGCAGCCCACGGTGTTACCATAAGGATTCAAACAGTAAATACAGGCACAGGGCCTTTGAACAGGAGGACAAGTAGTCAACTCTCAGTGTTAGCCTTTCTGATAGACGGAGGAGGAAGTGTAGTACGACAGCTTCATTCTGTCATCAGTGACTCCACTGTCTATGGTATACAGCCCTTCTAAAGGGCAAAGGGGGGTCTCTCTTCAGATCCTGTGGTACCCAGAAGTGCAATAGACACACAGCATCCTTGTAAAGTATTTCAAAGAATAAAGATGGTCGTACTGGCAGATCAGAGGCAAGAGACTTAAACACCTTCCGCCAAAGCTCTCCAAGCTGGGTACTTAGTTCACAATCATCCTATTTACACACGCGAAGCAGCCTGTCCTGCACGCCTCTGACCACTCAACCCTGAGAGCTTTCCTGACTCCTACGCCTCTCCCACGGCGTGGACTCCTTCCTGAACCCTCTACCAGGTTTCGCCGGCTTCTGTGGCTTCCGTGTGAAATAGTACTCATCTCTCTGCTGGGATCGCCTTACACCACTATCCTGAGGATGCCTGCAAGTAAGCCCCCCTTCGCACGCACACACATACACACGCACACGCACACACGCGCGCACACACGCACGCATGCGCGCACACATGGGAGGGGAGAGCAGCCCAGAGATAATCGAAGGCAGAACCCTCTCTCCTCCTTCCCGTCTGGATTACCTGCTAGTCTCTGGCATGTTCTCTCCACCTCTGGACACCACTTTAACCCAGGCTGCTGTAACCTGTCACTTTGTTAGAATGATCTCATTAGAGCATTTCCCTTTGTCTAATCCACCAGCCACTGGGCAGCCTGAGGAATCTTCTTAAAATTTCGGGATCAGTCCAGTAATCCCAGCACTTGGAAGAACCCGGCAGGAGAATGCACAGTCGTCTCGGCTGCTAAGCCAGATACTGACTCCAAACAAATAATCATCTTTAGTACATGATTCTCTAAAATACTAGAATCAAGGTCCCTGCTTCCTCCTGCAGGCTCTCTGGTCACTTCGGTGCCACCATGTTTGTCTTCTGGCTCGATGAGGCCCCAGCATACTGTGCTAAGCTAGAAGCTCCAAGAGGCTTCAGCTTCCTCCACGGCTCTCATCTAAAACCGGCCCCGTCCTGCCTTTCGACGTTCTTAAACTCTTTGGCCAGGGACTCCAGTGGGCTCCCCTGTCACCCAGTCTGGCTTCCATTTTGAGTCCGTCTACTCACAAGCCATCAGGAGCTGACCACCCTGTGATTAGCAGCATCCAATGGCCATTTGATAATTAGAGAAATTAAGGGGGTCAGCACCCAATGGCTACTGGATAATTAGAGAAATTAAGGGGGTCAGCACCCAATGGTTATTTAATAATTAGAGAAATTATGGGGGTCAGCGAGGGGGATTAGAGACACTCTGCCAACAGCTCTTCAAAAATAAAAGAACAGAGAAATACTAAATTCTAAGACCAGTGCTCTGGTTGAAATGTTGAGGACTTCTAAACAAACTCTCACCGCAAAGGGTTGAGCACTGGCATGACCTATGACCTCAAGAAGAGAGGAAAAGCCAGGTTTATACGAATACAATCCCAGCACTTAGGAGGCAGAGGCTGGCTCAACACCACCCTCAGCTACACAGGACAGTCTCCAANNAAAAAAAAAAATCTAAAAAGAAGGCCAGAGAATAGGGAGGGAGAGAGAGGTGAGAGACAAGAAACCTTAGCTGGCAACTAGTTCTAAATTGTTCCCCCATGTAGGTTCGTTCATAAGTCAAACAAAGCTTTCTAAGCTGGTTTTCATCGGCTGGAAAATACACTGGTTCTCTTTAGAACGTTTCTGATTGTTAACTGATATTTGAAAAATGGTAAGACAGCCTTTCATTCAACATTTTAGTACTAAAGTGGACAGCAAAACCATATAGACACACATACAAACAGCCATGCACACTCATGCAGAGAGAAGCACTTGAACCTTCACTATAGATAGAAGATCTGGGTGAGTTAGGACATCAACTATCCTTAGAATGTGTGGGGCCTATGGAAGACATCAGCATCTACTCTGTAAAGACAGAGTCCCCATTGGAGGTGCGTGCATGTGTGCGTGCGTGTGTGCGTGCATGTGTGTGTGTGCGTCTATGTCGGTCTATCATTGTGTGTGTCTATCTGTCCCTGTATATGTGTGTGCCTGTCCTTGTGTATCTGTCTGTCTGTCTGTCTTTGCTTTGGCACTGCCTGACATCTCTGTTCTTCTCTGTTGACATTCCTTTGTTAATAAAGACAGGAAGATGGAGAAACAAAGCAAGGTTACTGGAGGATGCAGCTGCTGGAATGGAATTTTTCATCAGAAGGAACCAGAAATCCATATAAAGACTCGTGTGATGCTTTATGAACAGAGTATTTCCCATAAAAGGAATTTACAAATGGATTCAGTTAACCCTTAGCTCCTGAATGCCAGCCAATACAGCCTTTATCTGACCACTTACATGTCAAATATCTGTCTATAAACCTCAAAAGATTACTAAACTCACCAACTTATGCTTTGTAACCTATTTATTCTAGTATTTTTTAAAAAGATTCATTTGGTGTGTATGTGTACACATGTACACTTTATACATGCAGAAGCCCGAGGAGGCCAGAGGGTGTTGGAGTCCCAGGAACCTGAGTTACAGAAAACTGTGACTTATGAGGGCACTGGGAACCGAACTCAGATCCCCAGCAGGGAAAGTGCTCTTAACCAATGAGCCATCTCTCCAATCCCCCATTTATTCTATATTTTGAAAATACAAATTGATGTATTTCTTTCCAAATTAATTTCCCTTTTTCTCTGTAATGCAGTTAAACTGGCAATCGGATAAGAACTTCGTCTTCTCTAGTGCATGCAGGACAGTACCCGAAAGAACGGCGATGGGTACGGGCAGGGTGGGCTTTCAAAGGGGGTCGGGGAAATGGAGGTAAGGAGGGATCAAATCAGGACCTCCACTAGGGTGTACATGTAAGTATATCTGAAGTCTATGGAAACAGAGGTCAGCACATTTCTGCGAAGGCCAGACAGCGAACGTTCTTAAATTAGTAAATATTATGGGTCTCTGTCATAATAACACTACGCTGCCAGAGAAAAAAGCACCATGGACGATTATGTAAAAAGACACTGGAACCAAATGTGGGTGGACATCCAACCTCAGACAGGCAAGAAATTCTACACATGAAAGCCATAGAAAAGGCTGCAGAGAAAACAGACGATTGTGTTTCATCCACATATAATAAATAAATTAAACGGGATGGTGAGACTGCTCGGCAGAAAAAGGCAACTGCGACCACACCTGACGACCTGAGCTCAATCCCAGGTTGCAGGCGGTGGAAGAAGGAAACCCACACCTGCAAACTGTCCTGACTTTCACTGTGCACTTGACATGTGTGCACGTGTTTGCATGAGCGTACACACACACACACACACACACACACACAAAATAAATGCAACAACTTTTTTAAAAAATGAATTAAAAGACAAATAACCACCAGTTGGTGGTGGCGCATGCCTTTAATTCCAACACTTGGGAGGCAGAGGCAGGAGGAACTCTGAGTATGAGGCCAGCCTGGTCTACGGAGCGAGTTTCAGGACAGTCAGGGCTGTTACACAGCGAAACCCTGTACCGATAAATAAATAAATAAACAGATAGATAGATAGATAGATAGATAGATAGATAGATAGATAGATAAAATTTTAAAAAATACAAAGATATTTGAAATAGATGTGAAAAGATTTCAAATTTTAGTGATGTACCATCCGCCTCTCCAAAATGTTTACTACAACAAAATGTATACAACCACTAAGGTCTAACACTGCTGCTGGGCACGGGGTTCGCTCAATCATCAGTCATAAGTGCTGTGTATGGAAGGCTTTTCAAAAGCTCCTTCCTGGAGCGGGGAGGAGAACATGAGGGAACAGGATGGCCAAGTTGTGGGAAGGACAGAGAGGGAGAACAAAGAAAGAGGTATCTTGATAGAAGGACCCATTATGGGATTATCGAGAAACCTGATACTAGGGAAATTCCCAGAAATACACAAGGATGACCCCAGCTAAGACTCTAAGCAGTAGTGGAGAGGGTCCCTGACCTGGTCTTCCCCTGTAATCAGATTGATGACCACCTTAATTGTCATCATGGAACCTTCATCCAGCAACTGACGGAAACACATGCAGAGATCCACAGCTAAGCACGGGGCTGAGCTCCCAGAGTCCAGTCCAAGAGAGGGAGGAGCGATAACATGAGCAAAGGGGTCAAGTCCATGAGGGGAAACCACAGAAACAGCTGACCTGAGCTAGTGGGAGTCACTGACTCTGGACTGACAGCTGGGGACCTGCATAGGACCCAACTAGGCCCTCTGNAGTGGAGAGGGTCCCTGACCTGGTCTTCCCCTGTAATCAGATTGATGACCACCTTAATTGTCATCATGGAACCTTCATCCAGCAACTGACGGAAACACATGCAGAGATCCACAGCTAAGCACGGGGCTGAGCTCCCAGAGTCCAGTCCAAGAGAGGGAGGAGCGATAACATGAGCAAAGGGGTCAAGTCCATGAGGGGAAACCACAGAAACAGCTGACCTGAGCTAGTGGGAGTCACTGACTCTGGACTGACAGCTGGGGACCTGCATAGGACCCAACTAGGCCCTCTGCATGTAGGTGACAGTTGTGAGGCTTGGGACAGTCGATGAGGCCACTGGCAGTGGGACCAGGATTTATCCCTAATCCTTGAACTGACTTTTTGGAGCCCATTCTCTTTGGAAGGAGACCTGCTCAGCCTAGATATAGTGGGGGAGGGCCTTGGTCCTGTCTCAAAGTGAGGTGCCAGACTTTATTGACTCTGGATGGGAAGCCTCGCCCTTTCTGAGAAGTGGGGGTGGGGATGGAAGGTGGGGAGAGCAGGAGGAAGGCAGGGAAAGGAAGGAAACTGGGGATTGGTATGTAAAATGAGAAAAGATTGTTTCTTAAAAAAAAAGTAGAGAAAAAATGTACAAACTATAAAATGGGACATTTTACATGCTTAACTAACCAAGTTATAAATTCAAGCCTGCCCAAGCCAAAA
>LOEQ01001857.1:79640-91263 GCA_001685075.1 Bramus lutescens
GAGAGAGAGAGAGAGAGAGAGAGAGAACCTAATCACCCAACCACCATCGCCAAGGAGAGCATTCTTACACTCCTCTCAGGACCACATACATGAGATTAGGTTCTTACCCAAAGGCCTCAGGTAACCCTAACTACCTCCCAAAGAAGCCACCTTAGAGAACAGGGCATCCGAATCTGGTGGGGGAAGACAATCTGAACCTTACTGATCTCCACATATTCTTATGATCATATCTATGATCTATATACACGGATGAGAGTGACAAATATTTTGCCTCGAGATATTTTACCCATGGTTTTCTCTGTGCAGAGGACATAAGGCTGCTCAGTCTCCAGTGTTTACTGCCTGTTCATAGTTTAATAAACGTTAAAATAAATGAATCCCACTCTTAAGTAAAATGA
The DNA here is from genome assembly GCA_001685075.1 of Bramus lutescens. Classification (NCBI taxonomy): domain Eukaryota; kingdom Metazoa; phylum Chordata; class Mammalia; order Rodentia; family Cricetidae; genus Bramus; species Bramus lutescens. Next base: position 80,039 of record LOEQ01001857.1, read on the forward strand.
TGAATGCTGACAAAGCCTTGGAGACAGGTCCCCTCCTCCTCCTCCTCGGCATTAGGTCCCTTGGGCAGTGACACTCCCAAGAAGTAGCTCCTACTGAGCAGGGCAACCCTCCAGGACGAGAGCCAACTGCTCCTTGCAAACTGCTGTGACCTAAACAGAGAACAGAATCCACTGAGCACTGTGAGCAAAGGCACTAAAGGAACACGGAAAACCAACTGTTTGCTGCCAAGGTCCTGCAGCCAGCGCTGGAACCAAGCCAAAGGCACGTAGGTCTCTGTGAGTCTGAGACCAGCCTGGTCTATGAGGAGTTCCTCTAGAGGTGCCCCAGTAGAGGAGAGCCAACAGGCGCCTCCCACCAGATGGGGCAGGAAAAGGCCATTAGGAAAGAGCAGCAAAGCAATCAAATCCAGCCTTTACTTTCCCCAAAAGCCTCAAGCTCATGAACATGTTGCTATTTTGCACTCACCAGTTCTGCCTGCCCCCCACGCACCCCTAAATCCCCAAACAAAGACATACACGTAAGCAAGACTGGGGGCCTTAGTGGCCAAAGAGACAGGTTATCTTCAGTTCTGTTCTCTTCGCACAGTGCGGCCAACGTCAATAAATGGCTGTTAAATGAGTAGACAAGTCAAAAGACTTTCACAGCCAATACTGCCTTTTGTAATTAGAAAGGACCATGTAAGTCTGGGAAGGCTAAAGTACTCAGAAAATTCTAGATGCTAAGAAATCCCCTGAAGATATTTAGCAAATTCTATACTAGTAGAACCAGGAGAAACTTTATTTTATCCATTGTGAATTTAAAAAAAAAATTAAAGAGCTGAATTATTCCAGTAAGATAACTAAGTATAAATAACATAATAATAATATAAATAACAAAAGAAAGTCAAGGGTTTGGGGCGATAACTCAGGCAACAAAGTGCCTTCAAGGAGGACCTGAGTTTAGTTCCCAGAGGTCAAATAAAAACAGCAGGCACACTTGTAATGACGAGGTAGACAAAGGGGCTCACTGGCCAGTCTGGCCTTATTGAGCTCTAAACCAAGGAGAGACCCTGTCTCCAATGAGGTGTATAGTGTTCCTGAAAAGACACCAAGGTTTTCCTGCGGCCACCACTTGTGCAGAAGTACATGTACACACAGCACACAGGAACACACGTACACACAGGAACACACGTACACACAGGAACACACGTACACACAGGAACACACATACACACAGGAACACATGTACACACAGGAACACAAGTACACACAGGAACACATGTACACACAGGAACACAAGTACACACAGGAACACAAGCACACACAGGAACACAAGTACACACAGGAACACACGTACACACAGGAACACACGTACACACAGGAACACAAGTACACACAGGAACACACGTACACACAGGAACACACACATGCATCAACAGTAACTGGAGAACCGTCATTTTTTTCTCCCTTTGTGCCTGGTAGCAGTTTGCCTGTGTATTGTTCCCCAGTACACAGCTGCAATCATGATTCTGACTGATCGACCTCTTTCTCCTCTATAATCAGCAGAAACAGAATACACCACAGAATAACACAGCAGGCTTCCAACCCTTCCACAATTACAGAAAGGAAGTAAAATATAACCCATCTGACCATGAGCAGAACGGGACTTTCTCAGACTAAGAGAGTAGACTTGACCACACTTTGCTTCGGTTGAAGCCTTCACTCCTGTGGAGACTTTAGACTGACTGGCATCCTGGCCAGCTAGAACCTGCGCAGCCCTCACATGCCAGAAACGCCGGATGCGACAGCCCCGCAGCTGCTTCGCACCCAGCACGAACAGGCAATCAAGACAAACTCCCCAATGCAGTGAGCTAATTCATTCAATTACTTTGTAAAGCAAAAATCCTTGAGGAAAAATCTATACTCGAGAATGAGATCTATCCCAACCCAATCTTCCGCATCAACTGTGCTAGACTCAGCAATCAACACTTAAATGGGATAAGGCTGGGGAGATGGCTCAGTTGGAAGCAGAGGAACTGAGTTTCATGCCAAGAATGTTTTAAATATAAATATACTGGTGTGAGATCCTGTCTCAAGAAGCAAACAACAAAGTAGACAGAGCCAAAGGAACGCACCCGAAGGCTGTTCTCTGGTCTCCGCATACTGGTCTCCACACATGTACACCGGCACTCCTGCACACACGTGCAGCCACATACACACACATACACACATACATATTTAAGCGGGATATATCTGAAATTCAATCATCCTACATTTAGCAGATAAGTTCATTTTCCAGGGCACCACCCTCTGTGGAGCAGATTCCTCATTGTTTAAATACAAACAGAGCCATACAGTAGAGGTTGCATATCCTCCAATCTCACAACACTGAAGACTGCACTCAAATTATCTGTGCTCTACTCCAGAGTCCTCCCTGGTGATCGTGGAGAGTCCTCCCTGGTGATCACGAGAGGCTTTTTCATCACTATATAGTGCTCTGCTTGCTAATTTACATGCTGCCTTATTCCAAAAAGTGACCCCCACACATAATAAGAACAAAATAAGGTGGGACAAAGCAAATGATCATAAACGACAACCAGGAAATAACGAGCGAGATTTAACAACAATTTAAGAACCCTTCTGGTGGTCCCACCTGTCAGAGCAGTGATGATCAAGGGTCTCTCGGGAGTCTGAAACCCTATCAGCTTGGGTCCAATCAAAAACTTTTAAAAAGCAGCCAGGAGTGGTGGTTTCTTCCTTTAATCCTGGCACTCAAGAGGCAAAGGCACGTGGGTCTCTGTGAATCTGAGACCAGCTTGGTCTACACGGAATTCCAAGCCAGTCAGAGCTACACAGTGAAATCCCAGCTCAAAAAAATAAGACGCTTGAAATGGTGCTGCATGCCTTTAAAATGGCACTCTGAAGGCTGAGGCCGTTGATCTGTGAGAAAGCAAGTGCCAGGCCAGCCAGAGAGACCCTGTCTCAAAACGGCACGCACGCACACACGCACGCACGCACAACCACTCAGAATATGGGGAGAAGAAATTTCTTTCAGGAGAGAGAGTCTCTCTCTCTCTCTCTCTCTCTCTCTCTCGACAATGCAATCACAATTAGTACTTTACTAATGATGCAGACAATGCCCTAAGAGACTTGGACAATTCACTCATTTAATATCCCGGTGGTAAGAACCATTTTATCTGTATTTAGCGGACGAGAAAGAGGAGCAGAAGGCGGAAGCGAGCTGCCCAAGTCGAACAGCGACTACGTAATGGGTGTGGGTTTTAAAAACTGATGGCTGGCTCCAGAACTACACTATTAAAAAACTTACATTTTATTAATGTATATATGTATGTGGGTCTATGTACAAGTATGCACATGTACATGTGGATATTTATGCAGGCCAGGAGAGGGTCTCAGGGCCCCTGGAGCCGGAATTACAGTCAGTTGTGAGCCACAAGGTGTGCGCTGAGAACCGGACTCTGGTCCGCTGCAAGTGCAGCAGGCGCTTTAAACCACGGAGCCATCTCTTCTAGAGTCACCTGATGTACTCTACTGCCTCCCGTTGACCCAGACGCAAGCCACCCATCCTTACAGTGAGCATCACTGTCACAGTGAGCGTCAGTACAGGATGGGAGAAAGGCGTAAAATCTGGCTCAAAGGGAGAAATTTCATGAAGACCAAAATGAGGCAGTGCAGGCATGAGGCTCTCTGGCTGCTGGGCAGCTGCTGGGATACCTGGTCTCTAGGACTGGGGGCCTCAAGTCTTCAGCCTATCCCAACACCAACATATGCCCTCCAACAAGGTTTTGTACGCACTGAGAGGTTAGGGTGGAGAGGTGCTCTAAGGGTAGGTGAAGTTTGGCTGTCACCTGCTGACACTTCAGGCAGAGTCACAAGTTGGAGGCATTGCCAGGGCTACAGATAAGGGAGGCACCTTCCCAAAGCTGGGGACCCTAACAAGGACCCATATGATCTGAAGATGAGATCAGGTGGCCTTAACATGGAGGTGACCCACGGGAGTGACAATGGGTTTGCTGTGGTGCTGGGTACTCACACTGGGTATTTATGGGTGACTAACTGAGAAGGAAGAGCTGAACAAAAACCTGGGGGAGTACAGGCACGAGCCACGCAAGGCCTGGATGGCAGCGTCCCAGAAAGCCTCAAGAGCCAGGGTGAGGTGACACACGAGAAAGACAAGGGGACGGTAATAGGTGGAGCGGAGGAAGTCCCAGTGTGGAAACCTCCGTGTGCGTTCTGCATTGGAGGGTCCTAAGCACAGGGAGGCACCACGGCCTGACCTTCATTTCCAAAGACTGACTCCGCCTGATGTGTGCAAGGGGATCCAGGAGCACGGACAGAGCCAGAAGCATGGACAGAGTCGGAAGAGCAGTCACTGTACCCAGCAGCATCTTGACAGCCAGCACTGGCCTACATGGTATAGAAACTGTGTGTCAGAAACCCAGGCCCTGAGGTCTGACAAAGCCCAAGGCAGATTACTGCTGTCTTGTGCAATCAAATGAGAAGAAAAGCAGGAGGGGTCTCCTCAAGCGAGGTAAACCAAAGACAAGCCCGTCTGGCCCCAAGAAGCACAAGCCTACTGCACAGGGTGGGAGCAACTAAGGTTCCAAGCTGCTTGCTGGCTAGGGGCAGGTGGGAGAGCACAGAAATGGGCTTGCCCGTCTAATCTGTTATTCTCCAGAGGATATTTCAAAATACAGCAGAGTTTAAAATACTCAACAGTTAACATAGCACCGCTTACAGTCCCTACCAAATATAACACTGACTTCCACACTGCTCTGACATCTCATCTGATGCTCTCCCTCCTTCCTCTTGAGTCTTCTGAGCGCTCATCACGTAAGTCCCTCCACAAAATGCACCCTCTCCTTGGGCTCCCGCAGATCCAATCCCTAGGTGCGTATGGTGCGCAACGCCCCCTCCTCAAGCTCAGATGGCAGTCACCGGTGATGAAGCATCCCCGCCCTACCGAGGAACTGCCAGCAAGGCTCACACACAAATTCTCACACACACTTGTCCCCACCCATCTTGACAAAAAACTGTAGTTGGAACAGACAGGGAAATGGCATCCTGAAGGAGGGGGTGGCCGATGTGTGCTTCCTCGCAGCCTGCTGTGGAAGGGGAGGTCACCGAGAGGCACACCCATCTGTGACTTGACACCTCTTCAAGCAAGGACAGAACACAGAAGGGACGGGTCAAGCCCGGCGTTTGCTCACGACCCTCCAACCATAAACACTGGAGTTGAGTTTTAAGAAAATAATACTATAAATATTTGTCTCATGTCCAGCACAGTTTTCTTTCACGATCCATCTTACATCCCCTGAAGGAGAGCGCCGACCACAGGCATTAAAGCCAAGTGAAAGGTTGAGAAATAGAGACTGAATAATTCACCATCACTGGGAAAAGGGGTCAGCATGGGAATGTCTCGGTATGTGCTTTGCTACATATCATCGCTAAGACCAGACCAAGACCCCAGAAGCCTGTCAACTGCCTTCGAGAACTAATCTCGTAAAACACCATCGCCTCTGTCTACGCTTATCTTCACAGCCTCCGACACACAAATAGATGCTTCAAATTGTAAATCTAAGATTCCTGGTTACTCATTTATACAGACAGTATGTGCACATTTACATACATAGACACACATAAGCACATGGAAAATGGACGAGAGCTGCTTTGCCACTAAAGACTAGCTTTATCCCACCACCGTTAAGCACTTGTTAATTAAATGAGACGGCATTTTACCAGGCAGGAGGAGATCAATACTTCTGAGTCTTCTCTGGACCAAGTGTATGGTGGATATTCAAGGGCATTACTTTCCCCTTGCTGCTTGCACATGTAGGCACAGTTCCTCTCGAAAACGTTGCGGATGCCTTTGAAGAGAATCACACTGGTGGTGCAACCCATCCCCAAGGTGTGGACGTTCAGATGTCTAACAATCTCTACTCCATCTCCACATCAGCTTCCTTGGCTCTTCAGATACAGGCTCCCACTGTACCATCTTCATGACATGCAGTTACCGGCACCAAACAGAAGGGAAGTGCCAGGCTGTCACACTAGAATCTGTTCCTGTCCAACAGTCTGACAAAAAAAATCCAGGCTCCCCGTGTAAAATGGGAAGGGTGGGTGGTGCAAAAGCAAGATGACACACCTCAGATGTACCAAGACCGTGAAAGTAGCATTTTTCCAGGGCGCTGCTTCACTGCTATACGGAGAATAAATGTGCAGAAGATTAACCTGGGCTTGGTGGGAGAGCGCTGGCTCGCCGGATTTGCCTGGGATTGCTCTGAGTCTCAGAACCTGCCCAAAATGAAAGAGACGGTGCCAGACAGCCACCCTGCTGCAGATGCTGCTGCTGAACCACAAAGGATTCTGTGCTGCAAGAAATCACTCTCCCAGAATGCTTCGCCTAGCATCTCTATTAGCAAACATCTCTTTCCTTGACCTAAATATGCTGCTTGTTTAATCTTGCATCAACGAGGAAACAGGGGAGCCAGAGGGAAGAGGGAAAGGCAGTCTAAAAACAAGTGAAAACGCTGAGCGGACCGCTGCCATGGAAACACGTGTAAGCACACTTCAAACAACCGTTTAGGGGCACGGCTAACAGCCTGCTGGCAGCAAAGCACAAGAGAACATGCGTGGCTGTGTGATCTTGACTTCCGCCTACCTCCGCTCTTCACCAGAGAGGACTAACCAAGCCCAGGCTGCTTAGAAGGATCTCCCTACCTCTGGTATTCGAAGATGCTAAGAGAACACGGGCAGAGAGCTGCCCCTTCTGGCTGGCCGTGTGCCTCTGAAGCAGCGTTCTACAGTCTGCTAAGGCAGGTACTGCTGCAAGTCCCATTCACATTAATACTGGTCCTTCCAACACAGATGACCCTCCAGTATATCACATGACTCTCAAGGAAGGGCTAGCAGCTACGTTCTTCATGGACATACTAAGTTGACACCTGTCATTTCCCTGTTGGTATGTGGGGAAAGCCTCTCGCTTACAACACGTGTCCAGAACAGGGTTGCCATTCTTTTAAGAGCTGTCCAATATTCCTGACCTTGGCAACCATTTCCATCCATAGATTTCAAAGCTAACCAACACTGAAGGAAAACGATTGAGTACCTGGGGAAAGTAACAGAGAGCCATGTAATGTCGTAAGGGGAATTATAGTGAACACAGCCCTGTCACATGATCCCCAAATGACTGTATGTCTTGTTTAGCCACCAGGTTGGCAAAGAAAAGCAAAAAAAAAACTATTTAAATAGCTACTAACGGGATGCACACAGAGCAACGGCACTGTGGATAAGGCTGGCGTGAGTAGGGGCTGGGAATGCTCGGTAGGCGAGTGCTTTGCCGCAGAGGATAAGGAAGGAGATGAGATCCCATAGCCAGTGGACACCTGCTTCCCAGCATTCAGGAGGAAGCTGGACAGCCGGACTTAGCCAGAATCAGTAACATCTGTGTGCAGTGAGAGATTCTGCCTCAATAGATAAAGTAGAGAGCAATAGAAGAGGGTCGACCCGACATCAATCTCTGGACTCTTACCTCACATGTGTGTAGCCACACATTCAACCAGGCAGGCACGGAAACACATATACACATACACACACACACACACACACACACACACATTCAACCAGGCACACGCACACATCCACACTCAACCAGGCAGGTATTGAGTGTGCACGTACACACACACACACACACACACGTCATGGGGCTTGTGAGGGGACCAACACGCAGCACTGGAACTCATGGAACACAGATGGGCAGTTGGCAAAGCCACACCTGAGTGAGCCCTGAAGAGGCAAAGCCCCAAGGACTATGTGTCCTGAGGACCACATGCTGCTCTTGTTGCCTTCGAGGTCACCACATCCCCCATAATCTATGGGCTGTATGAAAACTCTCATGGGGTGTCTAGCCCCGCACTGGGCAGTGTTACTGTTACTGGTACTTCCAGTAATTAAGTTTTTCCAAGCATTGCTGCTGGAGCAGACTAATAATTCAACCACCACCCTTATAAAGAATTTAGACATGCAGAATTGTTAGTAAGGCTGGGTTAGGGTGTTTTTGTCCATGGCTTTGAGGTAGAAAATCTCGGGGGGAAATTTAAAATTTAGAAAGTCATGTAGTTGAGCGAGGGACTCGTTGGGGTCAAGAAACAAGAACAACGACAGCTGGCTGGGCCATTAAAAGTTTTCTTTAAAGGAGCCGCCATGGTCATAGTGTCTCTTCACAGCACAGAAACCCTAAAACAAGGGGTCTTTTAAGATTTTTTTTTTGTAAGATTATCTTTTAAGACAAAGAGTAAAATGATTGAATTAAATTTTACTCCTCTGACAGAAAAGTCAATTGACTCGTTAGTTTGCTGACTCCATGGATCCCCATCAAATCCTGAGCTGCTGAAGGCCGGTCCCCATGGCAGCAACACACACATGTACATAAACACGTTCAAACAGGCACACGCATGTGCACAAAAAACATAAGATTCGAGACTCTAACCACCTGGCATCAGAAGACCCAAGTCTTCGCAAGAGACTGCAGTGCAGGCAGGCAAACAACATGGGAAGTCATCACACACAAGCCGAATGCTGGAGACTGAAACATTGGGCATGTAAATTTTGATGTAAATTATCTATCGAGTCTGCTTTCCATCACACATCAAGTTGAAACAGAAACGACACCTAGAGATTTTAATTTATCTTTTTTGTCAATTTTGGATAGCCTAGGTACAGAAACAAGAGCCCCCTTAAGATGCAAAAGATTATGTTTGAAAATATAAAGATTATATTTGAACTTCACAATGGATTATAAATTATAAGCAAGCCAGTTTTAAGCTGTTGGTATATTTTGTTCTATTGAATTTTCTCTTAAACCCCGTGTCAATAGTCAGGAATGACGAATGTCTATTATCCCAGCACTCAGGAGGATATGGAAATTGAGATACCCTTGAGCTACACAGTAAGTTACAGGCCAGCCTGGGTTACATAGCAAGGTCCTATATTGAAAATAATAATAATAATCAAAACCTTGTTTAAGAGCTGTAGAGATTGCTCAGTGGTTAAGAATACAAGATGCTCTTCCAGAGGACCCAGGTTCAAATCCCAACACCTATATGACAGACAGCTCACAACCATCTGTAACTCCAGTTCCAAGGGATCTGATGTTCTCTCTGCCCTACTGGCTTTCACGGGCACTGCACACATGGAGTGTGCATGTGCAAATACATATATATCTAGCACATACCATTATGCATATACACCCCTCAAAGACAAAGGAACAAAGTACCAACGCATGCCACATGAACAGATCCGAAAAAAGCATTGTGCTAAGCGAAATAAGCCAACCAGAAAAGGACTTGCACAGTGTAATTTCATTTAAATGAAACAGCCAAGATGAACAATCCACAGAGACAGGAAACACAGCTGAGTGTACAACACACCAAACAAAGACTGAGGCAGGAGCATCATGACTGTGGAACCGCCCTAAACTATACAGGAGAAAGAAGGCAGGAAGGAAAGATGGGCGGAACTTGTGCTTACCTCCTTAGGGCTGGGGAGCAGGACTGTGCAGTGACTGCCATGTGGCTGGGGTCACACGGAGTGATGGAAATGTCACCAAACCAGAGCATTACTAATATATAAACAGTCCCTGCCTGACCCACGGTCCACGCCTGACCCACAGTCTATGCGTGTCCTGACAAAATGACTCGTGCTAAGAATGACTTCTACGCTGAGCATAAGCGCACCTGAATTTAATTTCTGTTCTGTGCAGCATCTGGGCAAGCTGACAGGATGGTCCAGGGGAATCTCTGACACCAGTAAGACATTAAACAGTGAAAGGACCTCCTCAACCCCAGATGCCAACCCAAATAATCCCAAGCCAGAGTCCTCTCCTTGCTATTTCACCTACCCCAGGACCCCCTTGGGAGCTGCCCTGTTTTCTTCCCCTGAGAAAGTCATTAAAATTTTTTTAATTAAAAAATTATTTTCTTTTTTGTATTTTGTTTGTTTGTTTTGTTTTTTTCGAGGCAGGGTTTCCCTTTGTAACAGTCCTAGCTGTCTTGGAACTAGCTCTTGTAGACCAGGCTGGCCTCAAATTCACAAGGATTCACCTGCCTCTGCCTCCCAAGTGCTAAGATTAAAGGTACGCAACACCACCACCCAGCCTAAAAAAAAATTCCTACATACAGTATATATTATATACAGTATATTTTGATCACATTCTTTCCGTGCACACACACCTCCCAGATCATCCCCACCTCTCTCCCTACCCACCCAACTTCATGTTTTCTCTCACTTGCTCTCTCAAAAAATAAAAATAAATAAAACAAGAAATAAAGGTCAAATAAACAAACACACACCAGTAAGACCAAAAAAGAACAACAACAAAAACATAGAAAGCACACATGAAAAGCACAGGTGATGTGGATTCCCCTCTGTATGCTGTGAATACCACTGGTTAATAAAGAAACTGTCTTGGCCTGTGACAGGGTAGAGCAGAGCTAGGCAGGGAAAACTAAACTGAATGCTGGGAGAAAGAAGGCAGAGGTGAGAGAAGCCATGTAGCCCCGCCAGAGACAGATGCCAGAACTTTACTGGGTAAGCCACAACCTCATGGCAATACACAGATTAATGGAGATGGGTTAATTTGAGTTAGCCAGAAATACACTTAAACTATTGGTGAAACAGTATTGCAAATAATATGGTTTCTGTGTGATTATTCAGGGCTGAGCAGCTGGGATGAACTAACAGGCTTTCTACAACACACAGGGTCCATCTTGTGTTGACCAGCTGTTCCTGGGCATGGAGCCTGTCCTGGAGTGCGGTTGATATGCCTTTTGTCACCTGCTTGAGGGAGCTGGTGTGCTTGGTAGGGTATGGTGAGGTGGGGCATTTGTCCTGTTACTGCAGAAGGACTCTCAGAGTGGGTTATGTCCCAAGAAAGCCGCTACCGAAATAGGAGAAGAACGGCACCTTCTCTGTCCACTCCATATGCTGCCAGGCTCAAATCCGGTAAAAGGAGACATGTTCACAAGCACAGCTGGCACCTTTTGCTCTACGCTTCATGGGACTTGCTGTCATTTGATGCAGCTTTCTTCCCTGGGTGAGCTGAACAGGTTTTGCCCGCTGCTCAGGGTAAGGGGTTCTGGGACCAACAAGCCACCAGAAAGCTCTACGGACTGTCCGTTCAGGCTGAGCTCTGCCAGCCTCTTGGGCGGTCACAGAAGTGCCGGAGT
>LOEQ01001857.1:97242-111190 GCA_001685075.1 Bramus lutescens
GGATCCTAAGAGCTAAGGTCTAGGGTGATGCCCTCCATGGTGGGATCCTAAGAGCTAAGGTCTAGGGTGATGCCCTCCATGGTGGTTATTTTTTGACTCTTCCAAGGAGCAACGATTTCCACAGAAACCCACCCTCATGCTCACATCCACTGAAGGGGCGTGACCAACATCACCATGTGACATCAGACTGAGAAACCCTGGCAAAAGCATCAGGGATTGGTGATAAACGTCTCTTTAGAGCAGGCGCTTTTAAAGTACTGTCAACCATGGATGGCGCTAAGAAACACATCCTTAAGTTATGACAGAGTAAATGTGTATAAAAATATTTGCCACGGTGACTTGCCATTTCAATCATTTGAGTTTATTATAACCCACTAGAAGGAAGCAATCACGGTTCAATAACCTGTTTCAGGACCATTCACGGACTGCAGTTTAAAACCCACAGCATGTACCAATTATTGATAAGGAGACAACAGTGGCGATCGCTGGCTTAGCAGGAAGTAACAGGACACAACTATGGGGGGGAACAACGTTCTGGAAGAGTTCTCTCTCACATGTATAGCTGCATTTGCTGCCTCTCCAAACCCAAAGACACTGGTGGGGTTGGGGGGGCTCTCCATTGCTGTAATTACTCCAAGAACTGTTGCTGCTTATTTATGTAGCGGCCCGGGCTTTGGAAGAGCGCTATCAAAGAGAAACAATGTTTTCAGTAAATTAAAGGTAGGAGAGTCACGTGTTCATTTTGGACTGGAGTCTTTAACCAAGCAGAAAAAGACTGCCATCTGGAGAAAGAATTAGCTGGGGTGCTACCTCCCAAGGACAGGGTAGGCTATGGCTTCCTTCTCCCTTCCACTTCTGGGACTCAGCAAGGCAGCTAGGAATGACTGTCAGCAGACCTGAGAACACAGACCTTCAAAAGACCCGTCAAGTGAGAATCTTGATCAGGGAAGGCCTGGCTGGGACACAGAAAACATTGCAGTGGTTTGAATAAGAATGGCCCCCATAGGCTCATAGATTTCGATGTGTCGTCATCAGGGATTAGCGTTACTGAGAAAGATTAGGGAGTGGTCACTGCAGGGTGGGCTTTCAGGCTTCAGATGCTCAAGCTATGCTCAATGTTTCTCTCTTTCTGCTGCCTACAGATCAGAAGGCAGAACTTGCAGCTGCTTCTCCAGCACCATGTATGCCCGCATGTCGCCCTGCTCCCCATCATGATGAGACCGGACTAAAGTTCTGAAACTGTAAGCCAGCCCCAACTAAATGCTCTCTTTCCTAAGAGTGGCCATGGTCATGGTCTCTTCACAGCCACCGAACACTAAGACAGCCTTGTATTATTCTACGTAGGCACCTTGGACACTGAATTCTACAGGATAAGACTATGCCACAGGCTACTGAAGCGAAACCAAAACTCAAAGACTAACCAAGCCAAGAAATGGATATAACAGGACTCTCTCCCTGAGCCCATACCAAAAGCAATGACACTGTGCCAGGGCAAATGACGCTGTGTTAGGAGGAGCTGTTGAGAACCATCTTCCCTCCCGGGAAAGACACCTGCATTCTGTGAGGGCCGACACGAATGTTTTCTGTTACGTGAGAGAGCCAGTAGGTTTAGAAGGATGGTCAAAATACTGAGAGTTCAAAGAAGAGAGCTGGTGATGGACCCATGGTCTTGGCTCTGGCCACACCCTCTAAACTTAGCTTGGGGATGCTGGGCTGGAACTCAGGAAACCCACACTTCTGTTTCACCAGTTGGCTCCCTGGGAGACTACAAAGACTTGTTCTTTCCCTTTTAGTTCTGCTGGCCTTGGTCTCTCAAGGTTACCCTAGAACACACAGGGTGTGACAGTGCCTTTCTGTGCGGTAGCTGAAGCAGGTTTATAGGCTTGCAGCACTTAACACACAGCCTCATGACATCTCCGGAACACCCGCCATCACCAGCCACCTGGAGCCCGGATCTAGGTCTGAGTTCTGAGGCTTTGCTTTAAACTTCAAAGGGTCAACAACGCAGCCACATCTGTGCACCCCCAGCAGCACCACGAGTGGCTTCCTACAACCTACCTCTACGGAGTCTCAACGCTTTTTACCTTTGCGTTTAGCAACACTTCTTTGTAATAGTATAGTTTACTGTCCCAGGTTATAAACCTGTTTTTAAGAGACGATCACCAGGGGACACACAGAATGACTACCAAAGCACATGGAAAGACAGTCGACATCAAACGTTAGGGAAATGCAAATCAAACTATAATGGTATCTCACCATGCACCTACCACGACGTACAAAATTTTAAGATTGGCCAAACTGATGCATTTAAAGCACTTGCTGGCAAGCCAGACGACCTGAGTTCAGTCCCCACACAGAGGAAAGAGAAAGGGGATTCTAGAAGTTATCCTATGACCTCTCCCCAGGAGCCATGGCACATGCACACCCATACACATATAACACACACCAAACAAATGCTTTAAAAAAACTAAAGATGGCCAAGTCGAGCGTTTCAAAGGCTTGACAGCCACTGGAACATGTGCATACTGCTGCAGGATCCACTCTGGGAAAGTTGGCCGAAGCCTCAAAACAGTTCCCAGGTGACGGAGCAACTCAACTCTCGGAGCTAACTCAGGAAAAGTGAAAACATAGCCGCATACGTAGGCTCGTATATGGTGTCCACAGCGCTATTCCAGCCAAAAGGTGGAAGGACATCCACAACCCACCGGTGCAGAGCAGGTATGTAAAATGTGGTTTATGGAGAGAACGGAACGCAACGCTATCTTGCGATAAAAAGCAACATAGTAATGGCCGGTGGAACGGCAATAGCCTGAGGCAGGTAAAAGGAGGCAGAGACAAAGGCCATGCACTAAAAGATGTCACTTACATGAATGTTCAGAAAAGGAAGTTATAGAGACAGAAGGCAGATCAGTGGCTGGGGTGGGAACTGAGAATCACTGCTACTGGGGAGAGTTGTATTTTGAGAATAATAGAAATGTTTTAAAATTGGGTCATGGTGATGACTGCAGAGATCTGCAAATTTGCTAAAATTCAATGAATCATACATTTAAATTCTAGAATGAATGTCAGGGTTTACACGTTATCCTTCCCTATCACGGAGAAATAAAACACTCTAGGTCTACGTCAAATTAAATAAACAGTTACCACAACATGCCATGTCTGTTTATACTGAGAACTACACGTGCTAAACACAGCGAGCCTCAGGACCACGCCATCACAGCAAAGTCCGACGTTTGGCGTGAGGCATTAGAGAAACGGACATGTAGAAGGGAAGATGTTTTCATTGCTTCAGAACAGACAGTTCCAGCATTAGCCAGGAAGATAACCTCATGAAGCCGAGAAAACTCTGTCTCACACAGAAGACCGTTTTTCTTTTTCCTCAGGGACATGTTTTGACAAATGATGACACGTCACAGGAATAGTGAAGCCTGACTGACCGCCGGCATCAAACACATTGAAACACCCCACACATCCCTGAAAAACTGGATGCAGCAAAGTAGGGCCAGGATGTAGAAGAGACCCCTGCAGATCTGCCAATCAAAGACAAGCAATAAGTGAACGGCTCCAGTCTTGAATTCTTTCGCCCATTCCTTGATGATGAAGAGTCTACACTTACCACAGTGAGTTTAAGAGGAAAGAACTAAAATTTAACCAAAAGTTCAACGTGCTTATATTTTGAAGGCATTACTAGCCTGAATATATAATAAACATCCTGCTTTCTGAAACTAATGTTCTTAAAGGACTAATATTTAAAATTACTTTTGTAATTGTATAATTTAAAGCTATTTTCTTCTTACCCCAGTATATAACTTTGTATGTAAAGAAAAAGTAGGGTTAAGAAGTACCACTTTAACACCACACCCAGACGTCAACTAAGCCACGAGACACAGGTCACTTACCGCTATCCAATGGCAGGCACCAGGGACAGAGAAGAAAACAAGGTTGACACAGCTTACGCGTGGGGTGTTCACGAGAGCTCTAGGCCTCTTCTGTCACATTAAATCCCACTAACAATGACGACGACACAGATCCTAAGACTCTGAAGGGAAATACGAAATTCTAGTTGCTTATTTAACTACATGAGCTCCTTAAGAAAGGCCTGTCTTGTAACTGGGGCCCAAAAGCTGGAGTCTGTCCCACCAGCTGGGAGTTTGTCTAAAGCCCAGGACCAAAGTGACGCCAACTGTCAGCCGCAGGTCCGCTCAGCAACTCCAGGAGTTCCAACACCTTCACACAGACACACAGGCAAACAAAAGCACCAACGCACGTAACATAAATAAAAAAATAATAATTTTTAAAAACATCTAGAAATGGTAAAGCAGCACATAGAATTTTCCCATAGAAAGGCTGAAATTACCTAAAAATGAAAGCTTTTACTTCATGTCATGAAACGTTTAGTGGCAGATTCCAAAATTCTTAAATACCACTGGCTCTGAGGAACAAATGTGCTCAGAGCTGCTAATGTGACTGCTCCTTGATACAGCATGCTTTGCTGTAGCTGAACATAAATAACAGGCCTATGTGTACACGGACGCTTTCTACACCATTATCTCCTGTTCCTTGCAGAGCGTGTCATCTGGGTAACCCTAGTTAACAATGAAGGTTCCATAGTTTGATTCTAAAGGAAAAAGTCTGAAGACGAAAGATTAGATGTTGCAATGCAAGCTCCTCCGGAAAGGATAACCAAGCCCAGTAGGTAAAGAACTCCTTCCAACAGCCAATGTTGTCCTCAAGCAGGATACAGGGGAAATGAAACTCCTGCCCCAGGAGTGCTTAGGTACAGTGGAGACCGGTAACGGGGACATCCAGGAGGCAACTAGGCCAATGGTGCCCGGTGCCCTCTGTTCCTGCGACGCCATGGGTTCTCCACGTCATAGACACTGGCTGTGACTACAATTTTCTCTGGGTGAAAACAGGACTCATTGTGTCATTGTTCATGCACACTGGCCTGATGGGATAGCACAGAAGACCAACGTCCTATGGTTTGTAGAAAGTATACCTCACCTACTGCATACTGTAACATGGGCAGCAAGGTTCAAAGACATGGCCAGATGTCACGGAACATTTGCACCAGGATGTTCCGTCATGTAGCCACAAACATCCAGATTAGAATTATTTCCACATGATATTTCGGTCCGGACTCCTAGAAACTTCTACATTAACATGCTATGGCAAAGGAACATTTTATACTAATAGACAGGGCAACCAAGCAAATGTCTGGCCAATTTCAAGGGTCCTCTCAGTAAAACTCGGATGCAGGGGCTCTCCTCTCCCACCCTCTAATCAGGAAATATATTCAAGGTGCTCCATCTAGTGGATTGATGGAAGATCCTCAGGATAAGGGAAGTACATTTTTAACAACTCAAAGCATCTCTCACCCACAGTCAAACTGCAGCCCGGAAACTAAGGCTAAAGACCATAGGAAGCTCAGGATCTCAAGACCAAAAGGACAGCTGGGGGAGGGGCAGAAGATGGACCATAGCTGGCAAGCTCCCCGGGGTCAGGAATGAAGTCACTGTAACTGGGTAAACACAAGGCACCCTAAATTTGCTCCTTCCCACTTCCCCAGTTTTCTCTAACACTGTGGGAACTCATCAAAGAGCCCACTTCAGACGGACAGACGGTAAAAGCATGGCAGACAAGGTGCGGGCAGACGTTTGGCTGGCAGCCTCAAGTGTTGTAGAGATCGCTACAAAACCTTGTCTACAATTATCCATAAACAGCTTTCTCAGTAAATAACCAAACACTGGAAACATAAATGATGGATTCGTCAATCAAAGGAAATGAATTGCAGTAAACATACAACACAGCCCAGCTAGTCTTTATTCCAAATGAAAGATGCAAGACAAAACTATGAGAATTTGTGCTATGTAATTTCATGTTTATAAAAACTCACAGTTCCTGAGGGATGGGGGAGGAGCAAGAATGACAAACAGGTACAAGGGCATGCGGTTGCGGACATGTTCAATACTTTTATTGTGACAGCGGTTTTACATACGTGGGTGTTAAAATATGTCGTAAGTGTGTGCAGCTTGAAAGATGCCAATTATTCTCAGGAAAGCTACTTAGTGAGAAATGACCATAATGGGAGCACTTTAACCTAACAGACTCCCAGGCTAATGTGCACTTCTTACCTTAAATCTGTGCAACGCTAAATAGTCTCATCTCATTGGGAAATAGACTATTAAGTTGAAGACACTGCTCGCATACCACCTTTCACTGCACAGAACTGAAGACACAATATTTCAGACTGTGTCCCTTGAAAAACTAGATTTCCGTTTTCCCATGTGACGTCTTGGGCCCCGCACACCAAGAAGCACATTCATGCACGGAGCCCACGAGTTACTACATGCAGAAAGATTAAGGGAGGACGACCAAGCTCACGGGGAAATCAGTGCACTCAGCGGATCACCCCAAGTTCTCTGAGCGCCTCACAAGACCAGGAAAAACAAACGAGGAACGCCTGCCCTCTGCCGCGCAGTGCTGATTACCATTCTAGATCATTCTCTGAACAGTTATAAAACAGGAGGGAGCGAACTGTTTCATCTTCTCCATTTCCATCCATGTGCTTTTCTGGAGAGTTCCCAAGTGAAAATCCGTAAGACTGCATCTCGCTGCATACCCAGGATGGGGAAAGGCTCTCAGGAAAATAATATATTTTGGGGGAGAGTCCCATGGCGTGTGTGTGGCAGTCAGAGGCCAACTGGCAGCAATAGTTCTCTCCTTTTGTATGGATCACGGGGATGGTACTAGGTCATCAAGTTTAGCAGCAAGCACCTTCACCCACTGTCTTACCAGTCCAGGAAACATCTTTTACAGATTAACATATATATATATATATGAGAATGTGCACATGGAGGTTAGAGTAGTTTGAATGAAAAAAGAACTTCACAGGCCCGTAGGTTTGATGGGACTGTTTGGGAAGGACTAGTAGGTGTGGCCTTGTTGGAGGAGGTGTGTCACTGCAGGTGGGCTTTGAGCTTTCAAAAGCCCATTCTCTTCCCAGTTAGCATGCCCATGCTCACGCTCTCGCGCTCACCTCGCTCTCTCTGCCTGGTTTCTGTGGACTGGGATGTAAGTTCACAACTACTCCAGCAGCATGCCTGCCTATCTGCTGTCATGATTCCCACCACGATGGACAGGGCTTCTGAGCCTCTGGAACTTTAAGCCCCCTATAAACTCCTACTCCTATTGGTCTTGTTGTCTCTTCACAGCCAACAGAAAAGTGACAAAGACAGAGGTTATGCGAATAAAGCACTCCTCTTCAAATTCAATTTAAATATACAGAGACTTGGTAACAGCATAAACAATTCATGATCCCACGGAATTCAGGCTGTCCTTCACCTAACACTTCCAAACTCTGCTGCAGAGGAGGAAGAGGAGACAGAGAGTCAAGGTGGAGAAGGTGGAAAGACCAGAAGGGGGAAGGAGAACACAAGCCAGAACCAAGCAAGTCCTTGCTCCTGCCCCACCCATTGCCTCAAGCAGGGTTAACAAAGTGAGGCTATCTCTGTTAGCAACAAAGCCAAAGATGCCCTTATCCCTCTATGCAAGCAAGCTGGAAAGTGGTTTGGTGGCCCCCACAAAAGCTCAGAGTTGGTTTTTCTGAGCGCTAGCATTCTATCAATGCCCAGGGTGGGCCCTAAAGAACCCTTTATCCATTGATGTCTGAGTCACCAGCTAACCAAGTACAGCCACGAGGAGTGGAGGGGCTCTGCTCCTCCGAAGGGAGTAGGGGGCACCGAGGAGAGCAGACAGAAACAGGGTTGTCCTGTTCCCGTCCCAAGAAGAGACACGGGGTAAGCAGAGGCATTCCTCAGCCACTACTCCATGACACCACCACCACCAACACCACCCCGGCCAACTTTGCTCTTTTGTTTACAGGTTTTTATTTTTATTATATGTGTGTGAGTGTTTTGTCTGTGTGTATGTATGTGTGCCGTGGAGGCAAGAAGAGGGTCAGATACCCTGGGACTGGTGTTATGGGGTGGTGGTGAGCTACCACTTGGGTGCTGAGAACCAAACACGGGTCTGTGCAAGAAAAGCCAGAGCTGTTTTCTTTTTACTTTTGTTTAATTGTATGTGTGGGTGTCCCACCTGCACGAATGCCTGTGAACCACATGTGTGCCTGGTCCCCAAGGAGGCCAGAAGGGAAAATCAGATACCTAGAAACTGGAGCTGTAGATGGTTGTGAGGATGTGGGTGCTAGGAATTCACCCGAGGTTCTCCAGAGGGGTAGCCAATGCTCTTAACCTCTGAGTCAACTCTCCAGCCCAAAGTTTTCTTTGCTTTTTTTTCCCCCTTGGTTTTGTGGGTTTAGGTTTTCTTGTTTTGTTTTGAGATAAAGTTTCACTGTGAGGTCCACTTGCCACCTGCCTGCCTCAGGCACCCCAGTGCTGCGATGAAGGCATCTGCCACCATGCTCCTCTCCCCTTGGCATCTTTAATATTCCACCACAAGGTAAGAACGAACTCCACATCTAAAGCAGCCGTTCTCAACCTGTGGGTTGCAACACCTTTGGGGGTTCAAACGACCTTTTCAGAGATGGCATATCAGACATTTACATTGCAAATCACAACAGCAGCAAATTACAGTTATGAAGTACCAACGGAAATAATTTTAAAGTTGGGGTCACCACAACATGAGGAAATGTACTGAAGGGCCACCGTGTTAGGGACGTTGAGAACCACTGTTCTAAAGACCTCTTTCGCAAAGGGGAGCACCCACAGCCATTTCCCAACACCCAGACTTCGTGGATGTGACCTCATCTCAAAATCGGGGCTTTGCTGTCCAGGATGGGAAGTGAGGTCAACCCACTGTGGCCCCAAGTCCACTAATGAGTGTCCTTACAGAAGAGAGGTTCTGACCCCAAGAACTCAGCTACAGGCTTCCAGGAAATTCTCACCCCTACAAAGTTTCCAGTCTTGACCACACTTATCCTTGCATTTGTTTCAAAACTTGATGGCTCAAAGCAATAAAAATACATTTTACTACATTTATTGATTGGAGGGGAGCATAGATATGGAGGGCAAAGAGCAATGTAAAATAGTCTCTTCTCCCACCACAGGATGGTGGTCACCAAGCTCGGTGGCAAGTCCCTTCACCCACTGACCCATCTCTCACCATGCTATAAAATGTTCTCTCATACACCAGAAGTCTAAAATCGAGCAGGACTATGAGCCCTCCATGGACTCAAGAAGAGAACCCCTCCTTGCCGCTCCCAGCCCGGCAGCTTTGGCGGCATCCTTGGCTTAAGCTGCCTCACTCCAGTCTCTGCATTTATTTTTGCCAATGATTCTAGCAAGTTGCAAGTCAGTACTATCTCCACCCTACACAAGCACCAAGAATTAGCTCACTTGAGGATCAGGCAAAATGTGGTACAGTGGCATTTCCTGAGACCCCCTCCAAATAGTGTCAACAAAAATGAAGGCCAATGATAGGGGTCCTTCTTTGNCTCCCCTCATTCCTGGCCACCGTTGGCCCTCTGGCTGCTACATGGAAGCCATGAGTCTCAGATTTGCGTGTCTGCAAGGATGCCTCTGATACCAACAGAGATCAGGCAGGATTCAGGGGCAACAACTGAGCATGGGACATCTAGGCATTTTCTTCCATGCGATCCCACCCCTGGACTGTTCACTAAAGCCTGTGTGTTCCTGCCTCTCGTAGCCATAATCCTTTTCCTTGGACATCTGGTGTAGGAGCGGGGGCAGTGACCCCTCAAAAGAGGAAGAAACTGGGAAATATTTTTAAACAAGACTGAAATACATTCTCAAAATGAGTTCCTAGTCCCCAAGCATTTACATTTTCAACTATAAAAAGAAAAAGATGTGTTCCTGTTTAAACGGGCTAAAGATAATTTAAGGGCCTAGGTGTTTCTTCACTGTCAATTGAGACAGTTAAAATACCCACTGACAGCAAACGCAGAGTTTTGTATTTTCAATCATATTTTAAAAAAATGGCCTGCACAAGCTTATTTATAGCTCTGTAGCTGCTTTCATATCACCCCATGGAACTTCAACTTGATAGCTGTCACCATTGAGAGATAGGTCCCTAAAGACCTAAGAACCATGGCCATCCATCTATGTCTCCTACCCAAGACTCATTGGACAGGCATGAGATGCCACCTACACAGTCCTCACCTCTAGGGAGTCCCCTTCCCTCACTGGTCTCAGACAATCGGTGACATCTTCTCTCGTGTCAACCTCAGGCCAGCAATGCCCAACAAAACTTGTGCTTCGGTCACATCTTTGTCCCGTGATCAGTCCCAACCTCCTAAAGTCACCTCCATGCTCCTTTAGGCAAAGGGAAGAAAATGGAGGTGTTGGCTTCACGATAGCCAGCCCTAGAAGAGAAGCGGCAAGATTCCTGGGCCCTGGGAAGCTATGGCCAAGTCCTCTGTCAACCAGAGGGCTTCTTCATGGTACCCTACTCCAGGTCAGCAGTCCCAGGCTGGCCCTCTCCTCCCACCTACAGGAGGGGCATCCTGTGCTATGTCCGCAGTCTTGCACTCTGGGATGCGAACCCCTCAGCCTTTTCATCACCTAGCATGCAGGACCCAGGAGCAACAGCATAAAGGAAGGAGCAGAAAGGGAGGCAGACAGCCAGGTATACCAACAGGACCCAAGAACGAAACAAGACATTGAAGTGGTACACACCTGAAACCCCAATGAGATGAAGGCAGGTGGGAGGGGGGCAGGCAGGAGGATCAGAAGCTCAAACCCAGCCTGGGCCACATAGGATCCTGTCTCAAGAAAAACAAACACAGCTACTTTGAATGCCTATATCCTCACCCAACACCAAGGTCAAGGAAGGGGAACAAGAAACATCTCATAAGGATTATGGGGTTAAACAGGGTGTGATGAAAGAGGAGGAGACAGGTTCCTTCGCTGTGAATCATCACAGCCACAAGCCGCCCCATGCAGCCCCTCCTTCTAGGCCTCCGCTTTGAATCCCTGATGACAGCTGGCAGGTGACTCCCTGATAGTGTCCTCCTTGCCCCACTGCCTTCCACACAGGCCATCATTACAGCCGAGATAATGCTAGTGTGACCATCCTGCCCCTCGGGCCTTGGAAGGGCGCGGCTCACACACCACCTGGTGCCAGAGGCCGCCAATAAACGCTGGCTGAATGAGTTATGTGAACAGCTCACTTACTACTTATATTTAATTACCATGTAACCCCATTGTAATTCTTACTTATAGGACAGATTACCGTGGCCATAAACCGTCTGCCAACAATAGCTCAGGGAGGCACAGGCATGGTTTACGGGTCACAAAACGTGTTCAACAGCTCATGCAGCATTGCTCGGCTTTACAACCGGAAAGTTGGGGCCGACAGAGTTTTAATAAACAAACCCATCTTACACACGGTGACACCGAGAGAAGCCAGGGCTGCACACTCTATTCTCCTGGCATCACCAAGCCCAGAAGCCTGCAGGCCATTCCGTGGTAGTCATCTGATGTTCTTCACGTTTGATCTGCCAGCAGCCAGCGGGATGTCTGATTCATGGTAGGCCATTAGTAAGTGAAGCTTCTCATAGCTGAGTTATCCAGTTGCCTAGCAACCACAAATGCTACCCCAACTGGCTACCATCTAGGACCACCACACAATGTTAACTAGAAAACCAAAACTTGTCTCCTGGCTGTGTGCAGTTTCACATCTATAATCCCCTAACAGGAGGATCAGGTGTTCAAGGCCAGCATAAGCTTACCCGAGACCCTTCTAGGGAGGGAGAGGAGGAAGAGAGAAGGGAATGAGGGTACAGGAAGGGAAGGAAGAAGGAAGAGGTGAGGGGGGTTAGGGGACAGTGGAGGCAGGGAAGGAAGGAGGGAAGACGTTTTTAAAGATCTGTTTCCCAGTACTTTCATCCAGCAGTGAAGATCAACTATTCACTAGCATTTTATAATGGTATCAATTTAACCACCAAAATCAACTTTAAAATGCAAAAACTTAGAACAAAAAGCAAATGACTAACTACAAAGACAGACTTTTGGCTCCCCTGGGTGACTCACAATGGACTGGAGGTAAAAGCAATATTCCTCCAAAATGGGATACCGATGTCTCTCACGGGTCATGATTAACCAGGGTCCTCAGAAGCAGGACATCCACCACCGAGAAGGCCAGAAGCAGAGAACCGTACCATACTCCCCAGGGCATAAATAGCCACATGTCCTCTTCCCAGGTGGTCACACTGAATAAACCCCATTCTGCCGCTTTCCACGTCCAGTTTGGCTGTTTTAATTGGCTTATTGAGGATGAGTAGCTAGCTGGGCTTACCTTGAGACACAGGCTGATAACGCACAGACCATAAAAGCATGCAAGTAGATGGACCTTCCATAGTAACTATGAAGCTATAGAGGAAGGGGATCTACTGGCGGGAATTTAAATTAATACTGCCAATATGGAAAACAATTTGGTCTTTAAAAAATTATAGGAAAGCAAGAATGGTGCCTCGCATCTACAAACCCATTGCTCAGCTGGGGAAGGACCATGAGTTCAAGGCTAGCTGCAAAGCAAGATCCTGTCCAAAAGGAGTTGTTTTCTGATGACTACCAAAGTTTCACATAGGAAGTAAGTTCAAGAGACCCATACAACACAGTGACAAAAACCGATTAGCTGAAATCATGCCTATTTAAAGACACTATAAGCTGATTCAGTATGTTTATCATCACTAACAACCAGGAGACACCTAAAGCAAAAACAGGTAAGGTGGGAGCCATGATCCAATACCAGACTGTAGTGATTGGGGAGCGGGCCTGTTTTTCGTCCAGCCCAGCTCCCGCACGGCTAGCTTATACCCCGAAATAACAACANTGGCCTATCAAAAGGGGCCAAGGCAGTTTCTTTATTAACCAATGAAAGTTAACACATAGACAGATGACCCTCCTACATCACCAGACCACCCCAAAATCAACCTACAGCTCTGGGCAGAAGCCAGCTGAGCGATTTCTCTTGCTGGCCTTCCTCACTGCCGGGGTGGGGGCCATCAAGAGGTTCTACTGGACTCAAGCCCATCGGCCCTGAGTAAGAAGAACCTGACCTGTGGGACCACAGCGCCTCACATAAGTGAAGGCCCGTTCTTGGCTCAGCCACCAGATCGTCTGAGATTAACACAGGAAGTCATTTATGGGTTTTGAGGTTTTCCAGTGGAAGATAGAGTTCATACCCAGCGTGCTGAGACTCTAAGCAGCACCACAGAAAGCAGCAATTGAAGGTTGCCAAATTTTCAGGACTTGTCTCAGCAGCAAATGTCCCATAGAACTAGCCTGGCTATGAAGGGGTGTCCCTGGAAAGCCCTTGCTTAGCAGACGGGGAAGGTCCTAAATATCAAAGTATTTGCTCAGAGATGTGTGTGTGTGTGTGTGTGTGTGTGTGTATTCATCCTTATATCCAATCTGTGATACAACTCTCAGCTCTCCAATGATATCACTAGAAATATCTCATGCTTAACTTTTATGTGTGCTTTGAGCCTACAAGCTGCAACACTGGGCATGGTTTTGAAAATCTTAGATTTTTTTTCAAGGAAAAATCCACCATAAAGTGTCCCATCCCAGGGCTGGAGAGACGGCTCAGTGGTTAAGAGCATTGACTGGTCTTCCAGAAGACCCAGGTTCAATTCCCAGCACCGACATGGCAGCTCACAACTGTCTGTAATTCCAGGATCCAACACCTTCACACAAACACACAGGCAGGCAAAATACCAATATACATAAAATAAAAATAATTTTAAAAAAGTTCCATCCCACAAGAATAAGTATGAAGAGAGCAAACATTCACATACATCAACATAATATATGCATTTAACTAAAGAGCACAGAGCCAACGAAAGCTCTTTGATGGAGAGCAAGTAGGGGGCAGCTCACTGCTCAGACCAGGCCTGCTTCAGAGGCCTTTGGAAGCATCTGGAGCCTCTGAGGGACACACCCCTCTCATTTCCTGGTTTCACCAC
>LOEQ01001857.1:149771-168196 GCA_001685075.1 Bramus lutescens
CAGACACAGTGTATGGAATAGAATTGGATTTATTACTTAAAGAAAGGGGAGGGGATAGAGGGAAGAGAAGAAGAGAGGGCACGCGTGCAGAGAGAGAGAGAGGGAGAGGGAGAGAGAGAGCAAGAGGGGGGAGAGAGGAAGAGACGGTTAAGAGAGCAAGAGAGTTAAGACGGCGGGGGAGGCAGGCAGGGTCACTGGCAGTGGGCGTGGCTTGCCTCTTAAAGCGTCAAAACCATAACAGCTGCTCTTCCAGAGGACTGGGGTTTTAATTCTCAGCATCCACATGGAGACTCACAACCACCTGTAACTCCAGCTCTGGAGAAATCCAGCATCCTCTTTAACCTCCAAAGGCATAGTCATACATGCACATCCACACAGGCAAACGCATGTACATACACATAAATAAGGCACCAACCTGTACATGCACATTCATACAAACACACATACACATAAATAAAAGGAACCAACCTATACATGCATATTCATGCAAACACATGTACGTACACATAAATAAGGCACCGAATCATACATACACATTCATACAGGCAAACATGTACATGCACATTCATACAGGTAAACACACGTACATACACTTAAATAAGGCACCAACCTGTACATGCACATTCATACAAACACACATGCACATAAATAAGGCACCAACCTATACATGCATATTCATGCAAACACTTGTACATACACATAAATAAGGCACCGAATCATACGTACACATTCATACAGGCAAGCATGTACATGCACATTCATACAGGTAAACACACGTACATACACATAAATAAGGCACCAACCTGTACATGCACATTCATACAAACACACATACACATAAATAAGGCACCAACCTATACATGCACAATTATATATGCAAGCATGTGTACATACACATAAATAAGGCACCAACTCATACATACACATTCATACAGGCAAACACACGTAAATAAACATAAATAAAAATTGAAAGTTAAATCTTGGAAAAATAAACCTGTTTTTCAAGAGTAGGGACAAATTATAATCAGCCAAAATGATATCAAGGCTAAACAGAAAATCCGAAGCGCTGTTAAAGTCCTGACAAAGGCACAGCGTGGTGTTCTATATAAGAGTCTAAGGAACGTACACACGTGCAAAAACCTACTAAAAATAATAAACCAAGTTTGCAGGTTGTAAGACATGAGATTTATAGCCAAAAAGCATTTTGTTTTATATGCTAGCAATTGAACAATCCAAAACAAACTAGGAAAACAATTCAACCTACAATACCATCCAAAAAAGAATAAAAGTTATGCTTATAATAAATCCAAGACTTGTACATTAAAAGCTAGAATATGTGATTGAAAGACAGTGCAGAGGGACTTGCTATGACATCAAATTACAAGACATAATATTATTAAAATGAAAGCAAAGTATAGTGGCACTGCCTATGATCCCTGCATCCAGGAAGTGAGGCAGAATTATATATTAAGACCAGCTTGGATGAAGTGTGTTCTAGGCCAGCCTAAGCCAATAGGGAGACTTTGTCTCAAACACTAAATTGTTCAAATGAAAACAGTCTTCCAATTAACATATGTGCAATCCCTATCAAAATTCCATCATGGATGAACAGATGAGCAAAACATGGTCTCTCCGTACAAGGGGAAACCAGTCAGCTACAAGAACATATACTGTTTTATGTTATAATGTACGTGATTTTATGAATACAAAGTTGTCAACACAAAAACAACAAAAGTCAGCCGTCACCTTAAAGGGAATAAAAAAGTTTATCCTAGAGCCAAATCTGAGTAGCCATGGCCTGGGAATTTAGGTTACCCCAAATTCCATTTTCTGATGTGGAAGCATTTTCATGACGTTGTATAGTTTTACAGAACAAAGGACATCATGAATCAAGTTTAAAATACATTGGTGGGTGTCACTGCCCTAGAGGCAGAGGGACCTGAGAGAATGGAGCTTCAAAATGAGGTGGACTAAAGCCTCGTGTAATTAGGGCATGAACCCATTTATCCTGCGGGTTAAGAGTCACCTGAGTAAAGTGTACAATCACAAGGACACGCTACCTGTGGTAGAATCTTGTTTTGCATAGAGAGGCATAGAAACAGATAAAATAGCCAGTAATAGATAAGGAATAATCTAAAGCAAACTCACTTCTATCTACTCTACCTGGGAAGGCCATGAAAACACATTCCAAGAACAATTCTGTTTTGAAAAAGCTAAGGTCACAAGACTCTTGTCTTCTTGGGATTTCCTCACCAGCGCTCAGAATTCTCCCACAGCTCCATTCTTGGACCGCGTTCTAGCAGGTGGGCACCGTCAGAGGTGTGGTGACAGCAAGATGGGGAGGCTTTCTTTCCAGGCCTCAGATGCTGTTTGATGGCGTCCTTAGCTTTGAGGCTGCTGGAAGCTAAGTTAATGGACTAAAGGTGTTTATGTCTTTGTCACAGGATGTCAGTGGGGACAGAGGCGAGCAGGGAATGGCTACTCATGGGGCTAAGGCTAGCTGAGATATGGTAGCTAGCTCTGGACCGGCAACATCCCAACCCCTCTACATCACCGCAGACATCTTTGCAGACACAGCTTCTTTTCAGGAATTCTCATTCACAAGATATCCAGAGCCAGAGAACAAATACAGAGAGCCAGAAACGAAGTTTGTGGCTGCCATTGACTGAGAAGGGAATCATGGAGAAAACTGCTAACGACCATATATGGCATGATGTTTTATTCTTTTGGCTTTGGGGGAAGCCTGCCACCCAGCTCCCAAACAAATGCCTGGCCTTAGCTTGGCTTGTTTCTTGCTAGTTTTCTTTAACTTAAATTATCCCGACTACCTTTTGCCTCTGGGCTTTTACCTTCCTCTGTTTCTGTATACCTTTCTTTACTTCTTTCTCCGTGGCTTGCTGTGTGCAGCTGGGTGGCTGGCCCCTGTTATCTTCCTCTCCTTGTTCCGCTTTGTTTCTCCTTCTATTTATCCTCTCTGCCCACCAGCCCCCTCTATCCTTGCTCCTGCCTCGCTGTTAGCCATTCATCTCTTCATCAGGACCGTCAGGTGTTTTAGGCAGGCACAGTAACAGCTTCACAGAGTTAAACAAATGCAGCGTAAACAAAAGCCACACACCTGAAAATATTTCCCAACAAGCATAAAATTTCTTCTTGTTGTAAAGAGAATGGCTTGGAACTAAATGTGCCTCGAACCATAAGAAACAGACTGGGACCAAGCTAGAGGACACCATCGTGACTTTGAACGTGACTGTGTAAGTTGGGAACGCACTGTTGGGTTTTGAGCCTAAGAGTATGTCAGTAGATGTCCACCATCCCTGTTTCTTTCCCTGGATGAGCAGACAGAACTTCTAACCACTTCGTGGTGGGCTAGGACCATGCAACAAGGTCTAATTAACAGAAGTAGATGGAGGTGGTACATGAAATCTTTATGCCTGGCCATAAAGCTCCCAGCATGCTCCTCCAGCCCCACTCTTCCCTCTGTCACAGTAACCATGGGAACCAGACGTGAAGATGCCTGCTCCTCTGAGTCATCCTTACAGAAGATCCACCCATTTCCTGAAGTGTAGTGTTCACACTGGGTTGTATAATCAAAAATGGAACTGGTGTCTAGTCACAAGGGTTGGAGGTGGTTACAGCTGTGTTAGGCCAAGGCAAGGGAGAAAAGGAAGCATCCTAAAAAACTAGATGGGTGTTGCCAGTCCAAAGCAAATGGATACTATGTCTATTTATTAATTGATTTGTAAAACTTAACCACCCAAGCTGGGTGTGATTTATACACTGTAATTTGAGCACTTACAAGGTTGAGACAGGAGGATGATGAGGTGAGTCGAGCTACAAAGAGACCCTGCCTCTACTAACAGAAATAATTTCCACATCTCTGAAAATCTGCTCTGAGACTAGTGTGGAAGACAGACATACAGGAAAACTGAGAGGATGGGGAGAAGATGGTGTGGAGGAGTAATGGCTGACTTCATAAAGAAGAGCCATGAGTGACCAGCATCACAGAGGACTGGCCTGTCCCTGAACACAGTCCTGTAACTGGGATCCACAAAGAGGCAGCGCAGAAGACCTTGGATGAAACAAATTGATATGATGATGTACAGAAAATGCCATCAGAGTCAGACATGGTGGCGCGTGCCTTTAATCCCAACACTGGGGAGACAGAGGCAGGTGGATCTCTGTGGGTTAAAGCTCAGCATGACCTGCAAAGCAAGTTCCAGGACAGTCAGGGCTTCACAGAGAAACCCCATCTCAAAAAAAAAAAAATACAAAACAAAAACACCATCAGTCCGTCCCACAGTATATTATCAAAAATTATTAGCTCCTGGGGTTGGGGCAATGGATCTGAAGTAGGAGCTCTTGCTGCTCTTGCAGAGGACCTGGGTTGGGTTTCTGGCACCCACAAGGTGGCTCACAACCATCTGCGACTCCAGTACATGGGGTTCAAAAGCCCTCTTCTGGCCTAACAAGCACTGCACATGTGTGATGCATATATACACGCAGGCAAAACCCTCATTCACATAAAATATAAACAATTGGAGCTGGAGAGACGGCTGGGCAGTTCAGAGGACTGGCTACTTTTGTAAAAGACCTAGATTTGGTTCCCAGCAGCTACACAGTGGCTCACAATTGGTAGTAACTCCAGTTCCAGGGGATCTGGCGCCCTCTTGTGACCTCTGCAGGCACCAAGTACACACAATGCACACATACATACATGCAGGCAAAACACTCATCCACATAAAATAAATCCCTAAAATTTTCACTGATTAGAGAATTTTCATTAAACCAAGAACTTTATAATCCAAGTTATGTTTCATTGTTCTGTTATCATTTTTGTTACTTAAAACAGGGTTGATGTCCCAGGCTATTACACGGTAAATAATTACATATTAAAGGAATGCTTTAAATTCCTGCGTTTTGATAAAATTAATAAATACAAACAAAAGAACAGGGTCTATAAAACTTAATTTGTTTTTACTACGTTTTTGTATTGTTTTTTTAAACCAAGTAATCTAGGACTAGCATTGTTAAAAGAATTTTCAATAATGACATCTTTAGACAGAAGAGATGTTTTTAGGGTGCTTTTGACAGAGAAAAGTAACCATCAGCAAATCTGTCCTACCACACACAATAAGAAGTTATCAGCTATTAGATACTTATCAAGGGTTCCCAGAGAGTGTCGGCAAAGCCCTTCACTGCACACAGAGAGCAGCCAGACGACAGACGCCCTAGTCCATGCCTAAGGAGGTATTTCAGCCCAGCTTCTCTCTCTCTCCGTCCTTTTATGAACGAATTTGCTCTCCTGCCTCTTGTCACAAGTAGCACTGCTCTTGTTTCAAAACAATGTTCATATTACGTATAGTTTGGGCAACACCAAACATCAAATTCTATTTGCTCAATTCCTTTCTTGACCTGTACGTAGGGCCCAGAACACCATTGGTAACATTGAGTATTGCATAGCCCAAGCCTGACCTGTCAGCATAATGGTTGGTGAATGAACAATGGTTGAGAATTGTCTTTAATGCTATTAAATGTCAACAATCTGTTATCACTGCCTTACTGTGTATAATTACCTGAGGATCATACATAAGAACAATGAAGTATAATCATCCTAATAATAGCTTATTTGATAACATGCTGTTATGTAAACCATATTTACCTTGTCCAATGAATTCCCACATTACTCTTATAAATGTGTTAACGCTTGTGAAAGCGTACAATCACAGCACAAATCAAGATATATTCCTAACTAATTTGGTATTTCTTAGACAAGCAAAAATGGGATTTGGATGATATATTTGGATTTTCCCAAGAAAAAAAATGTTAGCAGAGTATGGTGGCGCATACCTTTTATTCCAGCATTGGGTAGGCAGAGGCAGATGAATCTATAAATTCAAGACCAGCCTGGTTTACGTAGTGAGACCCTGTCTCAAAAACAAAGCAAAACAGAAACATACACACACATATACAGTGATAATATAATGGAAAAATTATAAAATAAATATAATGAAAATCATTTTAGCTTTGTATGACAGAATCTCCTGTAACCCAGAATGGCCTGGAGCTCGCTAGGCAGCTGAGGATGGACTCCAGATCCTCTTGTGTCCACCTCCCAAGTGTCAGGGTTACTGGGTGCATCCGGCACCACGCCAAGATGGGAAATTATTATAGGGGACAGATAATGGAATTGGCCCACGCGTCTGTGGAGGCTGAGACTCTCTAGACTCTGGCAGCTGCAGACTGGAGACCCACCAAAGCTGACGCTGTTGATCTAAGACCTGAAACCCAAGAACCAAGTGGTACATATTCCAGATGGAGTCGGGGGGGTCTGGGAATCTGGACAGAAGATGTATCCGCTTGGACAGAAAGAAAGCCTTTCATATCTAGTCATCCACGACACAACAGGTGACACCCTCCTGCTTTGGGGAAGGCCAGCTGCTTTATTCAGTCAGCAAAATCAAACAATAATTTCTTCCAAATATACTTTCACGGATTTGCCTAAAATACTGTTTAACCAGTTACCATGGCAACCTATGACTCAGTCACATTGATACATAAAATGACCCAGAGGGTTGTATCTGATGCTTTCTCCTCCATTATTCCCATTGTCTGCAAGGATCTCTAATGAGCTAATACAGCAGTCATAGGGACCAGTTCTGAATGACTTTAAACTAAGTATCTACTAGTATTGTCTGGTTAAAACAGCCCCAAACTAGTTTCCTACGGAAAAGATTGACCAAGAAAACTTGTATAGTTTTTCTGGAGAATATAGTAAAAAGCATTTTTTTAAAATGAGTTAATGAATGAGAATTGGGGGGAAAAGAACGTTGACAAAGTTTCTTAAAAAATATCACATCTCATTATAGAAAAATGCTATTCTCAATGCTTGAGCCCTGGAAGGAAGTTGGCAGAATAAATTCGGGGGCCAGGGGCAGCAGAGGGGACCTACGTGGCACAGTCATAGGCCTGGTGTGATATCCACTCAGACATTTCCTGGAGGCCACTAAGGCAGGTCCCTTTTCTTCTGGGAAACTTCTCCAGTGTCTGAAAGGGTGATAATTCACAAACATCAAGTTCCTTGCAAAGGTCACTATGAAAGGGGAAACAGTTTTCAGAAAGCATTGAGAATGTCTATAGATAGGTAGGTAGGTGGGTGGGTGGATAGGTGGATGGACGGACAGACAGATACAGAGTCTCCAAAGAATTGATTGAAGGCAAGCTCTAGAAGAGAGATTTGTATCCCATGCTAATAGCGGCACTAATAATAGCCAACCAGCAGAAACAACCTAAGTTTCCGTCAATGGGTACATGGACAAACAGACACAGTGTATTCCTATCATGGTTATTACTCAGCTACAACAGAGAAGGAAATGTTGACATGTGCCTCACTACAAAGGAACCTACTAGATGGCATTAGCTGTTTGCAAAATGGAAAATCCCATACGATTATACTTTGTAAGATGGATGGATGCCTGGAGAAGTCAGCTGTGCAGAAACAGAAAGGAGGGTGATGGTTACAGGGGGTGGAAGAGAAGAATGGAGGACTCATCATTCAACAAGCCAAGAGCAAGATGTGTAGAACTCTGTGGACAGATGGTGACAATGGGAAGGTGGCTGTGCACACTTACAATCCCAACGCTTTGGAGCTGAAGAGGACCAGCAATTCAAAGGCATCCTCAGCTACATAGTGAGGTTTTGTTCATAGTGAGCTTAGTCTGATCTACCTGAAACCCTTTCTCAAAATAGAAAAACCAGTGAATGTAGTTAATGCCACTAACCTGCACACCTAAAAATGGTTGTTGCTTTTTAGACAGTCCCTGCTACAGTTGAAGCTGCAGGTGATACAGGGTTTCCATGGCGCTGAATTGGATCTCTCCTCCTGGGCCTCCCTCTGCCTTCTCATATGTCTGTGATCAGCAGGCTTTATATAAGATGATATCCAACTGCCAGGTGCCTTGTCAACGTCTCACACCACAGTTTTCAGCATATGAGAGGAGAATCTTACTCTCCACGCCAGGAAGCAAACAGGCTTTTCTAGCTGACTTGATTGGAGACAGAATCTCATGCAACTCAGTCTGGTCTCAGATTTGCTATGTAACCATGCAAACTTCCTTATCCTCCTGCCTCTACCTCCCAGGTGCTGAGATTCTGGGTGTGCCTGTAATGAAAAGGCAGTCTAGGACTGAGGATTGTAGCTGAGTGACGGAGCATTGAGGCCCTGGGTCCTCAATATTAGGAAGAAAAAAAAGGCAGTAGACTCAGGAAAACAAGCTCTAAGTTTCTTGGAGCGAATGAAGTCAAGCATGAGATGAACACTCTTCTTAACAGACTCCTTAATTACTTTCATCATGGCTGAGTCAAAAGCCTGACAAGAAACACCTGAGGTGGGGAAGGTGAATTAGCTTGTAGTCCCAGGTCAGTCCAAGGGCCACCGTGGTGAGGTCGCGTGGCAGGAACCGAGAGCAGTGTGTGTAGGTGTTCACTCCGGGACCCACTGGGCAGGTCTTCCTACTCGAATTAACATCACGCAGATCATCATAGGCATGCCCAGAGGCTCCTTGCTTGGGTCAGTCTGGTTTCCAATAGTCTGATGACTGAGATTGACTATAATGGACCCTAACCCTACAAATTAACAAAACTGTATCAGCCGTAAAAATGAGAGTATTACCAAATTCTCTCCACCATTAGTATTTGAACTCTATTGTGTCCTGTTAATACCCGTAGCTTTCATGGGTTACGTCTCCACTCTTGATCTTCTGGCCACATACAGGCCTAGCTAGGGCCACACTGGCAAAAACTTCCAATGACCAAACTCCATTGGGTCTAGACAAAGCTCGACAGGAGAGAGAGAAAGAGAGAAAGAGAGAGAGAGAGAGAGAGAGAGAGAGAGAGAGAGAGAGTTTAGAGAGTTTGTAGAGGGGGAAAGAGAATATAGGTGTATGTACATAAGAAATACAAATTGAATAAATGCACTCTGGAATAAAAATGGAAATATATAGAGCTATGTGAATTGAATGCTAAAACACAAATATGAAAAATTCTCCATAGGATTTAAACAAGACCCAGTATCTGACAGCATAAAATTCATAGAAAATTCCAGTCTGTGGCCAGAATCCTAGGCTGGATTTTGCTGGAGCATTCAGACAATAATGCTCCAATTTCTCTAATAGTTTAAAGCAAACGTCAGTAAGATTTTTTTTCCTACAAAGGACTAGGCAGTAAGTATTTTAGGCTTTGTAGGTCATACAGTCTCCATTGCCGCCACTCAGCTACGCCATGGTGATGCAAAGAGACCATGGACAATGTGTGAATTATGAGCATAGCTGTGTTCCAATAAAGCTTTGTTTATAGTCATGGAAATTGATGTTTTATGCAATTTCACTTGCCAGGGTTTGGTATCCTTTTCATCCCTTTAAAATCGGAGGGTTTTTTCCTCCAGCAATTTCATAATGTCAAAACTATTTTTGGTATTTGCATGCAAAACTAAGTGACAGTGCAAATGTATTAAGAGCAGCACACACCCAGGGGATGCGCTCTGGGTTCCAGTCTCAGCACCACGTGAGCCAGACCCATTTGTAATCCAGTTCTGGGGTGGTGGGAACAGGAGGGTCAGGAAGAGCTCGCCGTCATCCTTGTGTGATGGTTTGGAAGAGAATGGTCTCCATAGGCTCATATGTCAGAAGCTTGGTTCCTAGTTAGTGGAACTACTCTGAGGATTAGGAGGTGAGGTCTTGTTGGAGGAGATGTGTCATGGGGGACGGTCTCTAAGGTCTCAAAAGCCCCAAACAAACTCAGTCTCTGTCTCCCTCTCTGCCTCCCTCCCACCCCTCTTACTCTCTAGTGGATCAGATAGCGGCTTTTGGCGGCTGCTCCAGAGCCATGCGTGCCTGCTCCCAGGTTCTCCACCATGATGGTCATGCACTAACCCTCTGAAACTGTAAGCAAGACCCCAATTAAATGCTTTCTTTTATAAGTTGCCTTGGTCATGGTGTCTCTTCACAGGCATAGAAAGTCAGCAAAGGCACCTTGGTAATATGGAGAATTTGAGGCCCACTCAGAATGTATGAGACTTTATCTCAAAACAACACAAACAGCAAGGAAAGATGTATCAAAACCAAGCTATCATCTTTCCTAGAAAGTAACAAACTGCGTGTAAGTGCGTGTCTCATGGCGTGCAAGCGGGGCTCAGTAGACGTGTCTCATGGCGTGTAAGCGGGGCTCAGGAGACATGTCTCATGGTATGCACGCGGGGCTCAGTAGACGTGTCTCATGGCGTGCAAGTGGGGCTCAGTAGACGTGTCTCATGGCATGCACGCGGGGCTCAGGAGACATGTCTCATGGTATGCACGCGGGGCTCAGTAGACGTGTCTCATGGCGTGCAAGTGGGGCTCAGTAGACGTGTCTCATGGCATGCACGCGGGGCTCAGGAGACATGTCTCATGGCATGCACGCGGGGCTCAGGAGACATGTCTCATGGCGTGCATGCGGGGCTCAGGAGACATGTCTCATGGCGTGCACGTGGGGCTCAGGAGACATGTCTCATGGTGTGCATGCGGGGCTCAGGAGACATGTATTTTATGGAGTTTGTTCTGCACTTTCATGGATTCCAAGGATCATACTCAAGTCAGTCACCAGGCTTGTGTTGTAAGAGTCTTTACCGGTGGAGCCATCTTGCCCACCACCTTAAATATGTGCATATGTGTACATATATGTGTAGACACAACTGTGACTATTCGTATGTGAGCATAGACATACATGTGCTATGGGGCACATGTAGAGGTCAGAGGACAACCTCGGGTTTTGGGCTGGGCCTTGCAGCTTGTTTGCGAAAGAGTGTCTTGTTCTCTGGTGTAATGCCGGGCTTGTTGGCCCATAATTCTCCAGGGATTCTCCTGTCTCCCCCTCCCATCTTGCCACAGGAGTGCAGGCCTGGAGATACAGGCTTCCATTCTGTTTAAGGTGGTTTCTAGATATTTAAACGCATGTTTGCATGGCAAGCGGTTTGCCTGATGACTTTTGCCTCCTTTTATTGAAAATAGATTATTTTCTCACATAATATATGCTGATTACGGTCTTCCCTCCCAGCTCCTCCCCACCTCCCTTCCCATGCCAATATATACTCCACTTCTGTCTCTCATTGGAAAAGAAGAGCCTTCTAAGAGATAATAATAAAATATAACCAAATAAAATATAAAATAAAACTAATATATTGAAGTTGGACAAGAGAAAGCAACAGAAGGAAGAATCTGAGAAGGCACTGATTCGCACACCCAGGAGTCCTTAAAACTAAACGCTAAATTGGAAGCCATGGCATCTATACAGAAGACCTGGGGGCAGACGTGGAGGCCCTGTGCATGTGCTTCAGTCTCTGTGAGGTCACATGAACTTTGCTCCTGTTGATTCAAGACCTTTGTTCTCCTGGTGTTCTCCATCTGCTCTGGCTCTTACACTCTCTTCCTGAGCTCTGAGGGGAGGGATTTGATGGAGACATCCCATTTAGTGTTTGAAGGTCTCCCTCTCTCTCTCTCTCTGCATCTCTGCATAATATCTACTTCTGGATTTCTGGATTTTTCTCCCCATCTGCTGCAGGAGGAAAAGCCTTTCTGATGATGGCCAAACAAATCACTGACCTATGAGTCCACGAGTCTACCAGAATATCATTAGGAGTTATTTTATCATTACTTTTTTCTCTTTTTTTAAGACTAGTAATACTTGGTTTCCACCCTAGGTCCTTGGGCTATCTAGCCTCTGGGTCTTGGTCACCCCAGCAGTGTCATATGTGGGTTCTGTCTTGTAGAGTGTGTTTTCAGCGAAAATCTGAAATTGGTTGGTCACCCCTAACACGCTTTGTGCCACCAATGCCCTAGCACGTCTTGCAGGCAGGACAGATTGTAGAACAAAGGTTTTGTGGCTGAGTTGATGTTTATGTGTTGTCCTCTATTTAATTGTCTACCTTGTAAACTACGGCTATCCCAGTCAACAATCGCAACTCCGCTGCTGCCAGCAGCTGCTAGGCCTCCTGAAAAAATTCTGTTCCCTGAGGCACCGACTCTTTCAAAACTACTAAGAGAATTTACCTAAATCACTGTCCTGCTAAAGAGTCCACGATTCAAAGGCTGAGGTGGAATCCTGCTTCCCAGAGAGGCTGAAGAGCAAGCACCTCACCTAGCTGGCCACCTTGCGTCTCCACACGTCCCCCCCTGGCTCCTCACTACAACTTCTGGTGAGGCAGTTCTGAGGCAGCCTTCGGACTGCAGAAATTTTATTTAATCAAACACATCTTTGTATCTTTAAACAAATGTTCCAGAGCATAAACAAAAGTAAGACACCTTAAAATAATATTCCCCAACATTTATGTTTCTCTTTAGGTAGCCTGCAGAAACCCTTCTTGGACCAAAGACCCGAGAATGTAGGCGTGAAGGTTGTACATAGGCCCCAGCTCCTCTTCGTGTTCAACGAGTTGTGTGAGCGTTGTCTTCGGCAACGGGGCCTTGCTGCTTGCTATTTCTTTGCTGAACACGCTGGGTTCTTTAATTCCTTTCGAGGATCTTCAACTCCAGTTGTCTTCCACGCATTTTCACACTAAACACTTTAAAGGTCTTCCTGCTAAGTCTGATGCCTGCGTCTTGCGACTGCGTCTTACTGTTCTCCTTGTGAGTTTCCTGGTCCTGCGTCTCACTGTTCTTCTTGAGAGTTTCCCCGGTCCATTTGTATACTGAGTCATTTTAGGCTGTAACCTGGACTTTTTGGTTATGTTAAAAGCCATGGGGGCCTCTTTAAATGTTATGGAGACTTTTTCTGTTTGTGTCTTAGTATACAAACAACCCATCTGGATTCAGGCTATACATTTTATTTAAAGCAGTTGTTGCTGTCTAACACTGTTCTTGAATTCCAGATCCATCTTCCTCAGTTTCCCAAGTACTAGGTTCCAGGAGTGAACCACCATATGTAGATAAGTAATGTCCAGTCTTCAAGCACCTAGGATTGAACCCAGGGCCTAACATATGCTAGGCGAGAAGCAAACCAACTGAGCTGTCGCCCTGTTGTGTGTGGTTCTGATGTCGGATCCACTTTATAAGCGTGCAGCAGATTCAGAGTGATCCTCTTTGACTACCCCCTAGCGGCCAGTGTGGGACCCAGATGCTGTTCAGGGTCAGAATCCTGTCTGTGTGTCTTGGATGCGAGCCTAGGTGTCCATGAACTTTCTGGAGATGTTTTCTTTCTGCCACGTCCCTGGTACTTTTTAATTCACTGTCAGGTGTGCACTCGTGTGTGTGCTGATGTTTCTGCTGTTTGCAGTAGGTCTTTCTGAATGCCTCATCTCCAGAAGTGGAGCTGCATCTGGTTTTAGGCTTCCTCCAGTTCATGTCTAGGGGAAAAAGGCAAAAACCAACAAAGGCACCTCTATTTGGTAGGCTTTCAAATTTGGCCTTTCTCCTCAACCTACCCACTGCCACCACCATTTACTTACAGAACTCCCAGATGGCTGATCCATGTACCACTGGAGGGAGGGGCAGCTATCAGGAAGAGAGGCGGGGACTATGCACGTTCTCCATCCCGCAAGAGCCAGAACTTCCAAACATGGAGCATCATTTACAGTCTTCGGGTGCACACTAATGCTTTCAGGAATGCACCTAGCATGTAGTAAAGTCAGGAGACAGTGACTTGATTCTGTTTGAAACTTATGAAAATGTTTTTAGCATTTTTTAGGGTTTTATTTTATTTGTATCCAGGTGTGTCTGCTGGTAGGCACGCATGAGGACAGGTACCTGCGGAGGTCAGAAAATGGAGCTGAGTACTCTGGAGCCAGAGTTCCAGACAGCTGTGAGCCATGGATGTGATGCTGAGAACTGAACTCAGGCCCTCTGAAAGAGCTACACAAGCTCTTAACCACTGAATGGTCTCTCCAGCTCCCAGAACAGGCTTAACATGCCAAAGGTGAAACTTTCCTTGGTGTTTGTGCTGCAAGCACAACCTACAATGATGTCAGTGAGCCTAGCCTTGTACGTGGTGTTGTCCAGCAATGTTTAAATGCAGCCACCCTCTTTTAACGCCCATTAACTCTGTGCCTTGACTGAAGTGCTGCTATGTTGAAATAATACTGGGTTTTTTTGTTTGTTTGTTTGGTTGGTTTTTTTTTGTTTTTTTTGTTTTTTTTTGTTTTTTTTTTTGAGACAGGGTTTCTCTGCAGCTTTTGGAGTCTGTCCTGGAACAAGCTCTTGTACACCAGGGTGGCCTCAAACTCACAGAGATCCGCCTGCCTCTGCCTCCGAAGCGCTGGGATTAAAGGTGTGCGCCACCACTGCCCAGCGAAATAATACTGTTTTAAAGCAGAGGCTGCTCATTCGTTTCCCTGCTGCCCAGACCGAATAACCACACAGAAACTATGTTAATTGCAAGACTATTTGGTCTATTAGCTCAGGCTTCTTACTATCAACTCTTACATCTTAAATTAACCCATTTCTATTAATCTGTGTATTACCACAAGGCTGTGGCCTGCAGGTAAGGTTCCAGCAGGTGTCTTCACCTTGGGCAACTACATGGTGTCTCCCCGACTCTGCTGACTCTCTCTCTCTCTATGTCACTGTTTGGATTTCCTGCCTTGCTTTACTCTGTGAAGCCATTGACCAAAACAACTTTAGTCATCAACCAATAAAAGCAAAACACATACAAAAGGACTTCCCACATCACTGTTTCATTAAAATTGTTTACCTTTTATGTTCCTTAGTGTTATAGGTTGGGCATCATCTTGATTTTTTTAAATGATATGTTTTAATCGGCTAAATGTGGCTTTTGATCTTTTGACACTTTTTGGTGAGAGGGCCTTGACATCTCATCTTTCATGTGCTATTTCCAGAACCCTCCAAGAATGCCCTTGAATGTGGTGGTTTGGAGGTAGTTGTACTTCCTCCATGTCAGCTCAGGGCTCCACATGTGTTCCTAGAGCTTCATAACGTTGGTTCATAAAGCACTGGTTTCCCCAGACCCGGCCCTATGGGTCTAGGAAGTTGCTAAAGGGCCAGCCCTTCTATTTCACAGTGAAAAATCAGAGAGTAACTTTTCAAACTTTTGCCCTGGGGTTGGGGGGTCAGCTCAGTTGGTTGGGTGCTCGCTTACCCTGGGCTTCAGCCCCAAAACTTGCGGCCTCCTGGATTTGGAATGTCTGCTGCTGTTCCTGCAATGTCAACAGATGTTTTGTTTTCTCTCTTCTTTTTAGCCACTCATAAATCTACCCTCGTTTGCTCTGTTTTATTATTTTTCTAAGGACCTTGTCTTTCTTTTCGCCATGACCTTTGCTCCAGTCTCGAAGTACACAAACCACGTCTTTCTCCTCTACAAGAGACGAAGTCATCTATCTGGACAGATTCAGCTTTACCACTGCCAATATCTCAGAACAGAGAGAATGTGCGTCTTCGCTGTGCCTTTTGTGTGTCCCTGAGCTAGCACAGCCCTCTTCTAGAAGTAGGGCATAGCCTACTTCTATGTCCATTTCTTAAAGACTTAAGGAAAGCAGAGAACTCTCCTAACCTAATTTCTAAAATAGTTCCTGCCTTTAGCAGAGTGGGAAAGGTGTTCTCAATAAAAATGGAAAGAGAGGAGCGTTACATGTAAGTGAGCTCCTCAGTATACTTCAGTCAGATTCTAGGGCAATAATATATTTTAAAAAGAGTTTTCTTCAAAACTGATATATTTGAGGGTGTGTGTGTGTGTGTGTGTGTCTGTCTGTCCATATTCATGTGGAAGCCAGAAGACAACTTTGGAAACTGCCCCTCAGGTGTAATCTGATGTGGGATGTCCTTCTACACAAAGCAAATATGTGTTGCTTTTATTAGTTGATGAATAAAACTGGCTCGGCCAATGGCTTAGCAGAGTACAGCCAGGAGGAAAATCTCAACAGAGATAGAAAGAGGGAGTAGACGGAGTCAAGGAGTGTAGCCGGGCGCCTCATAGTAATGTATAAACTATTAGAAATGGGGTAATTTATAGTTAGAGATAGCCAGTAAGAGGCCTAAGTCATTGGCCAAACAATTGTAACTGATATTAAGACTCAAGAGTGGTTAGTCGGAACTGGAGCGTGGGACAGAAAATCCTCCGTTTGCAGTAATCCAGCTGGGGTGTTTTGTTTTGTCTGTATTTTTAGACAGGGTCTCTCACTGACCTGGAATTTACCAAGGAGTCTGTATACAAACAGACTGTATACAAACTTTGACAGGTCAAAGTTAACCTGTAAGGCTCACCTGCCCAAGGATAGATAACTTCCTGGAATGCTGGGGGCTATGTTCTTGGGAAATAGCAGGCCACACGGTTTTGGTCGGCTAAACAAGTTTGTTTGCACTGGAACTGCCTGACTGGATGTGGGCGGGAGGTACGTAGGCAGGAAACACGTCGGGATGTGCATTGTAAAAGGGTACACACGCGCGTGTGCAAGAAAGAGACCTTGATGGGCCAAGGGGCCACAGGGCGGGTGAGACAGGCAGAGCTTATATGGGAATTTTATTGAGATAAAGGGAGTGGGGGAGGGAAGAGAGAAAGAGAGATACAGAGAGAAAGAGGAAGAGGCAAGTCCAGCCTGCCTTTTCGGAAGAGCAGCAGGAAAGAGAAGGGGTAGGCGGGGCTTGTCTCTTAAAGGGACCTTTGCACCTGCGTACAGTCGGGGTACTGCTTGCCATTCCCAGAGGGGTGACGTATTGTGCCAGGTTCCCAAGGGGCAGGGCCAAGGTGTGCCTGGATGCTAACAGTGTGTGCCTGCCCCCGTTGGACCTAATAGGAAACGTGATGGCCTTGTGTTTTTGCCTTTTTAAGCCTCTGTAAAATGTGATTTGTGGCCATATTCTGGAAACCCAGGAATGGACCTGGCTTGAGTCCATCGTCCTGGACAGTATTGAACTAAAACTTGCTTCAGATTGGCTCAGAAACTGCGGAACTGGTCTTTCTCTACGGGATTATCCGGAGCCCCAGGGACCCAGCCATCTCTACCTCTCCAGTGCTATGTCAAGCTATATTGTTGGTGGAGACTATGAAGTCACTACTGGCTGTCTAACATCATTCAAACTCTAGCAACATGACTGGGAGTCAGCAGCAGCCACAGCAGGGAAGCTCCCGTTTCTTCCATCCAGCTCGATTTGGGGTAGGAAGAAAAGCAATCTTACCCCTTTCCTCTGGGATGCTTTTTGTGGAACCTCCTTGCTCTTTCTCTCCGTGTAGCTGATCCTTTCTGTCCCTCTGCTGTGGATGCCTGCTGTGACAACACATCGTTTTTAATTTCTCACTAACCTATAAACATGCAATTAAAGTGAAATTGAGAACGCTCACAAGGCGTGTACCCTTTGTCCCAGCTCCTCTGCCTTCTAGATAAATGGAACGGCTTCCTGTGTTTGTGTCTGAACATAAGGGTGGTACTACTGAGAACAGGAAACGGTCAAAGGCTGCTTCCCTTTTTAAAGAAGCCATGTTTCGAAGCTTGATTAGAATGGAAGAGTATCAGTAATGCAAATTTGCCAAAGTCTGGAACTCACAGGCCTCGGGGCTCACATGCCAACAGGTATGCGTCATGCTCCTTCCTAAAGACGGTGTTGGGAAGGGTGGGCACGGATCATCATAAAGGCTTTCGTTGTCTTTTCCTTTGGGCTCAGATGAGACCAACATGATTTAATGTTGTTCCCCGCTACCAAACATTCTCCGAGCGTTTCAGTCTGAAGTCTCAGGATGCTGTAAGTTTCAGAAGACACAAAACAAATCACAATGCTAGCTCAGGCTGGCCGCCAGCTTGCTATATTACTGAAGATAATCTTGAGGGCTGTCCTCTGCCTGCACCTTCCAAGTGCTGAGATTGCAGGCCCAGGGCCCAGCGCTCACTAGATGAGCCACATCCCGACCCCAGCCTAAAGAGGTCTCCTTTATCAGTTCAGTAGGTTTGCAGTGGGGCAGAGTCCTTTTGTTTCAATGAGAGGTAACCTGAGCAAAGGTTGAGAACACGTAACATTCCATAAGCAGAAAGGTCCTCCCAGTGGAGGGAACTCCCAGCCACAGAGCGCTGGAAAGCAGCACCCTGCATAGTGTGTCTGAAAGGGTAGTACGGGGTCAGAGGGGCAGTCCTCAACAGGAGAGATCTCCAG
Organism: Bramus lutescens; assembly: GCA_001685075.1. Taxonomy (NCBI): domain Eukaryota; kingdom Metazoa; phylum Chordata; class Mammalia; order Rodentia; family Cricetidae; genus Bramus; species Bramus lutescens. Next base: position 167,888 of record LOEQ01001857.1, read on the forward strand.
ACGCTTACCTGTCCTCACTGCATCTTTGCCTTCCTGGAAATAGAAGAATCTCTCTGAAACCAGGGAGGAGACATTAGTCACAATCTTTTTTTTTTAATTATTTTATTTTATTTTATTGGTGTTTCACTGCTGTGGGACAATGGTCTGTACCCTGTCACTTGTATTTTAATAAAATGATGATTGGCCAGTAGCCAGGCCGGAAGTAGAGGTGGGGCAATGAGAACAGGAGAATTCTAGGAAGAGAAAGAGTCAGTCTGCAGTAGTCACCCAGACACAGAGGGTGCAAGATGTGACTGCTTAGCAGAAAAA
>LOEQ01001858.1:14594-28662 GCA_001685075.1 Bramus lutescens
AGATAGATAGATAGATAGATAGATAGATAGATAGATAGATAGAGATAAATAGATCCCTCTCTCAAGTAAAAATAACAAAAATGAATGTTAAATAAAACAATTACAAAACAAATCCTTTGGAGCTGGAGAGAAGGGTCAGTACTAGAGACCCCTTGCTGTTCTTGCAGAAGACCTGCTGTGTTCAGTTCTTAGCACCATATCAGGTGGTTCATAACTATCTGTAACTCCAGTTCCCAGGGTTCCAACACCCTTTTCTGGTTTCTATGGGAACTAAACACATATTCAGTGCATGTACATACATAGATACATACAGACAAACATTCATACACATAAAAATAAATAAATCTTTTTAAAAATTTAATCTTAGTTTTAAAAGAGAGATGTCATTTTCAAAAAGAGAGAAATGTTAACAGATCAATAGATAAACAGAAAGCAGATGTTTATATGTTTACTTTATTCTGTGGAGCTAGTTTTTCTCCAAGGATTAATTAAATTAATTCCTCAAATCTTAGTGTTTATGTCTTGCAAAACTGATGTTTAGGAAGGATTGCCACCTGGAGTTTTTGCAGTCATGTGGATCAGAAGTTAGCTGAGCTTTAATCCTGAACAGGGGAAAACACAATTAAATTGAAATGTCCCATTATTTTTAACTAATCCTTAAAGATGTTATTCTTTCTTTATCGAAGATAGGTGGCACTGGGACTCCAAGAAGATAATAACATAGACTGTGCCAATCCAATGTGTATCATGCTAGCAGAAGTACGTTTGTAACGTAAATTCTAATTGGTTTTAAATATAAAAACCCAGAGTTAGATATTAGGGGGTGAAAACTGAATGCTCAGAGAAGCAGAGCACTCAGCCACTAGTTCTTACCTCTATGAAATCCTCAGACCAAATGGGGTATCCCGTCTCTGCAAGTCCTCAGATTGAATGTCTTGAGTTCCTTCCTCCTCCTGCCTTCTATTTCTCTCTCCACCCAGCCATATCCCTCCCTGTCTCCACATAACCAGGGGAGGGGGTGTGTGCCTTTAATCCCAGCACTCTGGATGCAGAACTCTGAGTTCACAGCCAGCCTGGTTTACAGAGCGAATTTCAGGACAGGCACCAAAGCTACAGAGAAACAGTGTCTAGAAAAACAAACTACAACAACAAAAAAGTAAAGTGGGGGCAGCTGGGGGAGACAGCTAATGTTGAACTCTGACCTATAAGCATACCTGTTCACACACAGAGACACAACTACCCACACATATACAAAACTCAGGGTTTAACCTGGCTGTGTTTCTCTTTGAAATTGGATCAATCTCACGTAGGACAGGATGGCCTTGAACTCACAGAGATCCGTCAGCCTCTGCCTCCTAATTGCTGGAATTAAAGGTGTGTTCCACAACTGCCTGGCCTTGATGGCTAACTAGTGGCTCATTCCACACTCTGATCCTCAAGCAAGCTTTATTTGTTAAAGCTCAGAGTATCACCACATACATCTTCCATGATGCCTAACTTTCAAAGGTACAACCCTCATGCTATTCTATTTTCTACAAGTTCCTTGGCAAAGATATTTCAAAGAATACATAGAACATGTTTGGAATAAGAGTCCTAGGCTACATTAAAAATCATATAAGCATTTTGAAATGAGAACTCATCAAAATTAATATTTAAGGAATTTATATACTTCTATTTTTGCCGGATCTTTCATATATTTGTTTTTAAGTGAACTTTTGATATAATTACCTTGAAGTCGAGAGGCTTGTTACTTCTTTGTGGGCTATACTCTTTAACCTAATTAAAAACAATTTTCTTGAGTCCTAATTTCATTTCTTACATGTTCTTAATTTCTGATATTGATAAAGTACACTTATTATTCATTAGTAGAACTTAATTACATTTCATTATGATAAATCTTTAATACATATAGTTTTCAAAGCATTAATAATAGACTAAAATAATTTTTAAAAATCTGTAATTATTTTGTTCAGCGTTCAAATTTTATTTCTTCAAAAAATAAGGAATTAGAATTTTTTCCTAATTGTTGAGTGAGATAAAGAATATTTTATATTCTCAAAAGAGTGTATAATGCTATATAATAACATTTTTGGGTTATGTTCATGAAGAGCAAGATGGCATGGCACCCTCTGTGATGTAATGTACCCATTCTTCCATGTAGATCATTTGTCTTAGACACAGAGCACTGAGTTCTTTGCTGTAGGCTGAGAACTGAGGAATCCTAGCACTCTTGCTTGCCAGAATGTTAACATCCTGTCCACCAGTGAACTACCCTGTGGAGGGAGGGAAACTGCCACGCCCAGCTATTCTTGGTTTCAGAGTTCTCAGCCTGTCCAGCAGCAAACCACACATGGTAGCAAATTGTGTCCAAATTAAGCAGCTGTCCAGCTGTGGCTTCAGAATCCTTCACATCTATAGTAACACTCAGGAAAGGAGGATTACTCCCCAGCACAGAGGTTAGGACTTCTGGTCACTGTGCTCTGCAAAACTCAAGCTCCCTGGTACTAAAAGTCCTCAGTGTATCTCTTAAAATGGTGCCTCATTGTAGCAGCCTGAAATCTGAGGGGTGATGAATGGAATCAACTCATTATGTGGACAAGAAATTCAGGGGCTTAAATGAAACTTTCAGCAAAGATAGAGTGATTCTTTTTAAAATGGGGTGTGTGTTGAGAATGAAAATTTCAATAAATCAAATAATAAAGTCAAAAGTGTCACCAATTCATTAAACTTGTTGAAAGAAAGAATATCATAGATTGAAGGTAGAATTGAGGAATTATTACATTCGGAAGAAATAGTGAAGAAGCTAGCACTAAAATACAAATTTTAAGACCTCAGAGACATGGTTCCAAGATCAATTCTATAAATCTTTGGGGTACAAGAAGGAGTCAAGATGAAAACTAAAAGTATACGAAGAGCTATTTGGTTAAACTGTGGATAAGAGTCTCCAAACATGAAAAACAAATGAGCATCCATATCTGGGAAGCATTAGCTGAAAATGGTGGCATGCACCTGAAATCCTAGTACTTGGAAGGCAGTAGAGGAAGAATCAGGATTCAAGGTCGTCCTAAGCTACGTATTGTATGTGAAGCCATCCTGTGCTATACAAATCCTGAATGAAAAAAAAAGGAAAAATAACTATGGCCAGAAAATGATCTCTTAACATAATATTATAGTTATCATGTCAAAATTAAATAATAAATGCAGAATATTGGAATCTGGAAAAAAGAAATATGAAATTACCTACAGAGTAGCAGCAGACTTCTCAGAAAAAAAATAAAAATGGAGAGCATGGACTGATGAATTTCGAACTGTGAAGAAAATAACTGCCAACCAAGATTATTATACCAACTAAGTCATACTTTCAAAGAAAAGAAGAAATAAAAACCTAACACAATAAGCATCAACTAAAGCAATTCATGACCAAGAAGACATCATTACAAAATATACTTAAAGGAATACTGCATACAAAGGAAGAAGGAGAATATGCACAATAACAAGACCACGTGAAAGAACTGCTCTTTCTAGTAGACTAGAGACAAATAAGAACTAGGAAAGAATTAAACATTGAATGGGTAAATCAGCAGACTATCAAAATGCATAAAAGAAAAGTAGTACATCTTTTAATAGTATCACTAAATGTAATGATTTTTAAGTCTCTAATTAAAATACAGACTGGCTATATGAATTGAAAAACAAGACCCAACTCTGCTCAATGTTAGAAGTTAATGGAGAAGAGATATACAGGCTGAAGGAGAAAGAATAAAGATTGATATTCCAAGCAAATGGAAATTAAAGGCAAGCATAAGCATCGGCATTCACATCTGGTAAATCAGAAAAAAGGAGATGAAAGGGCTCACTGTGTTTGAGTAAAGGGAACAGCCTATCAAGAAGAAATAAACTGTGAACAGAACATAGTTGTGCCTGTGCAGGTATGAGTGTTATATGTCCAGCAGAGGCATAAGGTTTTGAATGCTTGATCCTCAGTTGGTAGCACTGTTTGGGGAGGTAATGGGACCTTTAAGAGGTGAAACCCTGCAGGAGCAAGTATGGTACTGATATGAGGATGTATAACCTTGCCTCACTTCCTGTTCTCTCTCTCTTTCTCTCTCCCCCCCTTGCTACTTCCTATATGTAGATGAAATATGATCACCTGGATTCTAGGTCCTAGTACCATTCCTTCCTCACCACTGGCCCTCTAAATCTGAGAGCTAAAATAAGCCCTTTTCTTCACAGCTTGCTTGTTGTCAGGGTATTTTATCCAAGCCATGTAAAAGTAGCTAATGCAGCACCCGACATTGGTATACTCAGTTTTATAACATAATCACTGTTGGACATAAAACGTAGATCAAGGTACATTAATAATGGGAGATTTCAATACCCCACTTTCATCAATGGAGTCATCATCCAGTCAAAAAAAAAAGAACGATCTAATAGACTAACAGGCATCACATAATATTCCACCTAGAGCTGAGGAATATACATTCTTAGCAGCCCATGAAATGTATTCCAAAATATGTCATGTTATATGCCATAAGGGAAGTTCAAAAGTAAAAGAAAAAATGGAAATAACTCTTATTTTATTAGATAATAATGGAATAAAACTAGAAATCAACAGTAAAAAAGATATACAAATGTGTGAAAATTTGACAATATGCATTTGAACTTGGATAGAAAAACAAATCATGGATCAAGCTGAAAAATTCCTAGATTAAGATGAAAGTGAAAACAAACTTACTACAAACTTTTGGGTGCAGGGAAGACATTTCTAATAGTAAAAGTTTCTTATTTTGAGTGCCTAAAGTTAAACAAAACAGGGTGTTCATGCAGATAACAAAATAATGCACTTCCAAATCTCAGAAAGAAAAAAATCAGTCAAATAAAAAATGAGTAGACAGAAATAAATAATAAGCATTGGTGACGAAACTAATGAAATGGGGACTATAAGAACACTACAAAAGACAGAGAAACAAAGAGCTAGTTCTCTAAAGATTACAAAAAGAGAGAAAGAAAAAAGAAAGGAAGGGAGGGAGGGNGGAAGAAAACTGATAAATCCACACCCAAAGTAGAGAAAATAAAGATAAGATCCAAAATAATAAAATTAAAGATTAAAGGGGGATATTACAGAGACCTGATATCCAGAGGTTATTATTAGGATATTTTGAAAGCTTATATTTCAATAAACCAGAAAATATAAAAGAAATACATGAAATTATACATATACATGTTACCTGAAAAAAATCAAACAGAAAAAGAAGATACAAACACTTACACAAAGCTATGATAAGCAACGGAATTAAAGCAGTATTAAAATGGGCTTCCAACAAAGAAAAGCACAGAGTGCAAGAAATTCATTTTAGGATTCTACTAAAGTATTATAGAGACAAAACCATAAAAGCCCCCAAACTTTTGCTTAAAATACAAAGAAATAGAACCACTCCAAGCTCACTCTGCAAAGACAGCATTACACTAACACCAAAATTGGATAAGGACAGCAAAATCACAAATTCCTATTTACCATTCCTTGTGACTATAAATGCAAAAATCTTCAAAATAATAAGAACAAGCTGAAATGAACAACATAGCAAAAAGAGCAAAGACCATGACAATCAACTTAGTTTCAATCATAGTTCAAAATATCTTATATACAGAAAAATTTTTGAGAAGTTCAATATCCCTTCATGACCAAAACTCTAATAAAAGGGCTGGAATGAATGCATCTCAATATACCATAAATCTATAAACCAGAAGAAACACTTTAAAAGCCACATACCTATAGTTGGTAAACAACGATAAGAAAATTGAAGAGATAAAGATGAAAAACTGAGCAATGATGGGGTACCCCTCACTACACTTTTATTCACTGTAGTAATTGAGGTTTTAGCCAAGACAAAATAAAAAAGAAAGACACAGAAAATCCAAATAATTCATATTTGCTAATTCTATACTTAAAACAGTACAATTCTATACTTAACACAAGTATAATTCTCTTCTTAAAGCAACCAAAAGGCTATCAGAAAACTGCTAGATATTATAAACACGTTAGCAAATAGCAGGACACAAAGTCAACATAGAAAAATCAGTGGTTTTCTATACACCAGTAACAACCACACTGCAGTAAAAAATTAGGTAAATAACTCCACTCACAATCTCAAAAGCAACCCAAAAACAAATCCGCAAAAGTAAGCAAAGACCTCTACAGTAAAAACTGAAAACCTGCAAAAGACATTAGAAGATAGAAAGACCCCACATGTCCATGCATCTGTGGAGATTCTATTGTGAAAATGGCCATATTGATTGAAGCCAGCAACAAATTTAATGTAATGTCCATTGAAATTTCCATTATATTCTTTACTAAGACAGAAAATAATAATAAAATTAATCAGAAACACAAAGACCCAAAATGCCAAAGCAATCATGAATAAAATAAACAATGTATAACATGTTCCAACTGGGTTACAAAAACATAAGAACAATCCTTGTCCTATTATTAAAACAAAAACACAGACAAAAGGAATAGAACAGAGGACCTAGAAATAAACTCTCATAGCAATAGACATCTTATTCTTAGCAAAGTTGTAAAAGAACAACTTACTTAACACACAGTGTCAATAAAGCTGGATACCCACATGTAGGCACACTAAACTCCTGCATCTTGAGCTCTACCAAATTCAGTTTTAAAAAGGATCAAGGACCATAACATAAGTCTAGAAACTTTAAAACTGCTGGAGGAAAACACGTCAAAATGAAAACAGTAATATTACAGGACTATAGTAATTCATAAAATAAGATCAAAAATTGACAAATGGCATTGCATAATTACATAATTGCATAATTACAGCAAAAGAAACAATGACCAGATGAAGATACAGCTGCTGCGGTAGGTGGATAATTTTTCCAGATGTTCATCTGACAGACAATTAATATCATAGAATATACAAATAACTCAAAAATTAAACAACCAAAGAATAAATTACTCAAGCAATAAATGTGTAAATAACTGAATAGACAAGTTCTAAAAAAAAAGTAAAAATAGCTAATAAATTTATGGAAAAAATAATAGTTTTAGCCATCAGGTAATTGCCATTGTGATTGAGACCCCTTTGCACCCCAATCAGAATGGTTATCATCAAGAAAACAAATGAGTGGTCATGAGGATGAGTAGTGGAAGCCTATTAGTAGGGAGTAACTGGAAGCCACCACCTTAATTAAATATTTTCTTTATAAGAGTTGCCATGGCTATGGTGTTTCTTCACAGCAATTAAAAAAAAAACCCTAACTAAGACAAGCTGATACCAGGAGTGGGGTATTGGTGTGATAAGCCTGGCCATGGGTTTGTTTGAAGGAATTTGGACTTTAATACTTTGAGTTTGGAAAACAGTGGAATTCTTTAATTGCTTAATGGAAGGTAGTAATATGGCTAAGAGTTATTTTTAACTATGGCATCTCACTCAAGAGGTTTCAGAGAAGAACGATTTTATTATGTAGCCTAGAGATCTTTCTTGTGATATATCAGTGAAGAGAGTAACTGACTTTTGCCCTTGTCCAAACAGTCTACCTGAGGCTAAAGTGAAGAGTTTCAGATTCATTTCATTGGCAGAAGAAATTTTAAAACAGCCTAGTATAGATCTGTCATGTGGATATTAGTGGTAACTCTAATGAAGAGTTAGAGTTATAATGAAGGAAAATTACAAAATGAAAATTTTGAGAAGAAAAGGAGCAGCAGAAAGTGGAATAGATCTAGATTATGTGTCCAAGGAGATTGACGGGTAAAGGAATGGAATAAAGAAAACAGTAACCTCAGACAAAATTCTACCCAGCTCAGTTTCAAACTTATGAAAAGGATCTAAAGAAAAGCTTAGATCTGGGCGTGGTGAGGCACATCTTTAGTCCCAGCACTGGGGAAGCAGAGACAGGCAGATCTCTGAGTTTGAGGCCAGCCTGGTCTACAGAGCAAGTACGGGACAGCAAAGCTTATGCAGCGAAAGACAGAAAGCTGGTGAAGACATAATTGGACATGGGGGCTATGTTTCAGCCTCAGTGTCCACATGGTTCTGGTTTAGAGTAAGGTTAGGAAAAAGGAGTTATGGAATAAAGCCACTGCCAAGAGGCATGTGTCAAAGGTCCCTGAATGCAGGCCTAGGAGAGAGGCCATTGCATGAAGCTGTAAAGCTGAAACCTGGACTGCCTTGGAGAACCCAAGATGTTAGAGATGTCAGAGTGTGGGATACCTGCAGAAGAGAGCTGCTAACAGGGGGTAGGACCAGCCCAAGAGAAAGGAGTGTGTTACATGCAGTCAACAAAGCTAAACATGGTAGGGGACCTGAAGAGCTTTTTAATATCAGACATAAAAATACAGAGGTTAGAGTTTGCCCAACTGGTTTTTGGTCTTGTTTTGGTCCGGTATTTCCTATCTATGCTCCTTTCCTTGCATTTTGGAATGGTAACGCATAACCTGTGCCATTATATGTGGGAAGTATGCAATCAGCTTCTTGATTTTGATTTCTACAGGGGTTGCATTTATGAGATTGCATCTGTCTCAGAAGAGACTTTGGACTTTGAGACAAGTTGAGACTGTTATAGACTATAGGGACTTTTGAACTTAGACTGGATGCATTTTTGCATTGTGATATGGCTACAAGCCTTTGGAAGCCAGGGAATGGAATGTGACACTTTGAAAGAAAACACCCGCCAAAGTGAGAGGCACTATTAAGAAGTATGGCCTTGTTGGAGTAGGTGTGGTCTTTTCGGAAGAAGTTTGTCACTGTGGGGTCAGGCTGTGAGGTCTCTTTTCTCAAGCTTCATTCAGTGTGACAGTCAATCAACTTCCTGCTACCTTCTGGTCAAGAAGTAGGAAGCACCACACCTGCCTGCATGTGCTGTGATGATAATTCATTGAACCTCTGAAGCCAGAAGCCACTGCCTCAATTAAATATTTTCTTTAAAATAGTTGCTGTGGTCATGGTGTCTCTTTACATCGATAAAAAAAATCCTAAGGCACAACGTTAACTAGTTTTTGAATCTTAGTTATGCATATTACTGTTGGAATATCAATGAAGGTTATAAAATTAGTAAGGGTCTCTGGGAGGGGAAATCCTCAGGGGGTATAGATATAATGGGAAGAGGGGAATAGTGGAACAGGGAAGGTTAAATGGGGAAGGAGTTGGCAGAGCAAGGTGGAAAAAGAAATGGGGAAAAGGATGACTAGTAGTAAAGGCCTTTGGGGAAGCCAAATGGAAACCTACAATATAGAGCATCCTAAAATGTGTATATTTGTATGTATAAAAAGAATTTAAACGGAGGTACCCCATAACAGGCGACAATATCATACTAACACTATATGTCAGCAAATAAAATCCTCTTTACCAGGAACGGGTTACCTCTTTTTGAGTTATTGGCCAGTGGATCTCATTGACTCCCAAATATTACAGGCTTTTGAGAATGCTCTTGATTACCCTCCAGGACTTGACAGTAAGACCCTACTGCTGAATATACTATATATTTGAATCATAAAACTAGAAAAAAAAAAACACCAAGCTAGTCCTGACCTAGGAGCCTCATCACTACTGGATAGCTTCCAAGTGCTGGAAGGTTCTTTACATGATGCTGAAGGAGAAAAATAATCACTAGTCTCATCCAGCTGTGTACCTTGTAAGCTACAGTAAAAATTATTCCCACAATAAATTCCCACTGGGACAATAGTGGCATGGATATTATGGGAGGGAGTAATGAAGCACTTTCTCATTAGATTTAAGGCCCACACCATCAGTTGAAACCAGACCTAGAATCATTATTAGATCAAAAACCAGAAACTAGATAGGCCATAGGTCCTGAGAGAGAATGCAACACTATTAGTCTGCTAAATTGACATAGTATTTAAATAGCTCCTAATGACTTTTTGCTATACCCTTATATCAGTGCATCTCTCAATCATAATCAGAAATGCTTCATATAGTAGATAGCACAGAAACCCACACTGTTCAATGGAGAGAGAATAAGACATTGCAGAGTACTTAGACCCATGCTTACACTTGGGAGACTGAGTTCAAGGGCAGCCCAATCTGCAGTCTGAGACGCTGTTTCAAAGAAACAATCAACCCAAAAGAAAATAAATGTTTGTTGTTGGATATTGATTTAAGATGTGTTACATTTGTTTATTCTGTAGAATAATTCTTAATGATGCAAAGATGTGTTGTATTCTTTATGTTGCATTTATTTAACTCTGTGAAGCTGTTTTACTCACCTTCCCAAAATACCTTCTTGGCCTAATAAAGCTGAATGGCCAATAGCTAAGCAGGAGAGGAATAGGTGGGTTGTCAGGCAGAGGAAATAAATAGAAAGAGAAAAAGAAAAGAGAGGAGGATGCGAGGGGCCAGTCACCCAGCCACATAGCCAGACATGGAATAAGGAAAGAAAAATACCGAAACAGAGAAAGGTAAAAGCCCAGAGGCTAAAGGTAGATGGGATAATTTTTTAAAAGCTGGCTAGAAATAAAATGAGCTAAGGCCAGGCAATCGTAAATAAGAGTAAGTTTCCATGTGTTTATTTGGGATCTTGGTCGCAAGTCCCCAAAGAACAAAGAGTAAAAAACAACCAACATCAAATGTTAAAAGAATATAATTCAGATATAGTTAGGTAGATCAGGGTGATGAAAACAAGTCTTTAACAATAAAAGACTGAGCCACATGGGGTATAATATTTTAATAAAATTTTAAATAAAAACAAATGTAAAAATGTCTCACATGTAGTCATTTATTATATCTTCATGTTTAAAAGCTGAGAGAAAAATCTGTTTTCTGCAACAGTTAAATCTGTTACGATAAGCTTCCTGTTGATTTACCTCATCACTATGATTCAACAGGAATAATTTGTCCAAACATTAAATTGTAATCTCTACAGCTGAAGATTAGTAGTTATTTACTCACCCCCAGATCTATGTTCCTATATGCCTTTTACATTATAGAACTCTATTTCTTCAGTTACAGGGTCCTAAGTTGGATGGCCAGGAAATGAGGAGATAAAGATCGAAAAGATGTGTTCTGGTGGTCTTGCATAAGTTATGTCTTATTTCAAACAAGTTTATTAAGAAGTACAGCATCTTATACACAGTTTTCAGGAGAGAAATGAGACAGTGTGCTCAGAAAGTGATCATACCATGCAACAAAGTCAGCAGAAAGCAAATTAAACAATGCTGGATGGACAGGGAACATGGGCTATCTCAAGGACATAGAGGCCAGCCTTGGGACTGGTAAACTTAGCCCCTTAAGGTGGGGAGAGTTGTGTTCTCAGGATCAAGCTGCAGATTCACTAATGACCTAGGGCCACAGCTTTGGTGGATTTGCAGCTACAGATCCTGAGAAGACAGCTTATATATCTGGTTTTGGATAAAAAGCATGTTCTTTCTCCATACATCATATCCTCAGAGAAAGTCTTGAAAAATCAATCCATTCCTGAATATGAGCACCACTAGGAATATGTGCTAAATTTCCCAGTCTCCTATTCTGTTGAGTCTTGCTAGACCACCATGTTTTACTCAAGGGGTGATAATAAGCAGTGGTGTTTACCCCTTTTTGATCTGTGTTTAAAAGAAGCACTTTATCCCTCCTTCATGCTGCTGTTTATCTGACGGTACAAAGTCTGAGCTCTGTCACTTACTATATGAAAGGGAATCCCAAGTACAGTAAGAAGACAGAAAACAGTGGATGGAGCCCAGTCCCAGGTGTCACCAAGATTCTCTTGACTATTCCTCTTGGTTAGAAGCAGGAACACAAGTTTCACATAGCAGATGCTTCTCTTTCTACCACAGCAGATACTGCCCACTTTATCCAGACTCTCTCACACAGGAAGAGTTGGGAGCTGCTCAGCCTAGATGCTCATCTTCACAAAAGGAGGAGAATGCAAGCACCAGCTTCTATGCCTTTCCAGTCCAGAGCAGAAAAAGCCCTTTCCAGCCTCTGAGAAGCTAGGCATCCAGTATAGCACAGAGTGATGAGAAGACATTCACCATCAAAATCAAGTTCAATGTTCAGCCTCATGGAAGTATCTTAGTTTTATCTTTCATCTAATGGCTCTAAACTGGAAAGCTAAAGGCATCTTAAGAGTTGCTATTCTATATGGACTTGTGAAGAAATAGTTTCATCCTTGCTTCTAAACATACATAAGTGATTTAGCAGTGATATATCCAAGCAAGATATAGACATCTGGACAAGGATGTTCCTTCTTTTACAGTGAAATTTCTTCACTTACAGATTATCAAAATATTATTCTTTTATTCTTTTAATTGGTTTGGTATTCAGACTGTTCTCTGTGTGTGTGTGTGTGTGTGTGTATGTGTGTGTGTGTGTGTGTGCATGTGTGTCTCTGTCTGTCTCCTGTGTGTATGTGTATTTGTAAATATTTTGCAATTGGAGGAATCTGTGTTTAGAATTCCTGTTAAATACTGCAAATGCCAACCAATATAGAGAGGATAAAGATGAGATGAAAACAAGTGACTTGACCCAAAGAACGTGCACCATGAGTTCCCTGCCGCCAAAATAAGGACAAGATGGCGAACGACTCTAAAATGAAGTTTCAGGAGGTGTAGATGGGCTTGCTGCAACTCATTCAATATTTACTCAACAGGATAAGTCAAGTAATGATTTTCTGATATAATGGTAATATGAAAAACTATTAAAATAATTTGCTACTAATCTCACTACAGAGAGCTTTTGTTCTCCCCCATGAAATAGTGTCAATAACTGTGGAATTGGAACTCATACTGTGAGTTTTTTAAAAAAGGAAAAAAAGAAAAAACACATTTACAGAGAGAACACATTAAGCCGCTCCACATCCAGGACTACTGGAATAACCAGGGCTTGTGGGAAATATGCTCATTAATTTAGCTCCAACTCAGAATTGTTGTTCAACCAAGGATCTAGCACACTTCCTTATAATCTGCCAAATCTTAGGTCTATTCTTTGTGTCTGTTTTCTGAAGGTTTCTAGCTTCAACTTTTGGGGGCTTAGTTTAGAGCTTGTTTGTGTCCTTCTGCAAGATGACTAAGTTAATCCAGATGGTTTAACAAACCTTATCCCTTTGACCAAGTGGTAGCAAACAGAACAGTGACTTTCTGGGCTAGCTGCATGATTGTTGACAGATGTTTCTAGGTGCCATTTTTTCATAATTTCTTAGGGAAATGATCTTTTTGGGCTTGTACCTTTTCATCTTGAGAATATTTATTAAAATAGTTCTCAAAGCTGCTCCCACTATAAAATACCATGAAAAGAAAGTACTTTATTAGTCATTGAAATTGCTTATATAGTTACCAGGAAGCGGGCCCATCCCCTAGATTGAACTTTGTCTTCCAGGAGAGCTCAGATACGAAGAAGGAAGGACACTGCTGCTCCAGTCTGCACGCAGTCACTCCTTGATGGTGAATGCTTCTACCATATGCCAAAAGATATTATAATTCTAAACATTTATACACCAAACACACGGGCACACAAGTTCCCAAAAGAAACACTACTGCAGTTAAAATATTGACCGTCACGCCGTGATAGGGTATGACTTCAGCAGCACATTCTTGCAAATATTTACAGATCATTTCTCCAAAATACAAAGGAATAAACCTTCTTCTCACCAATTCACAAAATTTTCTCTAAAATCAACCATATACTTGGACACAAAGCAATTCTCAACAAATACAAGAAAATTGACATGACACCATACATCCTACCTGACCAAGACAGATTGAAGCTGAATATCAACAACAGAAACCTAGAAACTCATGGAAACTGAACAACTCACTACTGAATAGAAAATGACAGAAATTAAGAAAGAAATTAGAAACTTTTTAGAAATGAATAAAAATAAAAACATAGCAAATCCAAACATATGGAACACAATGAAGAGTTCTAAAAGGCAAGTTCATAGCACTAACTGCCTATATTAAAAAAAATTACTGGATGATTTTAAGGTCATCCTGGTCTACAGAGCAAGTTCCAGGACAGACTCCAAAGCAACAGCGAAACCCTGTCTCAGAAAAAGAAAGAAAGGAAGGAAGGAAGGAAGGAAGGAAGGAAGGAAGGAAGGA
>LOEQ01001858.1:37338-53998 GCA_001685075.1 Bramus lutescens
GCCGTGCGGGAGCTGGGCTGGACGAAAAGCAGGCCCGCTCCCTTATCACTACAATGTTCTGTGGGTTTTGAATGTTCTCTGGGAACCAGAAACAGAAGTGACAAGCCAGTGAATTTGGGGAGCTACTCTCTGGATAGGGAGAAGCAGCAATAGAGCACATGCGCAATGCTCCACCTTCTCCAGAGGCTACTGATTCCCATCTGATCTGACTTCAAGGCACATTCTAGTTCAAGGGTATGCTAAGAATAAAAGAGCTGAATGGCATCTCAGAATTCACAATAGCATGAACTACTGCACAGAAATGATAGAGAGAGCAAAAATGTTGGAGGAAGAGAGAGAAGGAAAGAGAGGGAGAGGAGACAGGCAGAGAGAGAAGAAATAGGAAGAGGAGAGATTGGAAACGGAGAAGTAAAATTCACAATACAATACATCCCCAGAAACAATCAGAATACTGGGTAATGGTAAAGCTACATCCCTATGTGAAGTAGGTGAAGACTGGAAGAAATGCATGTTCTTTTATTATGTGTGTGTATGGACACACAGCTGTAAGGCACACAAAATATAGGCAAATGCGTATGAATCTAGAGAAATCAAATAATTTTCTAAAAGTCAACCATAAATAAATGGAAGGATATAAATTTTCTGACAATGAATTCAGGGTTACTTTGTAAATGCTTACGTAGGAAATATGATGCATGACCAAATGAGACTCATAAAATAAAAGAAAGAATTCTGGGCACAGATTGTGAACCTAAAGAAAAGGAAGGGACTTTAAGAGCAAACTTGATGGCACAAAAGAGATGGCTTTCAAAGAGGACCAAAAATAAGAAAAACTGGTCAGGGGGATAAAGAGTGAAGAAAGTGGAAGTAATTGGAAGACACTATAGTGTGTGCACATTGTGCATGTGTTATGTCTGTGTACATGCATGCATGTGTGGGGGGTATAACTCGAAAAAGATCAAATGAGATTAAAAAAAGCTTATTGGAGTTTTATGACACATGTTATAACATGTATAACCCTTAAAGACAACATGATATGTGAAATAAGGCAATAACGAAAGGACAAATGTAGATGATTTTACTGCTTGAATGAGGTGTTTAAAATATTTAAGTTCATATAAGCAGGAAATAGAATGGTGAATACCAAAGGAAGAAAATGAGGGCTTGCTATGCAAAACTCTATGCAGAGAGTTTTAGGCATGCAAAGAGAAAACATTATAGAGAGCTGCTGTCCAACAATGTGGATATAATTAACAATGTACACTATATGCCTATACATTAATTACCCAAATACATTTAACGTGTTAAGTTTAACCACATTTTAAAACTTCACCTTCCTAAGATTCTTATGAGTAAGTGACATACTTATCATCATTTTATAGCTAGCTTAAGCTGAAACACAAAAATCCAATTAATCTTCTGCCTTAGCTGCAGTCCCTGTTACTGTGATAAAATACTCTGACAAAATCAATCTGAGGGAGGAAAGGGTTATTTCAATTCACAATACAATGTCACACTCCACGACGGTGGGAAACGGGTGGCCGCGGAGTAGGAGGGAGCGGGTCACGTTGTGTCCACAGTCAAGAAGCAAGATGAGGAGTGCCTGTGCTCAACCCGTTTTCTTTCTTGTATTCAGCACAAGGTTCCGGAGCCGGGAATGGGAATAATGCTACCCACACCCACAGTGGGCAGGTCTTCCAATAAATTTAGTCCATCACCTTTAAACTTCACTTCACTAAGATTCTTAAGCTACAGGAAGAGTACCCACCAAATTCTTTTCAAAACATCACACAGATGACCCCTGAGAGTCCAGTTCCTGGCAGAGTACTTGCTTCCCCCTGAAACCTCATGAACCAGGTCCCTACTGTCTGCGTTTCTCTCAGCATCATTGTTTTCGAAGTTTTCAGCAGAATGGCCCTACTTACATGTCTTCAAGGCTTGTCAAGCCCACATTCCCCTGGTACCCAGTTCCAGTTGTTACCTAAGAACGACACGATCAGGTTTATCACAGCAATAATCCCAGTCCTGGTACGCATTGTTTTCTGTTTTAATTACTTTTCCAGGTGCTACAATAAAATAATTTGACAAAATAGATTATAGGGAGGAAGAATAATTTTTTGGCTGGTCCCAACTCCTTCTTCACTCCAATTTTCAGGCCATGGGCAGGTTGAAGCCAGATTCTTAGCTAAAATATCACATGAATGACTCTTAGCTTATTTCTTAATAGATTCCTTGTTTGCCTCTAAGACATTATGACGTGGGCCTCCACTGTCCACGTTTATCCCAGCATTCTTCCAGTAATTCCTACCAGAATTAAGCTCTGCTTCCAAAATGCTAGAGTTTTTCTCTCTCAGAATACCAAACTTTTCTATGTTCCAACCACAAAACAGTTCTAATCCTGGTGCCTGTTTTAGATACACTTCCATTGATACAATAAAGTAATTTGACAAAAGCAACTTCAGCAGAAATAGAGTTTATTTTGGCTCACAGGTCAAAGGTGGAGTCAACCATAGTAGGAAAGTCAAGGGACCAAGAGTTTGTGATAGTGGTCACATTGCAGCCACACCAGGAAGCAGAAAGGAATGAATGATACTTCCTCTCCCTTGTCTCCACTTCTACAGTCCAGGATCCTGTGGAGACCCACAGAAGTGAAGCTGTTCCATCCTGATTAAAAGTCAGAGAGTTCAAACCTATCCTTGTTCCTTCAAGGTAATACAACAGAATGTTTGAGCTAAGGTGTGGTTACTAGAGGTTGTAATCCTCAAGGCCAGATAACAAGATGTTTGATCTAATGTGTGGTTAATAGGTGTCTTGAGAATTAAGGAAGTAATTACACTCATTTGTTCCTTGTATCATGGTAAGGAAGTCTTTTTCCCTGCTCCTTTTTTGGTTGGGGTAAAAGAGAAATAAATTTGGGCGGATCACAATATTCACTGGATGCCCTCCCTGGTTCTATCTGTTGTCTCCTATCTTTTTCTTTTCTCAATCTTCCCTTTAAGTGTAGGCAAATAACTTGGACAGGGCCCAAAAGGATCCCATCCAGATCCTGTGGGACTTTCCACCTCAGTTAGGCTAATCAAGGTAACCTCTCCTAGACACTTCCAATGTCCCATCTCTCAGAGGATCCTAAATCTCATCAAATTGACAATTGAGATTAATCAGGGTCAAATTGGTCAAATTGCCCAAGGTCATATAACTGAGTAGTGCAACCAGGATCAAACTCATTTTTATTCAAAACTTAATATCTTCACCACTGCCTTTTCCAACTGCTAAAGAGATGTGGTGGCAAAGCACCTAATTCATAGGCAGTGGGACTCTCCCAGGCATAAGCCAACCATCAATTTCTGTAAGTCACCACCCTAACCAAGTTAAGGACCGGAAGACATATGAAAAGAGTTTAATCCCCATTCCTTGCCTCTAACAAAGGAGACTATATTGGGAGAGCAAGTTTGGCAAATTGACTACATACTAAATCCACTAGGGAGATTTTTAAATTGTACAGGTGATCAGATTTCACATTTGAATTTAATTGATCTGGATTCTTGCAGTCTCTCCAGATAATTGTGATGTGTAGCCACTGATACAGATCAAATATTAACCCAGAGAGAATAGAGATTTCAGAGCTCAGTTAGTACAATATAACAAGTGAGATAGATCCAATGGCTATGTGGCCAGCGTAGGACAGAGTAGGCAGAGAGAGTGGCATGGAGACTCTAAACCCACATGACGTTGGAACAGGTGAAAGAGAGAATGCAGATCAGCTAAAGAAATGAACGCTAAAATTGGTCTTGCTTGGATGGAGGCAAGAGTGTGCCTAAGCATATGCGTTCGTCCCCAGCACAGAAGTTTCTGGAAACGAGAGTGCAGTCCATTTCGCTGGTTCCATCTGGCCTGCAGCTGCCTCTGGTAATCACACAGGTTTGTCTGCTGCCAAAACAACAAAATTCCTGATAAGTAATTGAGCGCCATGGACTCAGCCCCAGTTCAAGCTTTGAATCTGGGATTCATCACTGAACAGCATTGGAACTCTGTGAGAATCAAGGGACTTAATAAAGTGCACACTCATTTCTCCTCACATCCATACCATCACCCACTAAGGTCCCCTCATCATCATACTAATATAGAAAACAATATTGAAGGAAGCCTGACTACTAGCCCCGATTACCCTGAACATGACTAACTTCTCAAGGCTCTGGTTTCCTCTTCTATGGGGTCAGGACAAAGAACATCTGGGATCACTTCAGTCCTGAAATTCCTGGAGTCTTAGATATAGACATCTAAACTTCCTGATGGATCCTCCACCTTGCAACAACAACAAAACCTGCTTTCAGGGTCTACAGTGCCTCCTAGGCAAGTAAAACTGCAAGACTAAATAAAATTACCCTACTAATTTGCAACTTGCTTCTTTTCTGAATCTGCAGTTTCACTTTGATATTAGTTCTAGGTCCAAGTTGCTAAAATATAAGAAGGCCTTGTTCTTAACAGGTCATCTCCTGTATGTTGCCTTGCTCACATCGTGGTGTGGTCCTCTCCTAGATTTCCTGGATTTTGTTTTGCATTGTTTTGTTTTGTTTTATTTCGTTTTGTTTCTTTAAAGGGGGATCAGAACACAAATTCTTATCCAGATTCCATCTCCCTCATGCAAAGCCCAGTTCATCCTAACTGGTCCTGAGGTCTGTTCCCCTGCTCTACTCTCAACATACTTTATATCCTCTGTTGCACACAGAACCTTCAATTCTCCGCCACACTATAAAATTGTTTTATTATCATTTTTGTTGGCTCATATCTTTCCTTTCTCTCCAACACAACTAAAGAAGCTTTTTGTCCCCCTTGGTCATTAATAGTACCTGCAGAGAGTAGGTGATCGATGCATACTTATAGAATGAATAAACAGAATTCATTTACAGGAACTAAAAATAGAATAGAAGGAATATGGCAGTAAATTTGAGAAGAAATGGCTACAACACTGGAAATGGCCCTGGATTCTGTGCTTTTCAGATCTTTAAATCTTTGCCTTTTATTGTGTCTTTGTGTTTAACAAACAGAATGAAAATGTGCAGTGCATAGTGCATCTAGGCTGAGCCATGGCAAGCTACCCTGGCACCTCCCTGCTTGGAAAATCAGCTGTTGGAGTCTCCATTTTCTGAGACAAGGAAGCTCAGGATGAGCATGTAGAGAAGAAAGGTGCTTACCCAGCCCCAACCAGCTCTAGTCCATGCCAAATAAGGCTCCATGTGCATGAGTGACAGATCCTTTTTGGATGTCAGCCACCTTGAGCCTTCTAGTGATATAAGTTTTGGACAAGAATCTCCCACCTGAACACAGGAAAGCCAAAAAAAGTAAGAAATAAAGACAAATAAGTGTTTTGTGGGTATTATTATGGAGAGTAGCTCATTTAGACGATACCAAACATCCCAGAAATTCTACTTCTGGAAATCCAATTAAAACACCTATGTTTGTGGAAAAGAAACCTCTCCTGATGTTTTTATTTTCTTTTTTAATATTTATTTATTTATTATGTGTACAATATTCTCTCTGTGTGTATGCCTGAAGGCCAGAAGNGGAAGAGCAGGCAATGCTCTTAACCTCTGAGCCATCTCTCCAGCCCTGTTTTTATTTTCTTGACAGCAAGAAACTGAAAACATAACTCTGTTTGTAAGATAATAAATAAATAATTATGGCTTACCTTTATTGGGAATGCTAATGATCAGATGTTAAGAAAAATGAGATTGGCCTCACATGTACAAACATGACATAACTCAAGTTCCATTCTTCGGTTAAAAAAAACAACTATAATATATCATAGGCAGGGCATGTGACAAGGAAGAGGTATAGATAAACTACGTTATAGGATGGCAAGTGCTGAGATGTCAACATCTATCAAGTAAAAGGACAAGAGAGTACTTTTTCTTTTAACCGTGTAAGGAAGTCTCAATAGCAGGTGAAGGATGAGCTATAAGAGACAGCTGAGCAAACAGAACTCAAAGCAGAGAATATAAGTTCCATATATTTTATGATTCTACCTTGTCACTGGTTTGATTTAATTTAGCAAGTTTGAACTGTCAAAAATTTTTAGGTACAGCATATGCATATTTTGGTCCATACCCTAAGATGTAAATTATTCCTTTGTACAGCTTATCCACTTTCTGCTTCCTACTGCTGTATTAGTAGCTGTTTGAGTTAATCAGATTGGTGGTTCTCAACCTGCAGTTCACAAACACTTTGACAAACTTTTAACTCCAAAAAAATTTTTATTACTATCCATAACAGTAGCAAAATTGCAGTTATAAAGTAACAATGAAAATAATTTTATGATTGGGGAGTCACCACCATCAATACAGTGATGAACGGTATTCTTGGGTTGCAGCATTAAGAAGGTTGCAAACCACTGTATCAGATCAACAGCTGCAATGTTGCAGAGTTTATGTACATATAATCTTACTTTACTTAGTTCTTGCTCCAAAGCATGAGAATAGTGATACAAAAACACCGAAAGGTATGTTACCTCTGAGACTCCAGAGCAATGCTTCGAGCCATGGAAGAAAAACCATAGCACAATGAGACTAAGTACTATGTGTGATTTCAGGCCTCTACTGGAAATAAAGGGTTATACGTGTGTGTGTGTGTGTGTGTGTGTGTGTGTGTGTGTGTGTAACTGGCTCATACTATTGCACAGGCTTAATAAGTCCAAATTCAGTAGGGTAAGTTGCCAATCTAGATCCCAGACAAGAAACACAGTCTACTACACAGAGAAGACTCGTGGTCCAAAGACAATCCACTGACAGAGGGAAGCCTTTCTCTTTTATGTGACCTTAACTAATTGGATTATGCTCAATCATGTTATAGGAGGGCAATCTGATTTACTCCAAAGTCTACCAATTTAAACATTGACCTCACCAAAAAAAAAGAAAGTGCTTCCATTGCTTGCAAGATGCTCAGGCCTCAAGGGATGAAGGCATTTACTGCCAAGCCCTGATGCTCTGAGTTCAATCCCAGGAATCCACACATGTTGGAAGGAGAGAAAGATGTCCAAAGTGCTCTTCTGAACTATATCCACTTTTACACACACACACGCATATAATGATAAATAAATAAATTTAAAAACTGCCTTCATGGAAATATCCAGAATGCTTGACTAACCAACTAGACACTAAGAATCAGCTACAAGTTGAAACACAAAATTAACCACCACAAGAACTTCAACAAGTACTGCTTAACTGCCAATTTGTAAGATGTATATGAACATTATCTCAAATGTTATGCTTACCTTTTCTGAGATGAGAAATCATTTCTGAAAAATAGCTATAAATTGAGCTCAACTCTGGGAAATAACTATGAATTTGATTCCACTGTTCTTAAAGTTACTTAAAATTTATCTGATTGTCTGTTAAGTCAATTTGAGTTGCAATAAAAATGGACAGAAAATAGGCTGGGTTATTAGGGAGCAGTTTCAGCTCCAAAGGAAACTACAGCATTAGATCTGGAAAGGGATACAAAGAAACTAAAGTCAATTGTTGTGCTGAGCTTGTCGCCTATTTAAGCTTTCTCTGCAAATAAGCACAACGGTAATATGAAAACAGAGACATAAGACGGGGCAGAGCTAAAGAACTCGAAAGTAAAAGACTGTCACTATGTCAAAGGGAGGACCTGGTAGGGAGGATCAGAACTCTGTAGAATAGAAATGTTGTCTCTCTGGGAATAATGAAAGGACTATAAATGCTCTCTGTTCAGAGAAGCAGCTGGAAAGAAGATTGCCTTAACAGCATTTGGCCCCTGGCAATAAAGTCCTGAGGTTCAGAAAGATGGAGAAAATAAAGCCTGGGTCAGAGTGTAAACCATTAACTGCCTTCCCTGGATTCCTCTCTCCTTCAGCCCAAAGCCTCAGCTAGGATCACATGCTATTTGTACTGAAAGCCAATTTGATAGTCACTCTGTCACCTGCATCTTCATTCCAAATTACCCAGGTGAGAAGAATTATGTCTGGGGCAGAAATTAAATAACCAATTCATAACCAGTTCAAGGTTGTTTTCAGCAAGAGGAATTTATTTAATTTCCCTTTGCACTGAGACAGAGTCAATAGAATAGAAACGAGGCAGTCTGTCACCCATATTTATTGAAACATCTTCTACGATCCCCATATTTCTTTCTCAGGTTTTAGTGAACTGTTGCCCTGAAATTCCTGTGGGTGGGATTATTTTCAAAGGATGTGCTGGAATGCTGACATGACTTAGGACTCAGGAATTCAGGGTCAGAGGCACCTGCAAGTTTGCATCCACCTTGCCTGTGTCAGGAAGGGGAGAATAGGAGCTCCTAACATCACCTCTGATTGAGACAACTCTGGAGTATGGCTCCTGTTCAGCAGCTGTTGGGGAGCTGGGGAAGCCTTCTCAGAAACCATCCAAGACTAGTCCCTGACCTGGCTCCTGTCCTGCTCCCATTAGCAATCTCTCCTGGGAACATGTCCCAGCAAATTAATGGATAGACCATCTTTAGCTCAGCCAGCCCGTGAAAGGCTCCAAGGCTTTGGATGCTTCTGCCCAAATAATCCACATTAAATAAATCCAAGACATTTTATCCTGAGCCCTTGATTCTATAACCAAATTTAGTCTGAGTTAGAAACATTTTAATTCCACCACCATTGATGATGCTATACATGATGTCATTAGTGGCCTGCAGGCTCTAGGATAAAAAGTAATTCCAGGATAGGGCAGAGACTGTAGACATAGGGATCAAACTGGCTGATGCAATATATCACAACAAATTCCATCTGGATCACCCAGTTTTTGATTCTGAGTCTCCAAAAGAAACACTGACCTCAATGAGTTTTATATAAGTAAATGAGCCATGTCTAAAGTACCTGATACATAGTAAATGCAAAATGTTATTTCATTTTGCTGTCTAGAACAAATTATTTCAACACAAGGAAAACAGAGTTGGTCCAAGGGCATCTTCCTACAGGGAGGTAGAAATCTTGTTAATTCTGTCATAGCTACCGGTTTATAATTGAAAGAGCTTAACCTTGTGTTCTTTTTTTTTCTGTTTACCAGTAATCTCAATGTTCTCTTGAATTATTGTGGTTTGTCCTACTCATTCATTAGTGTTTATTGAGTGGTACTGAGATACATGGAGATTTCTTCAGTGCCAATAAAGAAATGAACAAACCAACATTAAAAGGATCAGTGAAAGTGACGAATAGAATGAGGAAAGGAGATAGGGAAGCAGTGTCTATGGGAAAAGGAAAAAGTTGTCTGAAAGAGAGACATTTGATGTGCATCCCGAGGAAGACAGAAGCCAGTCTTTTTCATATACAGGAAAGGACCTTCCCAACAAAGAGAATAGCAAGGTGAATTACCTAACCTAGAATCCAAATGGTAGAAGATTAAAATCCTAGAGGTGATCAGGAACAGGGAATGTCAGTCCTGTGGCATTGAGCAGTCTGACTCAGCGGTGTACACCCAGACGAAAGGTCTTGTTTCTTTCTGTTCTTGGCTACTAAACAAATTATAACAAATATCCCTTGCCTGTCTTTTAACAACACTTTAGGCAGAACTTAGAGCATTACAGTTGGATTCAGGTACTGCATTAGTCAGGCCAATAAAATGAAATGGACTTAACTCCTTGATGGAGCTCAATTCTCTGATCTTAAGCTGAGGTTGCTCAGCACTTGGAGGACAACAGAACCTCCTCCTCCTCCTTTTCCTCCTTCTCCTCCTCCTCCTCTTCTCTGCTGTCCTTTTCTGGATGTCACCTTCCCCTCTTTGGTTTAGAGCCTTGAAGAAGAAAAGAGGGAAGGGCAAGGCCATCTCTGACAACACCACTGTAGCTGTTCCTCCTCCATTGTCACTGCTGTCACAGACATCCAAATGCCGTCACATGGGAGTGTGTGGGGATTCTTCAGGAAGCCTCAGGAATCATTCAACTCGTTGAGAAAGTCAGTCAGCTCCCTCGCACTCTACCTCACCATCCCTCATGGATGCACACTGGAATCTCTTGCTTCCAGAAATTTTGCTAGTGCCGGGTTCCCTGCTGCAATGCCCATCTGATCTGTAGAAGGATTGTCATCCTTTTCCAGCTTCCAGTTAAAGACACAACTTCCCTAGTGCTCAACACACACCTCCGTATTCTTGTAATTCACACAACTCTTTGGGAAGTGGATAACCCCCTTGCATACGCAAATACCCTATGTACAGTTCACATCCCTCACTTTAAACACTACCAGTCTCTGTAGGTAGACCAACCTCTTAAAGTGGCACTGCCCCTTGTCTTGGCTTTTAAAAAAAGCATCTTTATTAAAATCACTATTCCATTCTCTAAGTACCTCTAATTTTTCAGGACTGACCACTACCGAATGGGTATGGTCTGAAATATACACTCCCTGGCAAGGCATGGCCATGCTGTCCCCAAGGCTCCCACCAAATGATCCTTAAATGTATTTTTGTCTCTACAAGAAACAATCCCTTCTAATGAATATGAACACCGGAAAAGAGGGGTGATGAGTTCTTCTCTTTTTCTGATTGACCTTCTTGTTTCAGTTTAAAAGGAAAAAGAAAATCAGAGGAGTTGGATGAGTTGATTTCATTCTATGAGAGGAAAGAAAATGATAGTACCAAACATTCTTTTCTTAATTAACCAGCTAATGTACACAAGGGTACAATAAAAATTAAATGAAAGAAGGAAAAGGGAAAAAGGCAATGTTTTTTGTGTATATGGTATATGTACATGTATATATAAATGCATGTGTGTGTACATGTATGTGGAGACCAGAAGGCAACATCAGGTGTCTTCATCTACCACCCTCCACATTATTTTTGAAACAGAGTCTCTCACTGAGCCTGGAACTCATAAATGCAACTAGGTTGGTGGTCTAATGAGCTCCAAGAACCCTCCTGTCTCCATCTCCTCAATCTGAGAGTTCTAGACATGTGTCCTCATGACCAGCTTTCATAAGAGTGCTGAGAGTCTGGACTAAGGTCCTCTGGTTTGTGCAGCAATTTTCTGAGTGAGCTACATTCCAATTCATTATCAGTTTGAGAGCAAGGAGAGAGAGTGGGATTACAACATCGAGTAAGTATATTAATTCTTTATCTCTAACATTTAATGATTATAAACAATTAAACAAATTGCAAGTTGGAACATCTGTCTACGACCAATGATCCATGCACTAAGCATGCAAACAAACCAGAGCTGAGGACTTGGAAGCTCCAATGAGTTCTAAAGGGTAAAATTCAAAAATGGTTACCATGGCACTACTAGCCACAGGACATCAGTGGGCAAATACTCATTCCAGGAGCCTATTTGAACATGAAGTTAAGTAGTAAACCACATAACATAGTAACTACATAGCAACCAGCTTGGCCATCCATCCTCTCAAGCCATAGGCACACAAATAAGGTGCAGGAATAATGCACTCTTGTCCTCAAGGGTCACCCCACACATGTGGCTTTGATTCCATTCCAAATGACTAGTGATTGCAATACTTCAGAAATGTTGGGCTGTAACTGCATGAACTGAACAAGCTTTAGATCACCTAGATTTAAATGATAGTTCTAGCCAGGGAGAAAGCAAATAAGATGAGAACTTATGAATCATAGGATACACTGCATTTTATAGAAAATTTTCTATGAAAAGTAAACTTTTAACAACCAAAAAGATTCTAAGGCTTAGAGTGAAGAAAGCAGTGTCGATATACTTTAATTGAAATTTTATTTAAATTTTTAAGTAAATAAAAAAATAAAGCTTTATGAACCTATCAAATCTTGGATTGCTTTAGCGTTTCTTATTGTAACAATATAAAAAGATAAGTCCCTGTGGTACAAACATGTATCCCCCTAGTTCTTCCTCCCTAACCCTTTCAGCCATTCTTCCATGTGACTTGAGTCTCCAGGGACCTGCAGAACTGCTTTCCCAGGGACTCCACACTTGGCTTGGACCAGATCGGCTATTTGTGTCCTCCTTCCTCTCTTCCACTTTGGTCTCACCAGAGTCCTGTTAGATCTGCCTCTGACTACCCACCTCAGCCCCTTCCCCTAGGTCACCTCCGTCCCATTTGGACTCACTGTCATCCAGGCCAGAGGCAGGGTACCACTAGTTCTGCTTCTTCCCACTTCATGAAGCCAGATCCAAAGTTCTGCTTAAGGAACTCCAGAGTCAGCCCTCTTCTCTGCCTGCTCGCCGATCACCCATTACACCCTCTACACCAATCTGGGACTGCTTGGGGTCCAAACCCAGAATTCCAACCAGAGCTTCAGCTCTGGGACTCAGAGTAACCCCAAGACTAAGAACCAAGCATCACTCTTCTAATCTACAACCCATCAGGTTGGAGCAAGAGCAATCAAAGAATCAAACACTACCCACAAATGCAAGGCCGGACACACCAAGAATACCACAAACATCATAACTCCAGATGCCTAGATCCCAGGGGTGTGGGGACATGAACAACCAAGAAGACAATATACTTCCTCCACAACCTAGCAACGCTATTGTAATAGGACTGGAAGAATCAACTTACATTTGCTGATTCAAATGTCACACTCCTTCACAGTGAAGAAAGTATGGTGGCTGGAACAGCTTCATCTGTGACAGTGTGAGCTTGTGGCACAGATTGTTCTTACCTTGGTGGGCCAAAAACAGAGAGTGCTCAGACTATAACCCTGAAGGTTACCTTCAGTGCCCCAGTGGCTCAACTCAGCCATGCCCCACCCCACTCAGTTCTAAATAAATCTTCCTAAATAGTATCACCTGTTTGGGATCAGCACATGAGGCTTTTGGTATCCCCAGATTCATAACCGTCTAATGATGTAAAATGAATTCACTGTAACATTAAAAGTCCGCATTGTCCTAACAACTTCCAACAGTGTTCAAAGGTCCACAGTCCCTCCTGAAACTCTTAGCTATGAGATCCTAAATAGCCAGGTGGTGCTGGTGCATGCCTTTAATCCCAGCACTTTGTGAGTTCAAGGCCTGCCTGGTCTACAAAGAGAGCGTTCCAGGACAGGTTCCAAAACTACACAGAGAAACCCTGTCTCAAAAATCAAATAAATAAATACAAATAAACACAATAAATAAATAAAAAATAAAGAAGAAATAAAACAAGTTGTATCATCTGATGTAGAGTAGCAAGAGGGAAAATTCCTATTTTTAACGGGAGGAATTGGGTCATAGCAAGGAATAATGGGACCAAATCAAGCAGCAAACAGCATACCCTGTAGCTTAATGTCTATTATGTAGGATTGATAATGTCATTATCTGAGTTCAAATAAGCTTTGGGAACCTAGTCATTCAGTATTGCGCCAGCAGCACATATGGACTGTCTCTTGGAGCCACTCATTGCCTGCCGCTTTCTTTGGCAGACATCCCATATTCTTGACATCTCCAACACCATTGGATATCCAGGGCAACTTTGACTTCACCTTCTCATATTTCACACACTGACATCTCAGAACCTCTTCCAAGGAATCTGACTTTTCTGCACCCTGCTTGGCTTCATTAGCTTTTGTAGACTACCTTGTTAGATGATCCAAAAACTCTTGTATTCTGAAATCCTGCAAAATCATTACTACATTCATGCCATAAAATTTTGATGCCAGGTTCATATGTAGCTGGGCGTGATTAGACCAAGCTCCAGTGGCCTCCAAGCTGCTATAGCATGAATGTGCCTACATGGGTAAACATGAGAAGACGTTTCCCTGAGTGCTGTGTGAACAGGGCACCGCTGTAGTAGCGCTCTCAGCTCATGAACTTTTTGTTTTTTCCACCCATGTTCCTCTTGAATGAATTTGCATTGGACCACTTGACTAATGGAGTCCTGACCTCAAGACATCTTTTCTATTGTCCCAGTGAAAATTTGCTTGCCATGCCTTTAATTTCCTTGATCATTAGTACTCCTCTGTCAGCATCTGCTTTCCCCACACAATTTGCAAAATATGTTCCCTTGCTACTTCACTCACTAAGATGCACACCTGTTGCGGGAGCTCCTTCCGCTCCTTTAGCCAATAGCCGCTAAGATACCAGCCCATTGGGGCGTGGTTTCTCTCCAAAAAAGCAGCAACTGCTCTCTGACTTCCAGCGACTAGGCTTCTTTCCTGATTGCGCAGAAGGGTATGGTCTGGGACGATGATCTATAAGTTTTCCCCTTTAAATAAATAACTATTCTATTAATTATAATTCCGAACCAGTGTGGGATTGTTTATGACTTACGCCTTCACACACCTTCATTTCTTTCTGCTTTGTTTTTTGTTTTAAATCTGTTCTACATAAGTGACTAAAAATAGCTACCGCCTAAATGCTATGCTATGTTGCAATTCCCCCCATTCTATTACTTTTGAACTCGGTCTCACACATGTTTTCATGGTATAGGCAGAAAACATATTTATTCTTTACTAAAATTGTACAGGCGTCACTTCAGGCCCAGTCCCCAATAAAGATCTTGTTACCCCCTGCAACCTCAATGTCACAGATTCTACTGTTCACATTCTTATCAGCATTCTTGGATTCTGCAGTCTCTCTATAATGGTCCCTACTTACAGTGTTCCGGCTCCTCTCTAGCTCGAATCTCAACTTGTCCTTCCACAAACCAGTTCCAAGAGGAGGTGAAGTACATGGTCATATATGTCATATAGCACATAGTACCAATTTTCTGGATAATTTACTTTTTTCTTTCTTTTGTGCTTTTTTTGTTTGTTTTGTTTTTTCAAGACATGGTTTCTCTGTGTAACAGCCCTAGCTGTCCTGGAACTCACATTGTAGGCTAGACTAGCCTTGAATTCACAGAGATCCTCCTGCCTCTACCTCCCAGGTGCTGGAATTAAAGGTGTACACCTCCACTCCCAGCTTACTTTTTTCTTAATGTGACAAAATACCTGACATGAAGCAACCTAAGAGAGGAAGTATTTATTTTGAGTCAGGATTCACAGGGCCTGGTCCATCATTGGCAGGGAAAGGATGGTAGCTGGGGAGCTCTGTCCTTAAACAGGAGCACTTGTGGTGAAGCTTTTTCACATCTTGGTGTATCCAAAAGAAGAGAGTGCTCAGCGAAGAAATGGGATCACAGTATACCCCTCAGGAGTCCACCTCCAGTGGTCCACTTGCATAACACATGCAAAAGTCCTATTTCCCAAAATAGTGATTATCTGGGGGCCAAGCGTTCAGATGCATAGGTCAGTGGGGAATCTTTCATATTCAAACCATAAAACTATCCAGTGATGGAGTAATTGCATTAAATTGGCATCAAGTTTAGTACGGCATTGCTAGTGTTCCAGGGCTTTGTGTACTTCTGTCTGAGTGGTACTGGAGATTCATTGCCGAAGCAGATAAGAAGAGCTTTAAATAAAAATGTAAAAGATATTCATCCTCACAGGTATGTAAATCGCACTAAAGAAACATAAGAAAGGAATTTCAAGACAATGAGACTGCTATAGCAATATGATCCTAACTAACTAGATCTTCTGACAGTGAAATGGTTGAAATGTAACTAAGAACTCAAGAACCTACTTGCAGAGCTTATCAGGGACCTCAAATGGAATGAAATGTACAGATGAGTGAAATTAGGAAGTCAACTCAGTACTTGAAGAAGACAGCAATGTGGTTGAGAAATTCAGTCATGTGAAAGAGAAATACACCAAGAAAATTAAGTGTGAGGAGATTGGAAAATGTTTGAAATGAAAAATTCAACAAGTCAAGTTAAAAACATAATATCTGACTTGGTGTACTTTTTCCTTTTTTTTTTTTTTGCACTTTTCTCTTTTTTGGAGAGGGCACAAGAGTAGGAGGGTAGACCTAGGAGGAATGAGAAGCAAGTATGATCAGAATGTATTATATGAAATTTTCAAATAATCAGTAAAATATTATGTTGGAAAAAAGCATAATATCTAGTATTGAAGGTCAAATCAAAGAATGCCCACATTTGTACATCAACAAAATAGATAAATAAAACACATATGACTATAACTTTTAAGAAGTCTGAAACATGGCCAAAGGACAAAATCAAAGAACCCATAGAGTAAAAAGAGTTGAGATTAAATTAAAGCCACAAAAACATATTTCATGAAATGATAGTTGAACAGAATTAATTGATATGATTAGATAATCTCTACTCAGCATGTTGTAGCTAAAATCCAAAGATTATAAACCAAACAACCAATTTTAAAAACTGCAAGAGACAAAAAAACCCACTGACTACACAATGCCCATCTAAACAGCACCAGACCTCTCTTCCTGAAAGTAACTCAAAAATTAACCACTAGGATGTAGAAGAACTGGACAGAATAACAATGGATGTTATTGAATCAACAATAATACATGGAAATCAATAAAGTCATAAACCGAGTGGATGGAGAGGAAATTGTGGTTGGGATGAATTGCATGAGAGAAGGATTTATTTTCAATGAAAATTTTCTTCCCCCCACAAAGAATAAATGAATAAAGTCTAAAGCACATCAAGATAATAAAAAAAATAAAAACCTTGTGATTTTCCAAACCTGATGACCTGAGTCCAGTTCCCAGAACTCACACGGTAAAAGGAGAGAACTGACTCCTGCAGGTTTCCCTGTGACTCCACACACATGGCTTTGCACGCTTGAATGCACACACACACACAAATAAATAGAAGGATAGATAGGTAGATGATAGATAGATAGATAGATAGATAGATAGATAGATAGAT
>LOEQ01001858.1:54017-72096 GCA_001685075.1 Bramus lutescens
ATAGATAGATAGATAGATAGATAGATAGATAGACAGACAGACGGATGGATGGATGTGCAAAAGAATTTTCCTATCTAGTTGTATCACTATACCCATCAATCATCATTTCTCCATTCCTTCCTTCCCCCCACACTGTTCTCTGCTCTGACTGTTTTATTCTATATTTCTTTGAAATTCACTTTTTTATCTTCCATATATAAATGAGGTCATGAAGTACCTGTGTGTCTATGCCTGGCTTAGTTCTCTTGACATGGTGTTCTTTTGTTCTATTATTTTCCTGCATGCTTTCATCCCTTTATGACAAATGATATTCCATTGTATATGTACACTACATTCTCCTTACCTATGTATCTATCAGTAAATATGTAGGTTGAGCCCATCTCTTGGATGCTGGAAATAGTGATGCAATGAGCCTGTGACTGTAGGTGTCTCTTCAACAAGTCAACTTCAATTCATTTGTATTTATACCCAACAGTTAGATTAATGAATCATATTCAGAAGAAAGCTCTATTTTTAGCATAAAGAGAGAAATACAAAAATGATTGGGGGGAATCTAAGGAGACAGTTTAGCAGTTAAGAGTGTAGTACTCTTACAGAGAATCTACATTCAATTCCCAGCACTTACTTCAGATGCTCGCAACTGTCTGTAACTCTAACTCCAGGTCAGACTCTGTCTTCTCTCCTCCACAGGCACCTGTACTCACATGACATACCCACATACAGACATATACATATACATGTAAGTAAAAATAAAATAAGTTATTTTTAATAATAATAATATTAGATAGGACCACAAATGACAACTGATAATGTGCAAATGAATTTTCAATACTCAAATCTGTAGAAATGATCTATAAAAAGATAAGATAAAAAGTATATAACTGTATCATTGCATAAATTTTAAAATAAACGTCATATAAACAGAAACGTGTAGACAGCTATCTGTTGTTGGAGACGAAGACCAGTCAACCACAAGATGTAAAACGTAACACTGGATGTCAAAAGAAAACAAACAGAAGAGAAATTCATTATTTGGAGGAATGAATTTAAAACCCAAAGTTAAACTCCATTGTGTCTATAACTTGGCCCTTTTAATATTAATGGTAAGGGAAAATCTAAGAATATGAAGAACTAATTGATCCAAATATATCTGGTTTACAGGAGAGAAAAATATTCTATATCTGAAAACCATTATACATATCCTAGGCCTGGCAGGAAAGAACGATACATACACTGTGTTAAGGACATGGCAATGAGAAGTCTTGGGGAAAGGGAATTTGATGCCAAACAGGGTCCAGGCCATAATAGTCACCTTCAGAGCAAACTCTTCCAGAAACATTTCCAAAATAAGAGTCGGATGAGGGATTAGGGTGACAGATGAGATGAAGCTCATCTGGTAGCTGTGGGATGATAGCCAAAAAGGCAAACATTCAAACATATAAATGTCAGTTTCCCTTATGAATGGCAAAGCAATATGAGAAAATCTAGCTTATTTACGTCCATGAATATCCTCACTAAGAGAATAAATGACCCATCTTCTGAAAATGACAATGATTTAGAAATGCCAACAGACTACCTTCTCTGTTAGTTGTCCTTTTCTCTATTCATAAAAGTCAACTGACTAATACACAAAACATCACACGCACACCCTCTCCTCCAAAACAATGCTTGCTTTCATCTTTAGTGACAAGACAAGGTAGGGAAATGTCACTTTTAATACTTCATCCCCATGAAATATAATAAGATTGTATTGATTTTTAAAAAAATGAAATCAATAATGGGATGAAATAGTCTGCCAAGAAATTCATTCTCTGAATTGCTTCATGTAAAGTTGATTATTTACTTTGCTCCATATAGTAATCAACACGCATGGTCTCTGGAGTCAGCTATGCTCAACCTTTTATTCATGTGGACCAAGTATCTTCAGCAAAGAGGTTAACAGTGCTGTGAGCCTTTAGGTAATATAACATAAGTCCACATGCACTAACTGATGAGTCACTGTGTGGCAAGACTAAAACCAAGTATTTAACAGTAACAAAGAGAAATTTCAGGCAAAAACATGAACTAATAAAGATATTCCATGCTGAATAATGGGGAACACCCTGAAATTGTTTCCTTCATTTTGCTGATGACTAAAACTGTTCTTAAAGTCTCATGCTGAATAATACATTACTGAGGATAATAATCTATTATTTGAGTGGGAGAGTGTTTTTGAGATGGGAGCAGGGGAGGCAATAAATGGGTTTCTTTCATATTCTATAATTAAGAAAACAATAATCTCTTTTAAATAATTTTTTCTTGATTGCAAAGTTTTTAGTTTTCATTGATGTTCATTGGATATCGTTTCAGCTACTAATGGCACATATTTGTCTGTTTTCTCCTGTTCTGTCTTAAAATCTTTCCTTTCACTTCTAAGCCTTTCACAGATTCATGTGTGCAAATGTACACATCCCATAAAACTCAGCTACCTGAAATCATAGCTGAACGTTCAAAGATTATTGATTAATAGAACCATAGACTAAAGCTATACGGCTATAGTTTTAATCTTTTTATTTGCTTTTATCTCTCAAAACCTGGGTAACAAACAAGATCTTTCAGATGGTAACTTTCTTCTTTGATGATAGGCAAATGCTGAAAAAAAAATGTTTCTCTTTCAGCCTGGCCCTGTGCTTCTCCACATTTGCCTTGCAAATTCTAACTGAGATTAAATTCTCTGTTCAAAAGCTATGACTGAAAGAGTCATTAGGTTTGTTGGGATAACTTGATGATCCAGGTAGAAATCCAATAGCAGACCACAAAAGATTTAGTTGGGGCCACAGGATTGTTCCTGTTCACCTCTCATCCTATGCGGTACACAAATTAATGAGATAAACATACTAGACTTTTAAAAAAGCTAAGATTCAGAAATCCCCCACTTAGAGCTTATATTTTACAGTAAACAGTAATTTTATGATTCAAAAATAATTTTCTCCATAGGAACAATGGGAAATGAAGCTTTAGATGCAAAGAATATCTCATCAAATTCTATTCAATTATAATAAAAAACATTCAGATAGCTCGTCATTTTCTTGAACCCACAGTTTTAGGACAATTCAGAATCTACAAACATGAATTGTTTTGGATACTCACAAACATAGAGAAGAATGTTTTGTGTAACTCCAAGTCATGAAGATACAGCTGAGGTGTTTTGTTTTTTTTTTCTTTTTTTGAAAAATTAGCAAGCTGCCATATTGTCTTCTCTGGTCTTAGTCCCTATTTATCTCTAGGAATAGTCTTTATTCTTTTCTCTTCTTCTAAAGTTACGTTTTCCAAACGCTTGTCTGTCAGGCTCAATCTAGACAGCAGATTATAGGTGTTTCATACCTCTCAAGTATTCACTTTGCTATTCACGCCTGTGTTCACATACCAACTTGTTGCTCTTACATTCAGATGTCAAATTCTCAGAAAAAAAAATAATCCGATGAAGTCTGTGTCACAGCTTATGTTTACAATTCATCACTTGGAAGGGATATCATTAAGTATCACATGATTCATTTAGAGATGCACTTGTCAATCCAGGAGGGTTCATCACTCTCTTCCCAGCGGCAGAAGACAGGACACACCCCCACCCCTCATGAAAGCTACTTCATAAAAGAAAGAGCCGCCTCGCCCCCTGGTGGGGAATTCTATCACAGGAATAGACCAGAAAGAACTCTTGATCCTGATGGAACAGAGGCTCCCTCTTCTCTATGAACAAACCTTGCAAGCTCACTGGGGTATCTCCCTTAACTTCACTGGCCTCGAGCCTCAAAAGACAAAACAGTCAGTTAAAAATGTTATCACAACAGTTCTAGATTCTACTAGATTCACAACTGCAAAAATGAGCAAGAAACTGTCAGATAACCTAAAGATGGTCTGCCAAAATAAATGTTAAAACTGAACTTGACAGTCTTTTAAAAGAATGAAAAAAAACGGTAAAGACAATGTATCATACCAAACACAAAGAAATTCATAATTTGCATTAGAAGTGACAATTGATTGACAACAACACTGAATTTATCAGAGCACCAACACTGAAATGCAGCATAGGGCAAATTCATGTAAAAAATAGAAAATATTTTAAAGGAACCATTCTAGATTTATTTCTGTTGCTGTGATAAAATACCTGGACTAAAAACAACTTAGGGAAACAAAGGTTTTCAATTCCAGCCTATTGTTGTGGAGAAGTTAAGGCAGGAACTACAGTTGTCTGCATCTACAGTCAAGAGAGAGAGAGGATAAATGTGTGAAGTCCTGCTTGCTTGCCTGCTAGCCTTCTTCACTTTGATGCACTTTAGGGCCAGCTGAAGGAATGGCGCCACGCACAGTGGGCTGGGTCTTTCTATATCTATTAACAACCAATACAATCTCCCACAGATCAACCAACTGTGGACAATTCCTCAATTGAGATTTTCTTTCTAACTATAGACGGTTCTTCAACTGAGGCATTCTTTCCAGCTAAGCTGCATATTGAAGTTATCCAGTACAGAAACCATCATAAAAGCAATTCAATGAAGGAACTATAGCCTCATTTGAAATAAATAAAAATTGAAAAATATCAGCAAAGAAATTAAAGCTATAAAGACAGAATCAGGGTATTTGAAATACCCAGTGATATTCACTGGAGAAACTTATACTCTCTTTCCCAGAAGATATCATTTGAAAATAGCTTCTTCATTATGAGCAGGCATTTATGCCTGCTTCCTTTTCAGAATGCTAGGGTTTTTCTTTGGTTTGAACCTATGCATGGTCTTGTGTATACTATCACAGTCTCTATGAGTTCATATGTAAATCAGTTCACACTCCAGGACAGATCCCAGACACAAGAGTAGTTGATTGACACTAAACATACTTGGGATAGTTTGGAAAAGAATGGGCCCCCTAGGTTCATATATTTGAATGTTTAGTCATCAGGGAGTGGCACTACTTGAGAAGAAATAGAAGGTGTGACCTTGGAGGAAGTGTGTCACCGCTGGGGGTGGACTTTGAAGTTTCAAAAGTCCAAGCCAGACCTAGTGTCTACTTCTTAATTCTGCCTGCAGGTAGGAATATAGAACCATCACCTACTTCTCCAGAGCTAGGTCTGTCCTCATGCCACCATACCCGACACCATGATAATAATGAACTAAACTCAAGCTATAAGAAAGCCCCAATTAAATGCTTCTTTAAGAAATAAGAGTTGGCATGACCATGGTGTAAGAACACTGACAGTACTTTATAGTTTTCATTGTGCTTTTATTTTTATTTTGGTATTTGTGCCTTATTGATTTTTTCTTTTTGTTTTTTTTTAAGTTTTCTTTGAGCATTCTTTGGGAGGTTTTGTTGTTGTTTTCCTGAGGGTTTTATTTTTGAAACAGAGAAAGAGATGAAGAGAGAAAATATGAGGTTGTGTGGTTAAGGAGGTGGGGAGGATTGGGGAGAAGTTAGAGGAGGAGAAAGAATATAATCAAAATACATTGCATAATTTTTTTAAGATTTTATTTTAGAAGATTCATGGGCTAGAGAGATTGTTCAGTGGCTAGGAACACTTGCTACTCTCATAGAAGACCCAGGTTCAGTTCTCAGTACGCACAGGGCAGCTCACAGCAGTCTGTAACTCCACTCCCATGTGGTCTGACGCCATTTTTTCTGGAGTCCATAGACACTGCATGCACATGGTACACATAATCAGACAAAACATCTATACATAAAAAACTAAATTCAGGAAAATTTAAAAGAACCAATTGAAAATAAGCCTATAAATTATGGAAACTAAAACCAACTGAACGGATTCAAGAGAAGGGCAGTATGACAGAAGACATAACCAATAAACTTAGGAGAGTAGAACGTACCCGACCTGAACACAGAGGTAAAAGCCTTCTAAACATCTGGTAGTCATAGCATCTGAGTCCCAACAGGAAAAGAGAAATATGGCAGGCGTGAAGGACACTAAAGCTAAACAATAGCTAGAACCTCCCAGAATTTGACAAAAGTCACAACTTTCTGAAGTTGAGGGAGTTCCAAGTAGGATGAATTCAATGAGACTTCCTCCAAGACGTGTCTAAAAACTACAGACAAAGCCGAACTTTGACAGCAGTAGGAGGAGATGCCGCATCGCTTCTAAGAAGACACCCGTTCAAACGACAGCAGACATTTCCCTGAAGCAGCAGGGGCTAGAAGGAAAAGGCACAGCAGTTTCCGAAAGTTAAAAGGAGAGAGCTGTCAACTGTTAATTCTGTACTGGTGGCACCTGCTCTTTCAGAATGAAGGGGGCATAATGGCATTTAAAGTGACAAAATAAAGCTAGGAGCTCATTCATTGTTAATAGTTTTGCCCTTAAAAGTTGAAACAGAAAGTTCTTCAACTGTACAAGGAATGATAAAAAGAAGGAACACTAGAGCATTGGGAACCAGAAAAGAACAATGTGAACAAGCGTGTGATTTAATAAAATGAACTATCAACCTCGAGAGTTTTACAGACAGAATAAGTGCGTGATGACTGAAACAAACCATGAGATGATCTCAAACTCAACATCGTGGTACTTCCTAAGCTGTGGAAAGTAAGGATCCTGGAGTGGTAACGTTCTGTTCTGTGTCAATAGTTACGTCATTAGACTGTGATATCTGGAGCAGCACCAAGAAAGAGATCTGAAGAGTAACTGTCTTAGTTATATTTTTATTGTGTTAATAAAACACTGTGTCCAAATGCAATTTGGGGAGGAAAAGTGTTTATTTTGTGTTATAGCTTGTGGTCCATCATCCAAGAAGTCAGGGCAAAATCTTGGAGGCAGGAGCTGATGCAGAGGTCATGGAGGAATGCCACTTACAGGCTTGCTCCTGCTGGCTTGTTCAGCCTGCTTTTCAGTAGCACTGTCGCACCACCCACACGGTAAACTGTGCCTTCCCACATCAATCACCAACTAAGAAAATGCATCATAGGCTTGCCTACAGACAAGTCTGGCAGGGGCAATTTCTCTACTTGATTCTCTAGCTTGTATTATGTTAACAAGTAGGAGGAAGCAAGGAGGCAGGCCTTTCTCAAGAGCTCACATGATGTTATTCTTGGATGTTCTGAAAGACTGAGCTATGCAAAATATGCACCCAGGAGGGACCCAGGTAAAGAAACCTAGGTGTATGCAGACCTAAGACAACATTGAGCTGCATGTGCTCCCAGGACAGCAAGAAAACTAGTGAATCCGATAATGCAAGGTCTTGACCAAAGAGGAAATGTAGATGGAAAAAAGACCCATAATGACAGGCACTGACAAGTATACTTCTGAGTGTAATACAAAGCTAAGGAGCTACACAATTTGAATTGTATGTTTCTAAAGAACACTCAGGCTGCTCTGAGCTCTACAGGCAAGTCATTGTCCCAAAGAGGAAACCAGGCAGAGCAAAGCTCAAGTTTCAAATCCTCTTGATCTCAGATAGGGCAAAACTCATGGGTATCAAAAGAGGGAGCAACAGATGGAGATGTGCAAGCAGTCATCGGACCCAAGAGGACGCTGGAAGTAGCATGAGAGTGCAAGGGGAAGGAAAATGAGCATGATGAAAGCCACGCAAGGGATATTAGAGAAGGAGAGACAGGTGAATATGCATTCTCAACCATGAATTTGCCTAAACTCACATGAACCTATCAGTATTTAGCAGTCAGTCTCATCCATGAGAAAATTCCTCAATAGGATCCAAGAGTCCAGGCTTTGTAGGTAAGCCTCACCCTAGACTCATAAGCCCCTTCGAAGGCGTGTTCTCTGACACAGAGCTGTGCTGCCCAACTTATAAAGAAGCTCCTTGAGCCTATTTGGTTTTAATCTATTAAAGCAATAAAGTAAAGATAATACCTTTTATTGAGATGGCAACTGAGCATCTAGTTAAAAGACTGGACTGAAGCTCATGAGAAACACTCTGGGGGACATTAGGAATATAGTGAGTCAAACAGAAAGGAATAATGCCATTAACCAGAACCTATCTAGAACTTGCAGCAGAGTTGGAAAGATGGCTCAATGTTTGGGAGCACAGGCTGTTCTTGCAGATGGCCCAGGTTTGGTTCCCTGTACTCATATAGTGTTCACAATCATTCTTAACTCCCATTTCAGGAGTCTAATGCCCTCTTCTGGATCTGAAGACACTAGGTATACATACATAAAGTAAAGATAAATATTTTAAAAGGGATTTACACCAGAATTACCTTCTGTTTTCTTAGTGAAGCTCCAAATATGCATAATGATGCTGGGATCCAAAGACACAAAATTAAATGACAAAAGGTGCTAGTTAGAATGCAAACTAAAATAAGTAGCATTATCTCATGATCTCCTGTTGGGGGTAAAACAGAACTGAGGAGCCACCGAGATAATTATCCTAAAAATACAGAAAAGTAAGCATATAGGTCTTTGATTTATCCCATTTTGTTGGAATAAGATACTTTTGGAGCTTAAAAGATTAATACTGAAACAATCATTACAGAATATTAAGGTCATACCTCTACTTAATCAGCAAATATACATTTCAAAGCATGTGAAATCAATTTTAACAAACCAAGAGGTAAGCACTGGTTTGGGAGTTTCAAATTTTCTCAAAAATAACTATAAAACAATCTATAAAAGCAGTTTCACTGAGGTAGAAACAGTGAACTGGCTCTCTCAACCCTTGAAAATATGGTTCATGTTTTACAGTCTTTGAGCAGAGTCCACTTCTTAAAAAGTTCACAATATATTGAGTCATGATTTATTTTCCAGAAGTTATTGTGTGGCAAGTGGATATGGCTATGACAGAGCATGTAATCCCCATGGTACTGTCAGGGACATGTAAGGCACCAATTGCCATCAGAGCCAGAAAATTGATGGAAGAATTATGTAACTTTATAGACTTGTCCGTTACTTTGTCACCTACTTCAATTAAAAAAAAGGTTACTGCCTGATGTAGAGGCAATAAAACAGGCCCCAAAGTGTTTGTTTAAACATCAATTTGATTGTAAAAACTAAATTTAAAAAATCCTAAAACTTTCAGTAGATGAAGAATTGAATATATTTTATTTTCTCGGCTCATTCTCAAAATTAATTACAATGATAATGAAAAACTAAAGCAATTTATAAGAATAAGGGAAATCCAAGAAGGCATGAGGATAACCCAGTTTTGGAAACTGGGAAAGGTAGAGAGAAAGAAAGTCCCACATGGGTTAACCCAAAAGTTGCTTTTATATACTTAGACTCAAGAACTTCTCAAACATGGAGGCATCATGGGGACCTGATTTAAATCTGGAGGGCTGCTGAAGAATTTCTATGAAATACTATCACAGACATAGTCCCCGATAGTGTAAGTCAGAGGAGCAGTACATCTTCTGCAAGACAGTGTCTTCCATATCAGGAAGCTGCCCCTGATAAATCTCAGCAATGCAGTTCCCTGAATAAAACCTGCGTAATGACAACACCTGTTGGGGGAAATCCCTCTAGATGAAGAACTACAGACAATGAATGGCTTTTGGGAGAGGAAGATTCAGTATTCCACAGGGATGAGTCCTCAAAGATGATTCAATCCCAAGTGGACAGCCCTAAATACATATACATACAAGCAAAACTAAATGGACTCGATAGAAAGATGTGTGTGTGTGTGTGTGTGTGTGTGTGTGCGTGTGTGTGCGCGCGCGCGTGTGTGCGTCCATGCGTGTGTGTGTGTGTGTGTGTGTGTGTATTTTCAGAAGAGGTCAATAATTTGAAAGGGACTACAAGGACACAGGAAGAGTTTGAGGGGAAGGGAGGGGGAATCATATAAATACAGTATTCATGTATAAAATTCTATAGTAAAATTAATTTTTAAAAAGCACAAATTCTATACTTTACCCACCCAAAGAATTTAAAAAACTCTTTAGACACTTGAAAAGGAGGAGGGTTAAGTGAATGTCTTTAGAGTGAGCAGTGAGGTGGGTGGGTGTTTTCTTCCATTTGTCTCCAGGAACACTACAAATTCTGTCTTCCAGACAAGAGTAAAGGAAACATCCCTGAACTAACTGATCAGGACCAGCTGGTAAAAAATGAAACTATAGTAACAGCTTAATCCATCACTGAGCCAGAAAACCTTTCAGTGAGGCTTCTCAGTCAGCAGACCACACCAGCCACAAACACCCCACACCCAAGCTGGCAT
Source organism: Bramus lutescens (assembly GCA_001685075.1). Taxonomy (NCBI): domain Eukaryota; kingdom Metazoa; phylum Chordata; class Mammalia; order Rodentia; family Cricetidae; genus Bramus; species Bramus lutescens. The sequence goes on from LOEQ01001858.1 coordinate 64,151, forward strand.
GCCCACTACCAAACACTGTGGGCAGACCAGCAGTAGGCAGTGGAGAAGCAAAGCCCACACACACTAGGAAAGCGGGATCCAATAGTCTACAGAGAGCTTGATGCATTACCTATTTCCTTTATGGAGAAAAAGAATATGGTGTGTTCATGAACAGACAGCAGCAAGTCCTGAAAGAAATGCCCAAAAGATCAAGAAAAGAAAAGAAAAAAAACAGAAGAAAAAAGAAAAGAAATTCTCTTGGAAAGTAAAAAAAGACAGAAAAAAAAAAGCAACAATTAGCCTAAGAGGAGTTAGAGAATGTGGTTAGGACATTCTCTAGAAAGTAGGGCAAAGGAAAAAATTGAAAACAGCAGGAGGAAAATTCAAGGATGAGCCCAGGAAGTCCTCCATTCTATTAACAAGAGTTCCAGAAACAGAACAGAAAGGAACGAGAGAAATGAACATTGCCAAATAGATAACACAGAAAAGGTTTTGTAACTGAAAGCAAATGGGGGTTGTTTATCACAATAGCTAGAGAGGCTCACATAAAAGCATCATGACATCTCTCAACATCTTTCAGAGAAGTGAGCCAAAATAGTCACAAAGTCTGTGTGGGGCATCAGAGTAGCACTATGCTTATCACTGGATATGACAGAGACATCTCAGCATCCTTGTGAAAAGTTTTGGCCAGGCCAGCAAGATGGCTCAGTGGCTAAAGATGCTAGCTACTTAGACTAATGATCAGAGCTCAATCCTTGGACTCCACATGTTGGAAGGAGTTGTCCTCTGACCTCTATATATGCACTGTGACACCCATTAGTGTGCCTGCATGCATGTGAGTGCACACACAGACACACACACAATAAGTAAATAATTGTAATTGCAATGTAAATAAATGTTGAAAAAGCCGCTTGCATCCTTAAAGACCCGTATGTAAAATTACAGATATTTTTAGATATAAAAGAGGTTTTGTAAAAGACTGCATTTTTGAAACTATTAATAACTTTATGAAATTAAAGACTAACCTACTATAATATTTTTCTGTCACTGCTGTAGCAAAGTTCCAGGAACAACATGGTTTAAAACCATGTACATGTGTTGTTTCTATAGTTTCAAAATCAGATCCAGCTGGGCTGCTTCTTGCTGGAGGATCTGGAGAAGTTCTGTTTTTTTGGCTTTTTCAGCTTCTGGAAGCTACCTCTCTTTCCAGCTTTAGTCTCTTCCTCTATCATCAAAGCCAGCAGCATCTTCAAGATTCTTTGACTCTGATACTAGCTCTGCTGCTTTCACTGTCATCCTAAAGACTGTGGATAGGCAAGAGTCCTCTTCCTACATCTGCAGAGTTCTTTGTGCTCTGAGGAGGAAGTAAGCGTGCACATATCTGAGAGACCAAGACTTCAACGTCTTTGTGAAGATCATTATTCTGCCTACCTTCCCCAAGAAAACTAAAGACAGGACAGTCACATAACAGTTCCCAATTAAAGGAGTAGTAGGGGGCATGGTCGCAGAGTGACTACTGCATTGGAAATGAGCCAAGCCAGGTTACAACAGAAACATGAAAAGCCTAAAGAGGATGGCTTAAAGAACAAGCCAGAATCATATGCAAATGTTTGCAAGGAGACTCACAGTTCTGAGAAAGAGTTTGAGTGAGAACAAATGACACTCTATCAAATTTTAAATGAGTAATTCATTAAAATTGAGAAGAACAAAAGACTACACAAGACTGGGACTGTAATCATAGGAAACCACATAGTTTGGATGTGGGTGATACTCATATGGCTGGAACAACATAAATCTAAAAAGTGATTCAATTAAAAGGTAGTGAAAGGCTCCAAGGGGGTTTGGGAATAGACAGTGAATGGCTATAATATTCTCAGTGGAAGGAATCAGTATATAATCAAAAAGAAATACTCAACTGACTCTAAGTCTATTATTTTGAAGTTATAAAGCAGGAAGAGAGAACAAAGAAAACAGTCAAGACTAGAAGTGGCTCTCTCAGAAGAGTGGAAGGAGCAAGTGACTGCATGGAAAGGAAAACTGTCTGGCTTCTTAAACTTTAGAAATCTATATAACTCAATGGACATAAAGTAAAAGCACAAACATCCAGAAGAAAAACTGTGTTATATTAAAATACAATGTGATGCATTTTGCAAGGAGAGAGGGCGCTTGGTTATTCCCGGCTGCTCAGCCCTGAAATAATCACACAGAAACTGTATTAATTAAATCACTGCTTAATTCATTAGCTCTAGCTTCTTATCGGCTAATTCTTATATTAATTTGACCCATTTCCATTAATCTGTATATCACTATGTGACTGTGGTTTACCAGGTAAAGTTCACAGTGTCTATCTCTGGCGGCTCCATGGTTTCTCTCTAACTCCGCCTTCCTCCTCCCATGCTATATAGCCCAAGCCAGTTTCTTTATCCATTAACCAATAAAAGCAACACATAGGCAGAAGGACCTCCCATACCAGATGCATACACCTCTGCATGTTTATTTAGAGAGAAATGCATGAGAGAAAAGAGCTATGCAGACAACAAGAAGATAAGCAGGCTGTTGCTCTGTGTCTGCGGCGTAAGATGTCACTTGCCTCAGCCATGTTTGTGTCTTATTCTTGCTTTGGGGCAGTTTCATTGACCTTCCAAACTTGGTTGCCCAAGTAAAAGCATTTATTTATGTCTTATTTTCTTCATTTTTAATTTTTTATCTTCGAGTGTATATGTAGAATGTCTGGCTGTCAGTGTCTAAGTACAAGTGTGCATGTATGTGTGTGATCTGTACTGTCTGATGTGTGTGAATGTGGGTGTATTTGTATGTGTGTGTGATGTGTAGTGGCTTGTGTATATATATGTAAATGTGTGAGTGTGGTTATATGTGCAAATGTGTGTGATTTGTAGTATGTGATGTATGTGTATTAATGTATGAGTGTCAGCATATTTGTGGTGCTGTGTATATTCACAAGTGAGTGTGGGTACTGTGTTTGTGTATTTATAGTATAAGATGTCTGTGAGTGTGGGTATGTATGCATGTAGGTTTGTGATACATAGTGTCCAGTGTATATGCATGAACTACATTTTCAATATACATTCATCTGTTGATGGACATCATTATCCATTCATGTGTGAGTGTGTTATATATGTTTGTGGGTGCGTGATGTATGTTGTGTATTGTTTGTGTGAGTGTGAGTGTGATGTGTATTTAATGTGTGTGTGTTCGCATGTAAGTGTAGACATGAGTGTGCTTGCTATGTATCGTACACATTTAAAGGTCAAAGGACAACCTCAGATGTTGGTCCTCATCTCCCTTGTTTAAGACAGGGTTCCTTTTCTTGTTTGTCACTATCTTCCAAGCTAACTGGATTGGACTGTCTAGGAAGTCTCCTGTTTGTCTCCCATGTCAACATAGGAATGTTGGGATTTTGACGTGTACTACCACAGCTGCCTTTACATGGGTCTGGGGCACTGAAAGTCAGGTCTTCATGCTTGTGCTGTGGGGATTTGTACATGGCGGCATCTACCCAGACCTAATTTTTGGTTTTCAAATTAGCTTACCTAGTAATAGGTTTCTACACAAACTTTCACATATATTTCAATTTGGTTGATCAACATACACACAAACTCCCTCATCTCTTTACCCCTTTCCCCACCATTTGCCCCCCATTGTCTTCCCTCTACTTTGCTCAGTTGTCTTCCCCATCTCCTCCTTTAGAACATTATTTTGTAGTTGTACAATCTTTTCCAGCTTCTAGGGCTTTACTCATATTCTCCCCCACCTAGACATGCATATTTAACAGTTAGAGACCAGAATCCTAGGAGAGAACATGTGGTGTTTGTCTTTCTGAGCTTCCGTTACCTCACATTTTCTAGTTCTATCTATTTTTCTGAAGATTTCATGATTTTCTTTTTCTTTATAGTTGATTAAAGGTCTATGGTATATATGCACTGTATTTTCATTATTCATCTGATAATGGACACCTAGGCTAATTCCGTTTTCCTGCTACTGTGAAAAGAGAAATGATTAACATGGGTGAGCAAGTGTCTCATTGGTAGGCTATGGCATTCTTTGTGTGCATGTCTAGGAATGGTGGAGCTGGGTCAGATGATACTTGTTAGGAATTTTTCCTAACCCGAGCTCTCTGCCGACGCAAAATCCCAATCAAGTCAAATCAAAACAAGCCAAATTAAGAAATATCCAGGTTTAATAGGATTCCTGAGTTCTTGGGTGGTCCCTAGGGAGAACCAGGAGGCTGTAAACACTACCACCAGGAGGAAGGAAAAGAGACCACGTGTTCCTCTTTGGGGAGTTCACTTAAATACCGTACTGTGGGAGTGGTCGGGTCAGGACCTGGCATGCTGGGATTTGGAGTCCAGACCAATACATCTCTCAAGCCTAGGGGCTAAGATAGATGCAAGGGGCTGGGGTCTATGCTCCCAACTGAACAATACTTCTGTTTTTAGTTTCTTTGTGACACTCCCACGCTGACTTCTACTTCAGTGACACTAGCTCACACTCACACTAATGGTGTTTAAGAGTTCCATTTTCTCCACATTCTCACCAGCATGTGGTGTCAGTTGTTTGACATTAGTCGCTCGCTGGAGTGAGATGAACTCTCAAAGTAGTTTTCACTTGCATGTCCCTGATTGCTAGAGATTTTGAACACTTTTTAAAATATCGATTGACCATTTGTACTTTCACTTTTGAAAACTGTTAAGATCATTGGCCTATCTATTGATCGTCAGCCTTGTTCTTTGTTGCTTAACTTTTGCAGTTCTTTATATCATCTAGATATTAATCCCTTGTCTCCAGTATAGCTGACAAAGATTTTCTGCTGCTCTGTAGGCTGTCGATACTGTGTTTATAGTTTCTTCTGCTGGGCAAAAGCTTTTTAATTTCATGGACCACAATAAGCATAAGAAACAGCCCATAAATTGACAATGGTACTGTTGATCTTTCTGCGTCTTATAGCAATGACTAAAATATGGATGATTTTCTAGAGCGGAAACATCATCATCTCCTTGAAAGGCCTTTCCAGGTGATTCAGTAACTACAGCCAAGTTGCCTTGTTTTATTTCCTCCGTCATGCTGGCCACTATCTAACACTCCTCTCTTGCTGTGTGTTTACTCGTCAGTGAACATCTGCCTCCTTCCTGCAGAATATTAACTCCCAGAAAGCCAGATTGCTCTGCTAGTCCACAGTCCACCCTCGAGATCCGAAACACCGCTGGTCCTTATGGGAACTCAGACCTTAAGGGGATACTTATGTTGTCATTCTCTCCCATTCCATCTTTTCCTAACACACGCAATTATAAAGTGTATCCATCTAAACTTGTGTAGAAACTCAGGTCAGCCTTGGTAAAACCATTATGAGATCAGAAATCTCAGAACCTAGAGGAATCCTGGCTCCTTCTGGTGTTCAGTCTACGGACTGGATAAATTGTTTCATTTTTCTAAGGCTGCTCATTTCTGATATAGTTTTGTTCCACTTGAAGTAACTATGTCATAAGGCTATTTGGAGATCATTCACTTCATTTTTTGTCTGTTTGTTTTTGCAAAAGGGTCTAACTATGTAGACCAGGCTAGCCTCAAGCTCAGAGACTCAGCTGCCTTTGCCTCCCACGTGCCGGGATTAAAGGTGCACCATCTCACCCAGCCCACCTCATTTTTTAAGTGAAAGGAAAAACAGTCTCAAAGGAAAGAAAAAAAGATGATTCATTCCTCCCCTCACAATGTGCACACAGTCTGAGAAGGCCAAGTTCACGGGGGCGAGAGGATGGCTTCGAAAGTGCTCAGCAATTTCGGGAACAGAAATAGCTTTCAGCAAACTTTAAAAAGAGTGAGAGTTTAGGTTCAGGAAATCCTTTTTGTGTTCTACCATATGTTACAGATGGAATGCATTCTGGAAATGTCCAGGTGAGAAGTAGGTCAACTTGAATTAAGTGCTTTTTCAAAGTATGAATTACAAAAGAGGGGGAATCCAAAGGCAGGAAAGAAACTAAAGGGAAAACAAGAGATGCTCCTGCATCAGAAAAGATACAGTGTACCTGGACTGTGTTACCGTGGGTGGAACTTGTGCAGAAGAAATACAGGCAAAGATATGGTGACAGAGATGCACATGGTGCTAAGACATCAGAGACACCACAGGAAACAAATAGACTATATTGTCTTAATGCAAATGCTTTGTCCATAGCATGCTGCCTTCAGGAGAAGAGGGTAATGAAGGACACAGAAAAGTTCACCTGGTGCCTAGCTATCCTCCCAAACTCTTCTTGATAGCAAAAGCAACAGGTGGTAGCTCTAGTTTTCAAAATTACCCTGGGAGTTTCCGGAATGCCACATGGTATTGACAAAAGAATGCTTTGAACTGGGAGACAAATAATTCGAGCCAATGATTTTTCTCAGAAGAAAGTTTCTAATTTCCTGCAAATATCCCTAGAGTCCGCAGCCAGAGGACAACATTGCCTCCTATGCCTTTTGTTGGCTGTGCCATCACAAATAACAAACTAATCCCCCTTGGCAGAGCAGGAGCTGCAGATGTATGTCTTAAGGATACAAGAGAGCCATTTGCAGATACCACAGGCCCTAGGAATCTCCAAAGGTGGTTGTTTAGCTGGGATAAAATTACTTCTCATTTATTTGTAGCTCAAAGGCTGACATATACAGAAAAAGAAACTGCAAGAGTGACTCAATTGCTTCTGTGGCACCAGGAAAAATTACATCTAGTAGGTCATCAATAGTGACTGGGCCTTGATAGGTTTTAAAGAGTAAAGCTCTCATCCAGAGCCTGTCAGGCTGGCTGTTACTGAAATGAGGCTACTCTGAACATTCTGTCAGTAGTTGTCTCTGAAAATGAACATGAAGCAGGCAGACACAAGATGTTTGGGTGCGGGGGGCGGGGGTCAATATTTACTCGTTACATAAACATTTACGGAACATTTGTCTTTTGTAGGTTGTTATGCAACGTACTGAGGAATTCACGTAATAAGAAAAAGCCTTTCCTTCATGCAACATCCTGGCCAGGGTGGGTGGTGGAAGAAAGTGGGCAATTAGATCTGATAAAAAGTGGTCAGTGCCAGGTCCTAATGAGGCTTCTCATCTGATCTTTGCACCAAGGCCCAAGGACTCCAACAGCTTCACACACCACTGAGCAGAATACAAGGCTGCTCAGCAAGTCAGATGAAACTTATTAGCATGAGCAAAAAAAAAAAAAATCTCAGAATTTGTCCCCCACTGACACAGGCTCAAGGTCACCGGCACTGAATATTAAATATAATACATTATAATGGCATTAGAAATTGGTAGGACTGGCCTCTTAGTTGGTCACATTTTCAGGCACTAATACAAGAAGGATCAGAATGGCAAGTCGTGAGTTTTCTCCAGAAAGGAGAACAGCAGGCAGATGGCCTCAGCCTTGCTCTCCAATACCTCCCAGCCTGCCTTTACCCAACATGGACTTTTCCAGAGGTAGAAAACACAAAGGAGGTCTTCAAAAAAGCATTTTTGCATGCTGAGGCTCAACATGCTCTCTAGCTCTGCTAATTAAACACTGTAGCGCATGTGTGGGGTCAGTAAAAATAAATTATATTGTGCAGGTATAGACTTTCAGGGGGTTTGCTTGTTTGTTTGTTTGTTTCATCATTAACTGTACCCCTATCTTTTCATTTAACACCTGTGTTTTGTAGACATGTCTGCTTACCCAGGACAACAAAATTTAAGCATTAAATCTGAGCTAAGAGGAAGGGTTTCTAGCCCAGGGTCTGTAGGAGTGTCTGACAAGGTTGAGGATAAACCATTTACTTTTCAGTCTTTTGGCTGCTCTTGAGTAATAAGAATATTGGGGGCCCCTTTAAGTGTGACTTCACCCCCATCCCTGAGAAATATGCATGTACCATATAAAAAATTTTAAGTAAAAGAACAAAAATAAAAAGAAAGAAAGGAAGGAAGGAAGAAAGAAAGAAAGAAAGAAAGAA
>LOEQ01001858.1:72159-112301 GCA_001685075.1 Bramus lutescens
AAGAAAGAAAGAAAGAAAGAAAGAAAGAAAGAAAGAAAGAAAGAAAGAAAGAAAGAAAATATTTGTGCTTATAACAATGCTACCTTTTAGTGAGTTTTGCATGAACTGGCAATTCATCAGTTGCATTTGGCCTGTGGCAAAGACCACCTGCTGCCATAACTCCAGTAAATGGAAAAAGAGCTGTACCACAAATTATAGTCACTTAAGACATAAAATTCATGGCAGTTTTAAAAGATAGTGGACTCTCTAAAGAGAATAAATCTTTCTATCAAAATAACTCAGATAGGCTATTTCCTGGCAACAGAACTCTAGGATAAAAGAAGTTATATAGTTATGTAGTTGATGAGACCACAGGAAGGGTAGTGTAGCTTGGTGGGAGGCCACTGCACAGCCTGCACAAGCTCTGTTGTGTTCACCACAAAAGAAAGGGGGAAGCAGTAGATAAAAGTTTGGTATGATATTTTCCAAGACGAAATTTAAAGGGCTCCACTCTCAGGCAGTACAATTGGGCAATGTACTGAATACAGGCAACATGACGTTGAAGAGATTTTGTGTAATAAATGTAAGCAACTGGTTCTTGGCCAGCCTTGATGAGCCAACATCTTTACAATACATTCATGATGTGACACTTTTAAGGTTTTTCTATGATAGTAAAAGAAATAATTATCATCTGCTGCATAGAGAGAGAGAGAGAGAGAGAGAGAGAGAGAGAAGGTCCTGAGAGGACTTAAATAGGGCTGTACACACAAACTCATGATATACAGAAAATTCACTGAATTTTACAATGCATAAGCTATCTCTGAATAGAAATATGAGTGCCAAGCCAAACAAAAGACAAGATAAATAATGGGGAAAATGAGCCACTACTAAAGCACACCACTCCATAGCTTATACAGCATTCACACACTCTGTCCTGTTGTCACCTTTCCAGGGTAGTCTTATGGCACAGTGGCTTTGTGGTTCTCCAGCTAGATTGTAGCATGGTCAGGACATTTATCTCAAAGGCACAGTTCTTTTGACTAAGCAGTAGCTAGGGATAGCAACCACCTTCCATTTTTGCCATGGAGGCTTATAATAATCTGTAACTGGAGGTTTCCCTCCTGTCTGCCAGTTCCCAAATAACCACGCCGAGGCTTAATTAATTACAAACTGTTTAGCTGATGGCTCAGGCTTCTTACTGGCTAGCTCTATATATACATTATCTAATTTCTAATAATCTATGCATCACCACATGCTCCATGGCTTACCAGCGATGCTCTGTTGTCCTATTCCTCCAGCAGCTGCTGGAGTCTCTCTAACTCTGCCTCCTTTCTCCCTGTATCTCTGTTTGGATTTCCTGCCTAGCTCTATTCTGCATGGTTATTGGCCAAATCAATTTCTTTATTAACTAATGGTAATAAGACATATTCACAGCCTACAGAGGAGCATCCTACACTAATAGTCTCTCTATAGTAGAGCTGCTGAGCATTGGAGGAATAAGAATTGGTCAATCCCAATGTATGCCTCATTGGAAGTATTATCTTATGAAACATACTCTTCCAGTCAAGATCAATTCTGACCAGCAAGGCTGACTTATTAACCTAGTTCACTTCTAATAACTGTGTTAATTTTAAGTGTCATCTTGATAGCGGCTTGACAGGGCATGTGTCATCTTAGCTATGAAATGTACAGATGCTTGGTTAGATGTATCTGTAAGGGTATTTGGAAGGTAACACTTATACATTTAGAAAGTGGATCTCTCTCACTCTTTGACAGTGTGTTATTTGCTAAATCCTGAATAGTCTAAAGGGGATGAGTCCAAAAGAATTGTTGATGGAGGTATAGCTCAGTGGTAGAGCTAGTACCAAGTACCAAACAAGAAATAAGAAAGATGGAGACAGAAATAGGGAGAGAGAATAAAGTTTCTCTCTTTGAGCTGATATATTGGGTTTCTCCTCCTTTGGACTCAGACTACAATTCACACCTCTGGCTCTGCTAGTCCCAAACTCTCTGATGTGGACAGGAACTATAGTTTGGCCCTCCTATACTCTCAGCTTGGAATTAGAGATCTTGAGATCTCTTAGCTTCCATGAAAAATTAGATGCAAAATTTCATACAGTTCCAGTATTTCTGCTGCTTTTATTGCCAACATCTTTCTCAGCAAGGATGAGATTATGTATGCCGGAGTTTGGCTTCCAGGGTACAAAGACACAAGAAAATAAAAGAAACTTGCAGTTCTTATGTAATACCATAAAAATCTGCCAAGAATTTATTCTTTTTTCAATGTCTGTCCTTTTGTGGACACTTTTCAATATCTTCAAACTCGCAATCCTTTATATTTTCAGTATTTTTTTAAACCGATGTGTGTGCAAAATAAATTGCCCTGAATTTTCAAGGCACCCACTACTGGAAGTTCGATTTTTACTTAAGTTTGGAATTCATGAGAATTGGGCAGTTGAATATGCTCCTTCATCCTAAGCAATGACCACAGTATGTATCACCTGGGCGTCTTCAGGATTAGTGGATGGTGCAGGGACGCAAAGAGTGTATAAGAGGAAGGCATCTTAGTTGCTCTTGCCGAAGGTGTGGTAGTGTTCTTACACAGGAAAGTCCTCCTATATTAATAGTCACCATGTCAAAGAATTATGAACAGAGAACAAACGAACCAGAAAGATTTTCAAATTTTGGTCAGCTTCTATGTATTAGGTCAACTTTACATCGAATGCATTTTAAAGTAATGCTGTTTTCTTTTCTCATCAATGTAATTAATTCCAAAGCAGGGGATTAATTTTATTCTTTGAGCTTCCAAAGGGCATTTCATAGTCATGGCAGGAAGCGTGTTTGGTCTTTGGAAAGGGTCTGAAATAGTCTGCCCTGTGTACCCTACTAATCTTGCCATCTCAGTCCAGTGGGTAACAGAGAACTAGCCCCAGAATGAAAGCACTCGGTCTACCCTCGCCTCAGACTCCACATCTTTTCAGCTTAGCTGACAAAGGATCTGAAAGAACAGTTTAAAGGACGAAGGCCTTTCTCCCGGTATTGTGGGTCCACATCCACCAGTCTTGGCTCCACTGATTCTCAACCTAGGGTTAGTCATAATATTACAAAGACACAAACATGTGGAAGTTAGGAAGCGGGGGAGGGGAAGGAGGTAGGAGAGAGATAGAGAGATCAAGAGAGAGGAGGGAGGGAGGAGGAAATGGAGAGAGAGAGAGAGAGAGAGAGAGAGAGAGAGAGAGAGAGAGAGACCACCACAGGACAGACACAGCATGCCCTGATGACCTACTTTTCGCTAGCTAGGTCCTATGTTCTAAAGTTTCTAGAACCTCCCCCAATCATGCATAAATAATGCATGAGCCTCTCTCTCTAAGGGATACTTTCTATACAAACTATGATAGTGAAACACATTATACAAGTCACTAAGACTCACAAAGCTTCCGTATCCCTACTTATGAAGCAGAGGGTGAAATAATAACAATTTCATAGAATTAAAAGGCATCGCTCATCTAACACTCATAGAATGTGCCCTTGTGGTATGAAATAATAAGCACTAGCTAAGATGGTAGCAAATGGAAAATCAGAAGGTCCCCAGCACGCATCATTCTTTCAGCAAACTGAAAGATACTGGAGGAAATGAAAGAGAAAACTGGCATATTCGCTGCTACCGGAGGTGGACTGGAGGGGGCACTGCCTGCAGCCCCTCACTGCCACCTGTCTGCTGCGTCTCTTCTGCTTCACTTCTCTCGGATTTGGAAAACAATGACCCAGAAAACAAAATCAAAGACAGCAGCTTCAGCAGCAGGAGCCTTTCCCAAAGCCTGAAGTTTTACTTTTTTGCCAAAGTCATCTTGTTCATATTAACACTGACAACCCCACCCCCAGCATGCCATTCATTTACCAAGGGTACTGTAGAGCTTGCCTGTCACACTAATGGTTTGTAAGGTGTCAAGATTTCCACAAGCTACTCTACTTTGACAGAAAGTACCTTGCTATGCAGGTGAAAACATTTGTTAGTGTATAACTATTTTAAGGATGTTTACATGGATCTAATTAAGATTTTTTTTAATTTTTAGGCTTATTCTATTTTATTTGTGTGAATGTTTTTCCTGTGTGTGGGGGGGTGCACCATGTGTGTCCCCGGTGCTCCATGGTTCAGAAAGAGGCACCAGATCCCCTAGACCTGGGGATAGGGATAGTTGTGTGCTACCTTGTAGATGCTGGGAACTGAACATGGGGCCTCTTCAAGAGAAACAAGTGCTCTTAGCTATTGAGCCATCTTCCAGCCCCCTGATTAAGAGTTTTGAACAAATATCCTATGGAACAAAAGAAACTTTACTCATTTATGAAGGAAGGCCAAATAATTCACTCGACAAATGACTGAGTCGTTTATAAAATGTGGCCCATGTTTCCATTTCTCCGTCCTCATGCTTTGGCCACAGAGAACAGAAAGCAAATGAACTCGCTCTTCTCTAAACTGCTGCTACTTCATCACCTGAAGAGTTTGTACAATGTGAGGCAAACCGGAGACAAAAGATTTTCCTGGGTCACCAAATGCCCATGATGCAACTGCTAACCTGACTATAATTTGAACAATAAAGGTGGCTGTGTGTGTTCGATAATAGGGCCATTTCAGTTATAAAATCCCCAACAGGCCACGCTTGGGATTGTGTGCCCTTCACCCTCACACTTTGGAGAGAGACATGAGCCTCGCGGGTCCCAGGGTCTACAGACTAAGACCCTGTCTCCATAAAAGCAATAAAAAGTGCCAGTGAATCTGCAGCCACTGTTGCACACGAACTTCCCTCATTTCCTTTAAACTATTTCCTTCCTCCCTGCTATATTCCTCAAAGGCTTTCAGATGAGGCTGGTTGGAGAAAGCAAATAAAGCTATCAATGTCTCACATCTATTGTTTGATAGTTGCAGAATGTATGCACTGTACCGAGGCAAGTGTGTCTTCACATCTCCTGCTTCACATTTTAACCCCTCGAAAGGAAAGTATTATCTATTGATGGACATGTTCTAAAAGAAATTAAACTTCTTCGTGAGTTAATCTTCAATTCCAAGGTATAGAAGTACACATTTTTGTTTATTTCCATCCAAAATGTATTTAAAGTAAATCCTCTCACTAAAACTTAGAACAGCATGGGGTTTTGTTTCATAGCCACGGGATGTTTAAATTGCCTTTAAAGAAACTGAGCAGAGTGTTTACCTTGACTAAAGCTCATCACGGAATAAATCCTTAAAATGCTGCGCAACTGTGTTGTATAGTTGCAAAGGCACACATGAAGCTGTCCTTCACAGTGATATAGGCTAGGTTCTTCCCATAGTCATAGGATGCAGCCACGTGGAGCTGTCCTTCACAGTGATATAGGCTAGGTTCTTCCCATAGTCATAGGATGCATCCATGTGGAGCTGTCCTTCACTGTGATGCAGGCCCGGCTCTACCCATAGCCACAGTATGCTGCCACGTGCAGTCCTTCAAGACAGAATCAGACCTGTTTTGCACCCTGCTGGGATCACCACGTCAAGCTCAGAGCATACCAGAGTCTTTTCAACAGCAACAGAGCAAACGTTACCAAAAGAAACAGCAACAAAAATCGTGGAGTCTATTTTGTGTTAGTCAAGTACTCTGGGGAGGGTTTGAGAAACATTGGGAGCAGAGAAAGAATATGAACAAACTATATTGTATGGAAAAAATTAAGCCAATAAATATAACAAAAAAAAGTGTGAAGGGAGTAAAACAGTCATTGGAAGCCTCAAAGTTCAAAGTTTGAACAGTTTAACTCACATTTCAGTACAGAGTCCTTGACATCCCTAAATTATAAAAGAAAGAAAGACCCACAAGCACTGTTCCAAACTTAGAAGAGGTTGTGTGTGTGTGTGTGTGTGTGTGTGTGTGTGTGTGTGTGTCTTGGTCTCATAGAACCTAAACTGGCCTCACAATCACTATATATCTGAAACTGGGCAAGAATCCCTAATCCTTCTGCCTCTAGTTCCAAGAGTATGTGCCATCATACCTAGGGAGGAAGATTTTTACTCTGGCTATGGTGGCTACCTTCCTTCCAACAAATACCTATATCTTCATAGTCCACTGCATCATGGGTAATAGGAACCCAATAGGTGACTCTGTCCCTCTGATTTGATCCACTTGATTTCTTGATTTCTGTAAAGAATCACTTCCATTCTCTCTGTCCTCTATAATAAGACAAAGTCACAAACAAAACACCCCAAATAAACACCAAAATTATCAGAAAAGAAGAACAAATTTGGAGTGGCAATGTATTCCTGATTTCAAAACAAATTGCAATGGCACAATAAGCAACATGGAATAAAACCCAGACAGCCTCTTAGGCACATGTAGAATGATGGTGGATCCATAACTTATAGTACACAAAAACATGCTTACAGATATACATATAAACAAGCACATACACATACATGCACATGAAAACACAAACATACACAGACATGCATGCACACAAATGCACAAAGGCACATACACACACGTGTACATTCACACAAATATACACACAATACACACACAGAGAGACACACACACAATAAAGTTTATTTTTAACTACATAAATACACACGATTTGGATCTCGGATAATAATCAGAAACTGCAAACTTCTCTGAAATTGCTATAAAGGATCACTCAGAAGTGTAGTCAGAATTCAGTCACAAAGCTAAGTTCTTAAAAAACTCTTGTTCTCTGAACAGATGGCACACAATGAATCTCTCCAAAATGCATAGCTCCTGTAGAAACCTTGAGAAAAGCACCTACCACTGTCAAACCAGCCAAGGAGAGGAAGATGAATGTGAGGAGAGTGGTGTTGACAAAGTGGGGACACGCAGTGTCTACAAAGCATCACATTCAAGGCTGCATCTAGGAAACATTCCTGAGCTGTCCCTGCTGCCCTGCTTGGCATTCACTCCAGCTCCACTGTTCACACTGGGACAAGTGCATGTCATTAGCTTCATTAGACATACTATAACCGCATTATTGAGATTAATTCAAAAATATTTCTTTTCAGGCAAACTTTGCCATGTTTTTTTTTTCCTTTATATAGGTCATAACATAGTGCTTTAATGTATCAAAATGTTTTGTCCATCTTAGGAGTTACAAACATGCTATAGAACTCAGTATTCATGTTTACAGTGGAAAAAATAAAAGGTTTCATCCATTTATTCTGGGTTGTTGAAAGGTCATGCATGGAGGGGCGGAGGGAGGAAAGGGAGGGGGAAATGATTGTAATCGATATACACATTTCAAGGATAACTTTAAATATAAATATCTTTGATTCTCCAATGAAAGGACACAGACTGAATGGATCAAGAAACAAAACCTATCTTATTTGTTGTCTACAAGAGACACACCTTAGCTTTCAACATAGGCACAGCCTTAGAGTGAAAAGATTCACAAAAGAATTCCAATTAGGCAGGACCAGGAAGCAAGCAGTCATTGCTATCCTAGTATCTGACACACACCAAAAAAAAAAAAGATTTAAAATTAAAACGTATTGTAAGAGCTAAAGAGGACACTTAATCTTAATCAAGGGAACAATTAACCTAAATGCCATTGCTAACCTAAACCATAAACATATATGAATCAAACTTTGGTGAAACCAATTTCATTGAAGAAGGAGGAAGAGGAAGAGGAGATGTACTACTAGAATTAAAGATGTAGATTAACATCAATCCATTAATATCATGTGAGCTCAATAGCCCATTTTATCCAATACGCCAGTCATCTGATGAGAAAGAGAAATATTAAAATTATATCATATATAACTTATTTAACAGATATCATAGAATATACCACCCAAATAGAAATTAAAGTACATTCTATTCATTAGCCCACAGAAGCTTATTAAAAATACACCACATCCTAGGACAGAAAACAAATCTTAACCAATTCAGAAAGACTGAACTAACACTGTATACCCTATCTGACCATAATGCAATAAAACCTAAAATTTAGCACAAACAAATCTATAGAAAGCACACAGATTCAAAAAGAATAAACAACTCAAAACTGATTGACAATTTTTTCAGAAAAGAAATTAAGAAATAAGTTTAAAAATTCTTGGAACTGGAACTAAACAAAAATGAAAACAGCACAATAAAACCTCTGGGACACATTGAAAGCAGTCCTATGAAGAAATCTAAGCTCTAAGATCTTACATTAAAATATCAAAGAACACTCCAAAATGACTTACCTATACAACTTTTAAAAATGGTAAAGGAAGAGCAAACAAAACACAAACCCTTCAGGAGGAAGAAAATCAGAGCCAAATTAATGAAATAGAAACAAAGAAAATAATATAGATAATCAATTAATCTAAGAGTTTGTTCTTTAGGAAGACAAAATTGAAAGGCCTTTGACCCAATTAGCCAAAAGAAAGAAATAGAGGATCCGAAATTACAGAATCCTAAAAGAGCAGGAAAACATAATAACAGATACCAAAGAAGTTCAAAACATTATCAGGGAACAATTTAAAACCATCACTCCATTTATTAGGAAAACCAAAAACAAATGAACAAATTTTTAGATTCTGCCAAACCACCAAAATTTAACCAAGAAGTCAACAATCTAAACATACCCATAAGAAATTGTATTAAAACAGTAATAAATAAAGTCTTACAAGTAAAAAAGTCCAAGTCCAAGTGGATTCAAAGAAGAATTTCATCAGATATTCATCAGTACTTTTAAAATTATTCAAAAGAAGAGAAGTAAAAGAATGAGCGTCCCAAACTTCTTCTATGAAGCCAATATCACTCTAATAACAAAACTGAGTAAAGACAAAACAACAACATAAAAGAAAAAGAAAACTGTAAGCCAAAATTCCTGATGAACAAAATCCAAAATTTTCAACAAAATACTCTCAAATGGAATACAGGCACACAGCAAAAAGATCGTGCACCATAACCAAGTTGGCTTTATCCCTGAAATGCCAACATGTGCAAATCAATGAAATTAATAGACCACATAAATGATCTTAAAAAAATCACACAACAATCTCAATAGATACAGAAAAGGCCTTTGGCAAAATGAAACAAGACTTCATGATAAAAGCCCTAGAGAATGAAGGATTAGAGGGAACATAACAGAATAAAAAATATATATGAGGCACCTACAGCTACAAACATACAAAATGATGAAAAACTTGAAGCAATCCCACTGAAGTCAGGAAGGAGACAGTGCTGTTCACTAATATCTCTGCTCCTCAATATGTGTTCACAGTACTAGCTGAAGTAATAAGACAAGATAAGAAAATTAAAGGGACACAAAAAGGAGAGTGTAATGCTTACTCTTGGTTGTCAATTTACTACATCTGGTATTAACTAAAATCCCCAAATGGAGAGGCATACCTGTGGGGGATTGTTTAATTTGAAGTGGGAAGATCCACTTCTAGTCTGGATCTTTGGGGTAGGAAGATATGCCTTTAATCCAGATCTTTTGATCTTGGAAAAGCCACCTCTAATCTGGGCCATGCCTTCTTCTGGAAGTTTATATAAGGACGCAGAAGAAGGAAGCTCTTGCTCTTTGCCTGCTTGCTCACATCTTACTAACAAGCCCGTTCCTTTACTGGCATTAGAACCTAGTTCTTCATGATTCTGGCATATACTGAAGACCATCTGAAACATCCAGCCTGATGGACTGAACGACTACTGGATTCTTGGACCTTCTGTTCATAGATGACAACCTGAGTCGTTTTAAAAAATGATCTATAAGCTCTGTTACTCTAGAGAACCCTGACTAATACAGAAGGAAAGGAGTCAAACTCTCACCTTTCACAGACATGATATTATACATGAGAGATCCCAAAGCTCCATCAGAAAATACTGACAAACATTCAATAATTTTAGCAATATGACCGGATACAGAATCAACTTGTAAAATCAATAGTCTTTCTATACCAACAACAAACATACAGAGAAAGAGACTGTGGTCACATTCACATTCACTGTGACTTCAAGGAAAAAATGATATATTTAGGAATAAACTTAACCAAGGAAGTAAAAGACCTCTACAGTGAAAACTTTAAATCTCTGAAAAAATAGAAGAAAAAAAACCCCTAGACTATGGAGAGCTATCTCATACTCACGGGTTAATAGATTTAATATTGTGAAAATGATTATTTTTCCAAAAGCCATTTGCAGCTTCAATGCAGCCCTAATCAAAATCCTCATATCATTCTTCACAGAAACAAAAAAAAACTATACTAAAATTCACAGAGAGCTACATAATACCCCATAAAACCAAAATAAGCCTGATCAAAAGGAGTAATGCTTGAAGGATTATTCAGACCCTGAGATATAGTAAAGACCTATAGTTATAAAATGATATGGTACAGACAGGTATATCGATAAAAAAATCTAATACCCAAAACAAATACATGTAACTACAGCTGTCCAATATTTGGTAACGATGCCAAAAACATATGGAGGGGAAAAAGAAGCATCTTCACCAAATGGTGATGGGAAAACAAACAGAAGAGTTAAATTAGGTCTTTGTCTATTACTTTGCATAAAAACTAACTCCAAATGTGTCAAACACCTAAATGTGAAACCTGAAAACACTGATACTGCTAGGGAAAACACAGGATGAACCTTACAAGATACAGGTGTGGGAAAGGACTTTCTGAATGGAACTACGTTTGCCCAAGAATTTAAGCTGTCAACTGGCATGTGGAGCTTCCTGAAATCTAAAAGCTTCTGCACAGCTAAATAAACAGTCAAGTGAAGAGAAGACCATAGAATGAAGAAGGAAGGAGGAGGTGAAATAACAGCAAGAATGACTAAATAAAGTTATAAGGAATTATATTGATATCTATATACTTAAAATTATGTATAATGTATAATAAGCCTGAGTACACATACACATATATAGTTTGACTATAATTTTCCCATCTGGGCTGACAATGCTCCCCCACAAGAGCCATAGGCTACCTCACAACAACCTCAACACTAGGCATAAGAAGCCTCCTCTTAAGATGTTAGATGGGCCTGTTCAAGAGACTCCCAAAACATAGGCAGTTGCTTTTGCCATTGACTGCCTCCCAGACATAGAAGGTAAGTCCCTATTACTTCAGACATCATGCACTTCAGACACAAGACCAAGGAGACCTGAGTTGGATCAGATATGAGAGCCTCTTCCCTGAGGACTAGCTTTCAGGGTACCTGAAGTCACTGTACAAGTTTCCAAAGGAAAGAAGCAATCGATAGTTCTACTCAGCAATATCAATAGTTCCAGTAATATCAACTGGAGCAAGGGCCAGCAAAGCACAACAACCCTAAGGGTGCAAGAGTAGTACTCATAACGTCTCAGTAATCAGCAGCTCACCAACTGAACCTACGGCTGACGCAATAGGAGGGAAAACATGCCTGGTACTGGAAACATAGCCAACAACAACAAGTCATAGATCTTAGAGGGAAATCCATAACCACTGCCTTACTAAAGTAGCATAATAATTACTACATTATAAAATTTACCTTATAACCACAGATTAGTGTAGTCCTCATACCTTATCAAAGAAACTTCTCCCAACGGATGCAAGCCATTACAGAAAATCTCAACCAATCAAAATGGATGAGCGAGAGAATTTGTGGTACTCAATCTCAGCTGACTTATCTACAATACAATTCCTACACTAAAGTCTCAAGGATCACTGTGAAAAAAAAGCATAAAGATTGTAAGAGGCAGAGAAACAGGGAGTTTGCTGTGAGCCCCATGAAGTCTCATCAACAGGCCTGCTTAAACAAGACCTGGAAAATGACAACACCAATAAACATGCTATCGATACCAAGTAGTCAGTCTTGACATAATAAACATTACACATCCTCACCCCCTCCCGTGTGTGTGTGTGTGTGTGTGTGTGTGTGTAGCAACAATTAAAGAAAAAGAGGCAATGAATTTGAAAGATAACAAGGATATGTACGGGATAAAATTGTAATTTCCAAAATAAAAGATCATCATAAAAGGATGATAAAGAGAATACAATCTTTAGCATTCCAGGAAGTTATTGGTCATACCTTTACAATTACATTCTCATAGAAAATGACAAACAAAACTACCACTCATATAAAGAAAATAAAATCAATGAATATTTCTCTTTTAATGGACTTTTTGCTAAGCCTTAAAAAGTTATTTCCTGTGCAAATCAAAACAACTGTAAGATTCCATCTTACACCTGTAAGAATGGGCAAGATCAGAAACACTGATGACAACTTATGCTGGAGAGGTTTGGGGGTAAAGGGAACACTCCTGCATTGTTGGTGGAAGTGCAAGCTGGTACAGCCCCTTTGTATATCAATACGGTGATTTCTCAGAAAATTAGGAAACAACCTTCCTCAATACCCACTTTTCAGTATATACTCAAAGGATGCGCAATTATACCACAAGAACATGTGCTCAATTATGTTCATAGCAGCATTGTTTGTCATAGCCAGAACCTGGAAATAACCTAAATGCCCCTCAACCAAAGAATGGATAAGGAAAATGTGGTACATTTACACAGTGGAGTGCTACACAGCAGAAAAAATAATGGCATCTTGAAATTTTCAGGCAAATGGATCGATAGATCTGGAAAACATCATATTGAGTGAGGTAGCCCAAACCCAGAAAGACAAATATCATATCTACTCATTCATAAATGGTTTTTAGACATAAAGCAAAGAAAAACATCCTACAAATCACAACTCCAGAGAACCTAGACAACAATGATGTCTCCTAAGGGAGACATATGTGTATCTAATGTACATGGGAAGTAGAAAAAGACAAGATCTCCTGAATAAATTGGAGACCATGGAAAAGGGTTGAAGGAGAGCGGAGAAGAGAAAAATGCATGCTCAATAAAATCAAGTAAAACAAGAAAAGCAAATACATATCAGAGAGGAAATGGAAAAAAGGTTATTTCCTTAAGTTTATAGGTCTAAAAAGATATGTTATTATTGTCGATCAAAGAGGCTTAGATGATAAAACAGTAGGAAAAACTGATCATGTTACTCCATACATCAGTTATTATTTGTTACCTAGAATTATGTGATTCAAACCAAATAGAAAATATATGAAATGGAAAACCTAAGTGTAAGATTGCATCAACTTTAAAAGTCTTTAAGAAATAGAGGAAAATAATTGTATCTTTTGGAAATCTGAGAAATACAAGAATCCAGTCCATCAATGCTGCCACCTGGTGGCACTGGTATTCAATGATTTGAATTCAGAGTACCTAAACTGAGATCGGGTGGAGTCAGGACAACCAAAAGAACTGAGGAAAGTCAAGACTAATACTGGTTGTCATATTAAATTAAATTATATGAGAAGATATATCCAGTTCATTGAGATGAAATTATTGTTCCCTAACTAAAGAGCCATCTTATAGCAGTGTGAATATCAAAATTAAGAACAGAAATATTGAAGACATTCACACTGGGATCCTCTGTGGATGTCTCAAGTTTCTGCACAGCTGACTGGCAGGTGCCTGTGATTGGCTGTCTTTCCAAAGGCTTTTATTCTCTAAAGCACAGGAAAGGAAGACTGAGTGGGACATTGTAAGAAATTCAGCCTCCCTGTGCTCAGAGCTCCTCTCTGACACAGCTCTCTATATGTGTCAGCAATATCTTGCCTTCCCTGTATCTACTAGGAATGGAGGCTCACGGAATGCAAGAATTTGGGGTCCCACTAAAAAGATATCCACTGTCTGCAGAACAAATCACACTAAACAAAATGTTGTTAATGATACTGTTTACACACTTTCCTCCAAATAGCCCAGACAACTTGATAACCTTGAATTATCATATATAATTGCAACATACTAACTATACTCTTAGCAAATAATATACACACCATAAAATATAGACTCTATGGCCAATTTGCTCCTGGAAGTCTAAAAGATTTGGAGAAAGTTTTTCATAACCTTTAGTTTGTCAGCAATAAATGTAGAAATATCTCTTTGGACAAATGAGTTTTGCATCACTGATCAACTTCCTTATTTGAAAGCTGTTATCCAAAAAAGAAAAATAGAATTCTGGGTCTCAAGTATATATAATCAGTATTAACTAATTTAATAAGATGAAAGTTCTTAAGACTATAGAAAACATACTCTTAGAAGTTTGGCACCAATGGAGTACTTGAAGAGAAAGTGTTATGTGATAAAAACAAATATTTTGTTTAAAACAAATATTTAGGCTCTGACCCTGTTTCCTAGCAACTCTGAGAGCCCTTGGAATCTCCAGTGTGAGCCTCATTTTGTATGATAATAAATGGCTGATGGCTGGGACTCTGGGAGCATCATGTTGGGAGCTAGATAAGTCGTACAATTAGCTTTGTCTTTACACTGTTTCATTAGTTAACTGCTAATTGTAAATTTTCATTTTTCAAAGTATGAAAACAGCTCCTCAAAAGATTTCCCTTGACAATGAACTCATTCTGTGGTCAAAGGACAAAACTGGAACCTCATTAAACAACTGTTTGACCGACGCAGCATGAAGTGATGAGGGCAAATCTCTCAGGTCATGGTGTTTATGACTCCAAACTTCAAGAAACCCTAATGGCAGCTGTCCTCCTGTCCAAAGCTCTTCTTGACATGCTACTGTCATTCACACTTTCACAACTAGACAAGACTGGGCATGTTGAGGGTGGCATGCCAGAGACCTCTTTCACAATTAGAAAAACTAATTTCCCTCCTCTAAAATGAGTGATCATTCAAGAAATATCATTTTTGTCTCATCCTCTATAATCCCCATTAAGTTCTCATTGCCAATCCCAAGCGACTTTCAAAATTCATTACCACCACCTGCTTCCACACAGCATGAAGATGTCAATCAATCTCTGGCCAGGTGTCGTTTCCTGGCTGTCACTGCAAGTCTTGGTTACTATTAAATCTGTCTCTGCTGGCTTATGGCTCTTACCCACAGTAAGATAATGTCTCTTCTGTTCCTATTCTGACAGAAGCTTCTAGAACAGAATGGCAATGGATTGATTTCATAAGCTTCCTATCTTACATGAACACTTAGAGGTCCCACAGAGCACACACTCCCTCCCTAAAATCCAGACATAGTATTGAGTGTTTGTTTTCTTCAACCTAGCAGCATCCTGAGTTACTTGCCTTCCCAACACTGGCAATTATTGAATTTAAAGTGTTCTTGAAAACCTCTATAATCTTCTGTTGTCTGGAAGTAGAGAAAATGCAGGTTAGACCACCAGAAGTTCAGGATGCATTCCAGGTAACAGGATTTCCAGTTAGTAGAGCCTGAAATTGGCTCCTTTATTGATATTCTTAAGTTAATCAAAATCACAAAGCAAGTCAATGATTAGGCAAACACTACAACCTCTGAATATTTAAGCATAGGATTTCTGAGTTATGGCTTGCTCGTATATATTCATGTATACGTGTTCATGTAAGTGTATGACCTCTAGTGACCACACCAAGCTGGGACTCAGGTAGGCAATTTTCACTCTCTTGTCTTACACTGCAATCTTTCCAGTCTCATCTCTAGCCCTGTAGCAGGGGTCTGTCCACTCAAGCTTCCTCCATTCCCTGGGGATTCTGCACAGTCTTGGAATGGACCCAGCTTTTCTCCTTCCTAAGGACCCTCTCATCTCCTCTTTGAGTCCATCCCATTCCTGTTTGTCAGCCTCTACTACCCCAAAGCACTTTCTACCAGGGACCCCCCAGTGGCCACACGTGGCAGGGACTCAGGTAGGTAAGTCACACTATCCTTCCTGTCTTCCATTGTGATCTCTTCACTCTCACCCTCAGCCCGGTAACAATCTACTTACAGGTACCCCTGTTCCCACTTCAACTTTACACACTGGAGACCCCAACTCTTGGCTAGAACCTGGAGTCCGACCTTTCATCCCAAATGTCTCTCCAAATAATTCTTTGCCTTACTGCAACATACTTGCAAGATCTCCTCTTCCTATAACATCTCCAAGTTCCTTTGAAGCCCACCTCTAGGTGTGAACAGGAACCCAAGCCAAAGGCACAGAAAGTACTTTCAACAAAATTATACAAGAAAAATTCTCTAACCTAATAAAAGAGTCCCCTATCAATCAAGGTACAAGAAGCATACAGAACACCAAATAGATAGGAATAGAAAAGAAATTATTCATAAGACATAATAATAAAAACACTAAATGTACATCACAAAGAAAGAATATTTTAAAACTACAAGGGAAAAAGATCAAGTAAATATAAAAGCAGACTCATTAGAATAACACCTGACTTCTCAGCAGAGACTCTAAAAACCAAAAGGACCTGGATAGATGTCCTACAAACTACAAACAGATGCCATCCCAGACTACAGTAAAATTTTCAATCACAGGAGAGAGAAAAAGAAAAGTATTCCATAAAAAACAAACTTAAGTAATATTTATTTGCAAATCCAACTATACACAAGACACTAGAAGGAAAATTTCAACCTAAACAAGTTAACAATACCCAAGAAAAATAAAGAATAATCCTACAGCAGCAAATCAAAAGAGGAGAGGAACCTATACTGTTGGGAGCCATGCAGCCTAGTCTAGATCCTGTCCAAGAAATTTCCTTGGGGCAAGGCATATGTGGAAATGGACTCTCACTTGGCAAGGACCATTTAGTTCGTGGGCCATCATAGGATTTTGCAAAATTCATGCAGCTTGCAGGCTCTTTTCTCTACCATTATATTGTTAATTCTTCAGGTGGCTTTTAGTTTTACTTTTCCAGTCACACACACAATAGCTGCTATTGCCCCTGGAAATTCTATTTTTTTAAATGGATCTATATTTAGCAGAAGATACTGGCTACTGTAGATGAACACAATAAAGTAATCCCACCCTAGCTCAGAATGTAGTATAATAAAGGGTTCTTTATTTAGGAGGAGATTTGCAGATCAACAGTCCTCTGCACAAGCAGGAACAGGAACCAAATCCAGCACCTTAAAGAGAGAAAGCATAAGCTTTATATTTACATTCATAGTACAAGAGACCATGCCCAAGTGGGCACGTATCTTAAAGGCTGAAGGAGTTCCCATGGCAACCCCCCTTTTGTATAACTAAGAGAGTTCTAAGCCTAATACAAAACTATTCACAATAAGAACAAATATCAAGTATAGAAAATTAGATTGACAACCAGCATAAATAATATCAGGCAAGAAACATATGCTAAATGTTTTGATAGTTATCCTATCCTAAGAAGTCTAAGTCTTGTGTTAGAAGTGGATTGGCTAAGCCATGAGAGGAAAGTAACTACAACTATCTAGTCTTCAATCCCACCAAAGGCCTGATAAGGGAAATAATATTACTTGAGTAAACAGGAAGTGCAATCAAGCAGCTTCCAAAATGTGCAGTAAATGACAGATATAACTGGCTACCTGAGTAACCACTTGAAGTCTCATTTGGAATGTTAGAGCAACCAACTTTGGCTAAGGCCTAGAGTAACTGACAGACCATTTTCAGAGGCAGGAAAAATTTTAGAACTGTCTTACATTGTGTTGGCAAGGTGTGACAGTCTTTTTCTTTGTATCTTGCTTGTCCTGTCTGAACACCGTGCATTTTGTCAGTGGTCAAGACATGGACAGTTCTTTTCCCAAAGGTCAATTTCACAAGAAGAGAACAAGATCCAAGTGGAGTGCCTTTGGTGCTCAACATTCTCTTGGAAATAGATCAGTGCTACCAAGAGCATGTCTCATGTCAACAGAACCCTAAGTTATTTCAACGAAATATTCTACAGTTCTTTGAAGTCATTGAAGATGACCTATTTAAGCAGAATATAATCTCTATGTATCTAAAGAACCTGATGAGTCTAAGTATGACAAACATGAATAACTATTGACCTATAATTATTAATACCTATATAGCTTAAAGACTAAGACTTCATAGTAGAATATTAAACAATCTTTAAGCAACTGTGCAGCAAATGAGGACAATAACCTCAAAATGTAAACAATCTATGTGTATCTTGACCAGAGGCAGAAACGTATAGTGCAATATGACAAATATATCCTAAAATTCTATCAATGTATAAAATATCTTAAGCAGAGGCAGAAGTATTCATTCATACAATATGACAAAATAACTTTGCATAGGTGAACAAATATTGTAAACAGAAATAGGAGCTATTCAATATAATAAATATAATTTGAATTTGTACCAATATACAATAATCTATACAAATATAAATTGTCTATAAATAATAGCTCATAAGAATTCACTCTATTACTCACTATTATTATTAGTATGAGTAAGCTCACATTAATCTACCTATTATCCCATCAAAATTCCCTTTTTTTCAAAGAGATCACTGAGCCTACATAATTTCCACCCCAACCCCCAACCTTATATCAATTATAATCAACCCCTAATGATGTCCCTAACCTTGAGGACAAATGTTGTTGGGAGAGGGGACATCGTCTTCTAGAATTACTTCCAACTGTCATGGGGGTGATGTTAGTTCTATGGGATCCTGCAAAACGAATATCATGCTTAAGATTCATGATTACTGTCTGGTATAATTGCAAATAGTCTCTGGGTAGTCAATAGGTTTTTCTGAAGTTCTTATTGAAGTTCTGGCCAGAGCACTGTAAGAAGGTGCACCAATTCAGAAAACCAAGTTGGAATCATTTTGAGCAGCTGGTACCCAAAAGCAATCTTAAAAAGCAGTATCAGCATCATGATGTAATATCAACCAGGTAGGATCATTATTGTGGGGCCCCATCTTCTTCCTGGAAACTTAAAAGATTACTGCAAGAAAATTTATTGTTCATTGTGAAAAACTTAAACATTAATCATATAGATATATATTCAATTAAAGGTACAATGGAGACAAAAATAAGTATGGAGAGAAGTAAAGTTTTTTCTAAATTCTTTTTTCTTTCTGGAACAGATGCTGGTATGAGACAGAAACTCTGAAATTTTTTTAACAACATACTTGGATTATAGAAGGATAGCCATTATCCAACTCCAAAGCCATTTTAATTTCATATATATGTGTGTGTGTGTGTGTGCATGTATATGTGTATATACATATATAGATAGATAGATAAATATTCAGGTAATTAAATTTTACCCTGCAGATGATATGGCATCTTAAGTCAGATTTCTCTTTACTTGGTGATTCTCTCTGGATAGCTATCTTTTCTTTTTAGGCATCTAGATTTCCAAGGTCTCTCAACTTTTTTGAAGATGGGTATTTTCCTGCAAAGATAAGAACAGAACCCTGCTCCAACCATTATGAGGTTTCCCTACCACCTGTATGATTTTTACCCCTGTGGATGAGATGTCATTTCTCTTTCTCAAGAGGTTTCTCTTTTTCAAAGCAAATCTTTATTAATTTTGATGGTATCTATGAAAATAAGAGTGAAACCTCTTCCCTAACATAGCACATCTCCTGGTTTTCATTGTGAGGTCAATGCATCCTTGAAATACATCAGCTGATTTAATTCATAAGTTTTTTTCTATTATCCAGTGTCTCTCTGCTGTCATTGTTTCTTTATCATTATCATTAAGAAAATCCAAGCCTAATAAAACATTATGCAATCTATTTCTGGGGGTATTATTCATCCATTTCTATTTGATTTGATCTCTCTACAAATGTCTGACCTATAGAATTGTTTGATAAACCTCTAACATGCTTTATATTATAATAAGCAAAAAAACTATTTCATTTTCTTAGAGATATATGCTAGATCATTATCTGTCTTTATATGTACAGGTTTACCCAAGATGGCCATAACTTCTAATAAATATGTGATTACTGAATCAGTCTTTTCTGAACTAAAAGCAGTTGCCCATTGAATACCTGAATAAGTGTCAATGGTGTGGTGTATATATTTTAATGTTCCAAATTAAGCAAAGTGGAACACATCCATCTGCCAGATTTCATTCCTTTGAGTACCCTTTGGGATACACTCTGCAAGTAGTGGTGTTTTGTTATAGAAAAAGCAAGTAGGACATCTCTTTATAATCTCTTTAGCTTTTTGCCCTGTAATAGGAAACTTTCTTTAAACCTTTGCTATTAACGTGTTGTTTTATATGAAATTCTGAGAACTTCAGCACATTTATAAACAATAATTGAGCAATTTCTGCATTACCTTGTGCTAGAGGACCTGGAAGACCCATATGGGATCTAGCGTGTGTTATATATATGGGATAAAGACTATTCTTGAACCTGAATGAATAATGAAGTCAATTCTATATCAACTGGTATAAACAATTCTTTCTGCATATTATTAATAGTAACTATATTAAGAGGTTTTTTAAAAATCCCTTAGCACCATGAGAATATAAGCGTTTTGTTCTACCTTACTTAAATCTTCTGATTTGTAACCTGCTTTTTATGATTTATTTGCATCAGTATAAAGTATATGAGTTCCTGTTATTGGTATGTCATGTACAATGTGGTGAAAAATTATATTAATTCTATCACTTTTGGGATAGTTGTTATTAATCTCTCTTTAAAAATTTAGCACAAGCTCTTTGCCAGGGTTCATTATCTTCCCATAATTTTTTAAAATTTCATCAGTGGTAAAAGTCATTATAATCTCTGCTTGGTCTATAACTGCTAGTTGACAAAGTCTTTCTTTTCCTTTTACAATTAATTCCACATAAGTATTTTATAATTAATTCAATATAATTCCACACTTTCCACATAAGTTTTTAATTTTTTACTTGGTTTATGAGGTTAAAAGGTCCATTCTAAGATAATATCTTCCCTTTGCATTACAATTCCTGTTGGGGAAATCCTGGAAGGGAATATGACTAGAATGTAATTAAGATTTAGGCCCACCTGACCCATATGTGCCTTCTGTAATTTTTCTTCAACCAAAGCCAATTCTTTCTTAGCTTCAGCTGTTTTTCCCTAGGAGTATTTAAGTCTTTATCACCATCTAAAGTTTTGTTTAAATGAACTATTAGGTTAGATGTTATCCCAACAGCCAGTCGTAGACTGGAAATTTCTCCTAACAATCTTTGAAAGTCATTAAGAGTCCACAATTGACCTCTCCTAATTTGTGCCTTTTGTGTTCTAATTTTCTGTAAACCTATTTTATAACTTAGGTAATTGACAGAATCTCCTCTCTGTAATTTTCAGGAGCAATTTATAATCCCCATTTGGGCAAAATTTTCTTTACTTCTTCAGACATTCTTTCTAAAGTATCTACATTTGAATCAGATAGCAAAATGTCATCTATGTAATGGTAAATTATATATTTAGGAAATTGCTTAAGTTTTATTTCCAATGGCTGACTTCCAAAGTATTAGCATAGGATGGGGTTATTGAATATTCCCTGTGGAAGGATGGTCTACTATTATCTCCTAGTAGGCAGAGTTGTTATAAGTAGGTACTGTGAAGGCAAATTTTTCTCTCTCCTTTTCTTGTAAAGGTATTGTGAAGAAACAATCTTTGAAATCAATAACTATAAGAGGCCATCCTTTTGGTAATAGGGAAGGCATAGGAATTCCAGATTGTAGAGGGCACATAGGTTGAATTGC
Organism: Bramus lutescens; assembly: GCA_001685075.1. NCBI lineage: Eukaryota > Metazoa > Chordata > Mammalia > Rodentia > Cricetidae > Bramus > Bramus lutescens. Next base: position 93,613 of record LOEQ01001858.1, read on the forward strand.
CTTGTTGACAGCTTTTAGATCTGTCACCATTCTCCATTTTCCAGATTTCTTTTTAACAACAAATACAGGAGTATTCCAAAGGTTGGTTGATTCTTCAATATGGTGAGCATATAGTTGCTCCTGTACCAGCTGTTCCAAAGTCTGCCAATTGTCTTCTGTTTGAAGGCCATTGTTTAATCCATATTGGTTCCTCATTTAACCATTTTAAAGGTATGGCAGTTGGTACTTCTGATGGTTTGCTAGTTGTTTTGTGTTCTTGTCTAGCCTGAATGGCTGGTGACCTTTGTCTATAGTACCTTATAATATCCTACCCAGAGACATGAGTTTCTGGAACTACAGAAATGTTAATCTGGATATTCCATTGCTACAGTAGGTCATGGCCCCATAAATTTACTGCAGTATTAGCCACATATGGCCTCAGCCTTCCTCTCTGTTCTTCTGGCCTTATTCATTCAACCCATCTCATGTTTGTTTCACTTGAGATAGGTTTCCAATCTATCTAGAGTAATGATAGTCACATCCACACATGGGTCTAGTAATCCCTCAATTACAATTTTATTTATATGTACTTTTAGCTTTGGTCTTTGATCATTTATAGAAGTCTGCCAAAAATTTATGTTTCCTATTTTCTATTGTAATTTTTGATTCATCCTTCATGTTTATCCATCATCCAGAACAGTATAGTTTTTCACTGCAGGCACTGGATTTTTAAATTTTTCTGGTAAGATATGTCCTTCACAGTAACTGCAAATGATTGGACTACTCTTTACCTGTGAATCAGCATAAGTGCTCTCACCAAGAATTTGATCTTGGGAAGTCTGAAATCCTTTTGCTTTGCCCTGCTGTTCTAAAATTTTTGCCTCTTCTTGCTAGTAGCTTTTCCATAGTAGTTCTAGCCTATATTCCAAGACTGCTGAAACTAATTGAAGGCAATTATGTGGAGTAGCCTTATTGCTGGAAGCCTATGTCTTTACCATCTCCCTAACAAGTGGTGAATGCAAGCCATAAGATACTACTTCTTGCTTAATTTCTTTTAGCTCATTCATACCTACAGGTTTCCAAACTACATTCACTCTTTGGATCCTTTTGGGTATTTAGTACTTAGTGGTTTGTCAGAGGTGATTACAGGGTAAGTAACTAAAACTCTTGGTAAGGCATCTCTGATAAGTAATGATGATGTCAAATCCTTTACTTGTACCTCCTCTTGCTGCTCATCAGTTCTAATACTTTCCTCAATTGTTTCAAATCTTTTTACCACTGTCTTTTGTAAAGTGAATCTCTTGACCTATGACTATTTCTAACAATTTCTTTGACTAACTTAACCTCTGCTCCTCATTCTATATATATGATTCCAAGGTATTAATTTTTTTCCATTAAGGATAACTTTTCATCCTTGGATATTATTTGGATGGCATGCAGATTGCCTTCCCAAAGAGATACTCTATCTGCTAACTTAGCATAAATTTTTAACAAATTTTGATTGTCAAATTCAACAATTTGTCAGTATTCTTCGACATAGATTGAATTTTGCCTGTCAAATTAATGTTATCCTTTTCAATGATATTAATTTTTCAGCTAACTTTTGATTTTTAATGGTATTAATCCTGTCACCTACCTGTTCATTATTGGTTTGTAAAGACTGTATCATTTCTAAAAGTGCCTCATTCTTGGCTCTATTATCAAACCATTTTCTTAAGGATATAATATGAAAAATAAAACTAAGTCCCAATATCAAATAAATGGATGTATCAGAAAAACCATATAAGCTTTGCAGGATACCATTCATAGCATAAACAAAAAGGTTATTAAATTCCTGGATGGTGATATTGTCTGCAGTTATATAACTTTCAAATTTATTGATTTATTAATCAAATAAACTTCCCTTCATTATAAGATTTTAGTAAACTGTCATAGGTGACAATAGACCAATCTTTATTGGCCAGCAGGTGTCACAGTTGCATAGCATAACAGAGAGAAGCAACCAGTGGTGCTGTGAATAGTCCATGTTGGTGCCTGCTTAAATACTGACAAATATGCTTTGCTCGACAAATTAAGAGCAATTAATCAATTCTGTACTCAGAAAGAGTTTTTTGGTGGCCAGAATATCAAGGAACCCAGAGCTCATGAGCCAGGACCCAAACTGGAAGCTGCACAAGTTGCTGCATGGCAGGGAATGTGGTGATGGGAGGAGGGGAGCATGCATAAGCCTGGGAAATTGCCAAGTCACTGGGAGGTGGCTCTATTGTGGCAGGGTTTTGGCAAAAAAAATAATAAAACACTTATTATGTGAAATCAAGCTGGGGACAGGGTTGAGAGAACTTCTGACCCATGGACCTTTGGGCCACGGACCTTTTGGGACCATCCTGGTAGGCATGGAGTCAGGATTCATGTGGATGCCAGATGTAGGTGGTTGCAATAAAGTAATCCAACACCACAATAGCTCAGAATGGGTATAATAAAGGGTTCTTTATTTAGGGTGAGGCTTACAGATAAACAGCCCTCTGTATGAGCAGGAAACAGGAATTGAATCCAACAGGGGAGAGAGAGAGACAGAGAGAGAGAGACAGAGAGAGAGAGAGAGACAGAGAGAGACAGAGAGAGAGAGAGAGAATACAAGCTTTATACTTACATTTATAGTTTTATAGTACAAGAGACCATGCCCAAGTGGGCTGGTATCTTAAAGGCTATTGGCTGAAGAAGTTCCCACAGGAGGCTACTAGTAATACGCAAAAGAAAATTACCAATTCTAGGTGGAGAGATGGCTCAGTGGTAAAGAGTGCATACAGATCTGAACTCTGTACCCAGTATCCACTTCAGGTGGTTCTTAACCAAATCCAGCTGCAGGAAGATCTGATACCTATGGCATCTGTGGATATCTTCACAGGCTCATATAGAGACACACATTCACACATAATTGAAATTTTAATCTTTAAATAAAAATAGCTATTAGTTTTGCATTAGTGAGACTAGATCTTCTGATCAAGGACTCATCGGGAATTGAACAGAACCTTTGCCTTGAGCATCCCCTTCCCATTTGAGCAATGATAGATAATGAGCAAACCACTAAGCAGCTAGGCTGAACAGTGGTGAAGGAAAAAATGCCATGAATAAAGGTCAGACACACAAGGTACTACTGACTCAACCTGCTTGGGGAAGAGAAATGCATGTTTCTTTTAAAAAAGAGTTGTGCTTGGTCATAAACAATAAGATGGAAGAGCATGGGAAGGAAAGGGAGACAGGAAGATCATCACTGGGTCTCCCTGGCCATGTGCCTAGTCAAGAAGACGGAAACAGCTAGTTCCAGGTTTTATGAGAGACCGTCTCACAAGAGAGTAAAGCAGACAGTGATAGAGAGGGAAATGGTTATTTATCAAAAGGACAGATGAAGGGTCACTTCAGTGCCATTTTCAACTCCTATGACTTTACATTTCTGCAGAAAGATCAGGAAGTAAGATTTAGACATCTAGGATGAGTTGAATTGCCTGTGTTTATATTTATTAAATAATCAAGAACTGAGGTATGATGGGAGAGAGAATTTATCATTTGGTCAAAACATGGATCTAACAAAGAATGAAAGTCCATGCCTCTGCCATATTTCATCTCAATGGCAGTGACACTTTTGTTAAAATAAAAATCACAAAGTTACTGGGTTTTAAACACCAAAGGAAAATAAACATGAAATGTTCCTGAAACTGAAAAATTACTTCACAGAACTGTCCCCAATCTCCTCATCAGCTTGTCCTGTCCATAAACTGAGGACTATAACCATCTTCTATGTCGTAGATGTCAGCCCAGGAGACTTGATTTGTCCCTGTTGCTTTGCTATCTGTATTTTGATTCCTGTCAGTCTGGCTGCTTACCCATGGGTCCACTCTCATACATATAAAAGTAAGTATGCATGGCGCCCTAGTATATTTAAAAGTATATGCCACAACCAAGCGATTTACTTGATAACTTCTTTGAGGACAGAGCAAGATGAAAAACCATCTGAATAAAATTACATCTCACAAAGTGTCAACAAGTAGGGTGAAATACACCCTGAGAAAGCTGTACTGTAGAGGTACACATGCCTACAGCAGCTACTCCATAATGTGTGAACATGAGTGATGGCTACTGAACTTCTCAGCTGAATCACTAAACTTTGCTCAGTCTTCACCAGGCTTAACGGCAAAGCTGGAGATATCAAGAATGGATGCTCATTTTCAAAACTAAAGTTCTCTTCTCTTGTTCAAGCTGTGAGAAGAGGGAGAAAGAACTCAAGTCTCTGTGGTAGGTGAGATAATGATTTCCAAATACTCCCAAGTCCTATGCCCCAAACTTATGAATATGTTATCATACATGGTAAAAAAAAAGGACCTCACACATATTTAAGTTAAGTGTTCTTGCAATGGGATCTTTGTAAAAGGAAAGCAAATGTTATGGAATAAAGAGGATCTGTGACAAGGGAAGTGGAGTGAGTTTCTCTGAGATATGCAATTCATGTAGCCATTAAAGGTTGTAGGAGCAAGAGACGTGATTATCCCCTAATGAGTCTTGAAAGTGTGGCAGTTTTTCTGATTCTGACTCCTATATATTGGACTTGTAGAAAGCAGAACCAAAATATGGCCAAAGTAAAGTGAGCGGTAAAAGATGTGACTTCAAATGCCTTATATTTTCTGTGAAACATCAGAAGCTAAGACGGCAAATACACAATGAGAAAAGGGTCGGGAGGTTTAAGGAAGAAGCAGACGGGAGAGGACGGTGTGTGCGATATCTTGCAGACAATGGAAAGTAGCTTCAATGTTATTCTTAGATTATAAACAAATTATAAAAGTTGCCTTTCAGCAGTGAATAATAGGCATAGCCCACCTTTTGAAAATAATTGCAATGGTTATGACGAGAAGAATAAATAACGTAGTAAGAAAGGAGTCACATGGAGGCTTTATGTCAGCTAAAGCAAGAGACAGTAGTGGTTTAGATTAAGAGAGGGAAGTAAGAATAAATTCTGGAGATGAAGCCTAGAGAGCTCGATAGGACATAACTTGTGAAAGAATGAGACAAATCCCTTATATGTTTAGAATGAGCAGTGAAGTGTCTGGTGAAGACAATCAAACTGGAAGGACATGGAGAGGTAAGCTGAGATGTGGGATAAATATTGTGGCTGTGTTCAAAATTAAGAAGCTCCTTGGAGATGGAAGTGGAGATGTGAAGAACACAGCTAAGCATGAGTGTGGGTGTGCAAACTCGGGACCCAGAGAAACAGACAGGCCGATGGTTTGGAGATAGTTTCAGTGACCTTTTATCTGTCCATGTAAAGTTTAAGCATTAGGACTGAAAACAGGTTTCATACATCACTGAGACTTTTAAAAAAAGTGAGAACACCCTATTGGAAATCACATAAATACAAATTATAACACATTTTAGAAGGAATGGAGAAAAACAATCTAACATCTAGTTATATTTTAAAATGCACATATGATTAGTTTAACTTCATTATATTTCCAAATTTTAGTAGACTTTTCAGAAGAAAAAGATGATTTAAAGTCGTGTAGTCCCGTAACTAAAGAGACCTCTAAATTAATATGAGATTTATCCACCTAAAGTCTTTATTTTCCTTTCTTTCCATATGCAAGCCTCAGTGTGTGACATTAGGAAACTGTGTATAAAATTCTGGACTCTCCTTCTAAAGGGCTGTATGACCAAGCAGGCAAAATGATTCATCTGTGTACCACATCTGCTGATTTTGCAACATTAGTGGGAGTGGGGAATTGTCAGATAGCCTTTCTTTTGGAAACAGCAGGTCAGTGGTTTCTCAGTTCTGAAGTCTGTCAGTCAAGACCTTACTCATCCTTACAAATACAAGAAGTTGAGAAGACACGGTGAACCCTCTCTTTTCAGGTTGTCACTGATCACATGCGGGACAATGGAGAAATACAGAAATCCTTCAGAGAAATTACTAGAAAGAGGTTTTCTCCTTCTACTAGGGATAAAATTTGAAAGTAGAAAAGAAAGCAGTCATTCTGTCAGGTTAGTCTGGTAGGTTTCAATCTAATTCTTAATCTATATCAATTACAAAAAAATGAATAAAATATTTCCTAAGTGAAGTCAAGTGACTATTATACACTTTCATCCCACAATGTGGTTTCACCTGAAGCAGGTGGAAAGATTCCTGCCCACAACACTAAATTCTCCATCCATTGTTGTTTTCATAGGGAGGATCCTCCCTCTTGGGTAACTGAAAGCTTGAATACAGAGAAAGTCGTTTTAATTATATTAGCAGATGTTTGACACTGCACACCGTTAGTAGGTGCATTAAAGTGCTGAGTTTAAACACATATGTCTATAAATGACAGCAAGGCTTTAATGACACACTCACGTACAGCATACACTGTGAAGGACATTAGGCTGACACTTCAGGAAGCATCCCAGGTTATAATGCCAGATGGATGAAAGATAATGGAAAAAGCACTAAAAGAATTATGTTATTCACAATGTCATAATTCTATAATGGTAATGGCAGGAAGCCCGCAAAGAAGTAACAGGGGAACTAACGTAGCATATGAGTTACAAGTGATACCCTGTAAAATGAATATTTAACCAGTCATTTGCAAACTGTGACCCTCATTACTATACACCAAAACTTAGGGGATGCTGTATGGCACATAAGAAGCATTTATTGGGTAGACAGTTCTAGACTTACCCTCCAGAGTCTTTGATCCAAAAAGTTTGAGCAAATTCAATGACCGCCCCACCATGATAACAAGACTAGTCATCAGCAGCTCTACTGAAAATACTAACATGAGTGTCTTCTAGTCAAGGCTGATTAGGAAATAATGCAAAGCATCCTATACTAAAATCTACCAGAAACTGTGATTAGGCTGGTGAAGTGCCAAAATCTGTATTTTAATTAATAACTAAGGTGAGTTCTTGGATGATGTAAGAGTCTAGCTACAACAGATTTTAAGGATCCTCCTAGGTAGTAAATTCCCAGTGTATGTTCTTCTTTCAATGCGTAAGTTACAAAGTAGTGATTCACTTCTCCACCAGACATGGTCTTCATGTTCACCAGAAAGTAGAAGCCCTTTTAGATCCTAGGTTTGTTTGTTATAACCATTTTTATTTGTGGTGGTTTTATTCTCTTTCACACTTGCTGGGTCACAACCCCTAAGTGATGAGACTGTCATTAATATTTTTTTCATTTACTACACATGCTTACCTTGTGTTTAATTTCCAATAATTAGTTTTCAGATTCTAATTCTGAAATTGGCTATTCGCAGCTAACTCTCTCCCTTAATTGCTTATTCCTCCAGGTATATGTAGACCTGTGTACGGATGAGAGGGTGATACAGACAGATAGATGTAAGCTGTACAAGCAGGTTAAATTATTGCTTACCTTGCAGGTTCTCTGCCCCACATCAACAGAGTGAAGTCTAGTTCTCAAGTAAGTGTTTGAATCAGTGTACAGTTGAAAAGTCAATGCCAAGAGCAGCAAGATGCTCTATCGTCCCTCTCTTTGTGGACATTTTGGCCCTCCCTTTTGTGAAAGGATCCAGAATCCCCTACAAACCTCCAGAACTCTCTGGATACCAGTGCAGTGAATCTCTGGGTCATCAAGAGCCTGTAGGTTTTCTCTGGGCTGCTTCTGGCTTCAGTGCGGGCTAATGTTGGTAATGGTGATCCTGTCTAGTTAACTCTTTGTACCTTCATTAACCTATGTTACCCTATGTATCTGAAGGTGAGAGGGTGGGAGTGTGGGAGGGAGGGGAGAGAGAGAGAGAGGGAGGGGAAGAGAGGGAGAGAAAGAGAGATTTCAAAATTTTTCAATGTTTGCAAGCTTCTAGAAATGGAAGCTCTCGCCACTAACTTTTATCTTGAAGCCTGAGGCAGATGTTTTTTATCTCTAGCTCAAAGCTTACATTTCTCCTCTTCCCCCTGGCCATGTCACACTGAGCACCTTGGGGGAAAGATCTAGTGTTCATTCTTGGCATGTTCATGCTTCATTTTTTTTCTCCTGGTAGCTTTCTTTCATGTTTCTCTTCCTCCAAGTCTCCACCAGCCTCAGTCGTCATTTGTTTTGTCTGTGACACTTGGAGTGGGTGAAATGGAATCTTAATGCAGCTTTATCTTGCATTTTCTTGATGGCTAAAGATTTTTTAAACACTTTTTTCAGTGGTTTTTGGTTGTAAACCTAGCCTTTAATGGCTGAGACATCTCTCCAGTCCTGGTTATATTTTTTCTTTGATGAGAGTGTATTTGGTTCATTAGTTAAATGTGATAAATGGACTAAATACACTATAATTATATTTAGTTCAGACATTAATATAATGGTTTCGTTTTTAGATGTTTAAACTGGGAAGTTTATAATGTATCCTAGATATCAAATCCCCACTGAATGTATAATTGGCAATGAATTTTCTCTTAATCCAAGGGCTGTCTCTTCAGCTTTTGTTTTCCTTGTAGTAAAGAAGCTTTTAAATTCTGTGAAACACTATTTGTGAATTCTTCATGTTATTTACTGTGCTACTAGCATCCAACTCAGAAAGTCTTTCCCTATGCCTCTCTATTCAACTGGCTCCCTGGTTTTCTGCTATCAGTCTTAGGTCTTCCACTAAGATCTTCAATCCATCTTTAACTTATTTTTGTGTAGAAAAAGAAATATGTGTATAGTGTCCTTCTCTGTCTACTTCTTCCTGTATCATTAAAGAGGCTGTTTTTCAATGTGTGGCTTTTATACTTTTGTCAAAGATGATGACTGTAGCTGAGCAAGTTTGTTCCTAGGACTCTTCAGTGTAAGCAGAGAATACTCATTTGATTTCTGGCTGCCCAGACCCAAATAATCACACAGAAACTATATATTAATTACAACACTTTTTGGACAATAGCTTAGGTATAGTCCCAGCTAGCTCTTACATCTTAACTTAATCCATTTCTATTAATCTATGTATCACAATGAGGCTGTGGCCTACTGGTAAGTTTCCAGCATCTGTCTCCTTCAGTAGCTACATGGTGTCTCTCTGACTCCACCTTCTTTCTTCCAGCATTCAGTTTAGTTTTTTCACTTAGTTCTGTTCTTCCCTGCCATAGACCAAAGCAGATTCTTTATTAACCAATGGTAAGAAAGCATATTCATAGCATATGAGGGGAATCCCACATCATTTCAGTATTCCACTTCTCTGTGTGCCTGGTTTTATGCCAACACCACACTGGTTTTTGTTACTATAGCTCTGCACTATAGTTTCTGATCAGATATAGGTCCAACACTGCTTTTTCTTCTAAGGATGTCTTCTATATATCCCCATGGATATTAGTGGTTTGTTACCTTAGTTCTATGAATTTGTCATTGTAATTTTGATACAAATTGTATAAAATCTTAAGGTTGTTTTTAATAACATGCTTATTTTAACAACATTAATTCTGTCAATCCAAGAGCATTGGAGATCTTTCTATCTTCCAGTATCCCCTTTCTCCGGTGTTTTAAAGTTATATCTATGGGTGTCTTTCACTTCCTTGATTAAGATACTTTTAGGTAATTTTGTTTGGTTAGTTTGGGGTTAGTTTAGTTTTATTTTAAGTTACATGAATGTTTTTTCCTGATTTCTTTTCAGCAAATTATTGGTATATAGAAAAATTATTAGTATTTGTATTGATTTTTCATCCTCCTACTTTGTTGAAAGTGATTATCAAATCCAAGAGTTTTCTAGTAGAGTCTTTAAGTCATTTAATATTAAGTCATTAGCAAATGGGAAAAATTTGAATTCTTTCTTTCATATATGTATCATTATATTTCTTTCTCTTTCCTTAGTACCTTCCTGAGAATTAAAAACAAAAACAGAATGAGTGTCACCCTCATCTCATTCTAGATTTTAGTGAATGTGTTCTCACTGTCTCCTCTTTGTATAAGGTTATTATAGATTTGTTGAGCATATTTCTAGTTTTGTTAAGGCATGTCCCCTTCTAATCCTAATTTCTTCAGGAGTTTATCATAAAAGGATGGTGATAATGTCAGTAGTCTGTTATGAATTAATTGAGCAGATCATGTGCTCTTTGTGTATGCCTTGATGTGTTATAATTACATTGATTTATGTGAATATTGGCTTGGTGGTGATATATAACATTTTTAGTTGTTAAATTTGGTTTATGTGAATTTTATTGATAATTTTTACATCTTTTTCAGTGGGAAAAATTGGTTTGTAGTTTTCTTTTGGTTGTATCCTCATCCAGTTGGCATCAATGCAAAGCTGACTTCAAAGCATGAATTTGATGCTGTTCTTTGTCTTTCTAGACTATGGGATATTTTCAGGAGATCTGATATTAGCTCCCTTGTAAAGGACTATTGGAATCTGACACTAGATTCTTTCTAGTTGTAGCCTTTTCTTTGTTCAGACTGTACTTCAGTCTCATTGCTTGTTATGGCTCTGTTTATCCTGTTTATAACCTCTTAGTTTAATTTTGATGGGCTATGGGGAAATCATTTGGTTCCTTCTAACTTATCCAGATGTTTTGTAGCATCTAACAATCCTTTGTATTTCATTGTATCTACTCTATTGGTCCCCTTTTCAAACCTAGTTTTATTAATTTGGGTCTTCCCTCTTGCTTCCATTAATGTGACTCAAGGATTGGTGGGTTTGCTTATCTTTTAGGATACAATTCTATGTTTTATTAATTCTTTGAATTTTTCTTTAAACCTCCATTTCATTAATTTTGATTCTAATTCATATTATTTCTTCCCATGTACTGTTTTATGGTTTAGGCTATTCTTGTTTTTTTTAAGACTTTGGAATATATTGTTTGATTATTTGCTTGAGAGCACTATGTGTCTTTAATGCACTTGAAGCTATAAACATTCTTCTTTGAACTTTTTTTTTCTTTTTTTAATTTTTTATTAAAAATTTCCGCCTCCTCACCTCCNACATGCTCCATCAGTCCCAGTCCAGCTGGCTTTGGTGAGCTCCCATTATATCAGCCCCACCATCTCAGTGGGTGGACGCAACCTTCGCGGTCCTGACTTCCTTGCTCATGTTCTCCCTCCTTCTGCTCCTCATATGGAACTTCCTTTGATAGGGCCCCAAAATTATTATGTTATACTTTCACTTTCATCTGACTCTAGAGTTTTTTTTCTCTCTGATGTATTCAGCAACACACTGATCACTCAAGAGTATTATTTTTGTTTGTTCTGTATGGCTGTGATAAATCACCATAACTAAAAGCAAGTTGGAAAGAAGGAATTTGTTTCTGCTTACTGTTGTAGTCCATCATGAAAGGAAGTCAGGACAGGAACTCAAGGCAGAAACCCAGATACAGAAACTGGAACAGAGACCATAGTGAAATGATGGTTACTGGGTGCCTCCCCATGGCTTGCTGATACTACCCAAGACCTGCCCATAGGAGACAATTTCCACAGTGATCTGGGCCTCCTACATTAATCATTAATCATGTATGTACATAAATGAATGTGTATGTATCTCTGTTCATCTGTCTATCTGCATGTATGTAAATGTAAGTCCATATGTAACAAAATAAACAAAGAAAAACAGGTTATCAATTTGAGAATGGGAGCAAAATGGGAATGGTTCAAGAGAGGGTAACTGTGAGGAGCTAGAGGGAGCAAGGGGCAACTGATGCAACTCTGCTTCAATTAAAAACATAAAATAAATGAAGAAAGAAAGAAATAAAATGTTCCACAAACTTTTGTACAGACCAATATTCAGTCTTCAAATATTTGTGTATTTTCTGGGGTTTCTCTTCCTATTTATTTCTAATTTTACTCTACAATAACCTTTTTAAATATAAGAATTTATATTAATGTGTTTGGTTTTGTTATGATCTTCTTTATTTATGATCCAAATTATTACCTATTTTAGAGATAATTCATGGTAGTGTTTAACTCTGAGATCTCTTTACTGAACTTTAGTTAGGATGAACCATCTATTGACGAATATTGAAGTCTCTCACTGTAACTATAGCAGCCCTTATCTTTTCCCTTTATGTCCTCAAGTGTTTGTTTTATGAAACTGAATGCCAGTGCCAATATTCAGTGCATATATATTTTAGACTCTTACTACTCTTTGGTATACTGTTTTCTTTATTAACATAAAGTAAACCTCATCTCTTCAAGCTGACTTGATTTGAAGTCACTCATATTTCAGTAACCATGGTAGCTCATATTTTGCTTTTGTTTGCTTGGTAAACTGACTTCCATATTTTAGCTCCCAAGCTGCCATTGTCTTTGTTATGGATTTGTGTTTCTTGGAGACAATACAAAGTTGGATCTTGTTTTTGTTTTTCAATCCAATCACCTAGTTTTCATCTTTTAGAGAATTAAAACAGATTATATTTAATGCCTATTGCTGAGAAAAAGTCTTGTGATTCTTCTAACTTTGTTGATTGTCTCCCTGGTTGTTCATTGTCCTTTTCTTTCTCCCCTGCTTGTATTAGTGATTTGCTAGTTCAGTGTTGAACAGGATGGTCTTTTTTTTCTTGGATCTTCTTTTGTTGTTTACTCCTTTCATAAAATCCCTTCCATAATTAAGGTGGTATTTATTCTTCTGTGCTTAGGAAGAGCATGGTTGCTATGAATTGTTTTCATTAGTATTTATCTTGACATACTCTGTCAATGTAAAACATAGCTTTGCTGAATGCAGTATTCACAATTAGCAATTATTTACTTCCTGGGTTTAGAAAATAGTTTCCATTATTCTCTGGCACATAGGGTTTCTAATAAAAGGATTGATATTATTAAAATATCATTGCCCTTTTAACTGAATTGGTGTTTTATTAGTTATCTTTATGTTCTTGTGTAGAATACCATGACCAGGGCAAGTTACAGAAGAACAAACATTATTTTGGCTCACAGGTGTGGAGGGGTAGTTTGTGATAGTGGGGACAGCATAACAGCAGGCAGCAAGCACGAAGGAAGTAGTAGGAAGCTGAGCTCTCACCTCTTGAACCACAAGCAGAAGCAAAGAGAGAACAAAATGGAAGCAGGCAAGGCTTTTTAATCTCTCGGCCTGTCCCCAGTGACTTACCTTCTTCAGTAAGTTTGCAACATCCAAATCCCCACAAATAGCACCACCAACTGAGGACCAAGAGGTCAAATGTCCAAGACTAAGGGAGACATTTCTCATGCAAAGCACCACAGCATTTTTCCCATATAGATTCTAATATATTGCTTCTTGGATTTGTACTCCAGGCATGTTCTCAATAATGTGATTTTGAGCAGCTCTCAGGTTGTGTCTATTTTGTCTAATGCCTCTATGTTTGTGTCCATTTCTTTCCATGGGTTTGGGGATTTTCCTTGTATAATTTCATTGAGTGAATTTTCAAAATTTCCAGTTTCCATGATGAATTTCTCATCTACATTGATGATAAGTTTCATTCATGTTATTGAGTTTCTCACCCATCTTCCTACTTAATGTTATTTGTCAACTTGGGAAATGGGTTTCTGGGAATCCCTCTGAGGGTTTTCCATGATTGCATTAATTGATGTGGGAAGATCCATCTTAACTGTGGGTGAGCCCAGTTCCCAGGTTGGAGTCCTGGGCTGACCAAAAAGGAGGCCAGTCAAACGCATTTACTCAGTGCTTTCTGATCAATGTGATCAGCTGCTTCAAAATCCTGGTGCCTTGACTGATCCACGAAGATGGACTGTTTCTTAAACTAAGGGTAAAAATAAACCCTTCCTCCATTAAGTTTCAGTGTCAGAGTACTGTATACAGCAAGAGGAAAGTGAGGTACTAGCTTCCCATCTGTGTTGCTGACTTTCTTCTCCGCGTTCTGAATGTATTGCCTTCCTTCACATACAATTACTACAAGTAAACTCTCGCATTCTTTATCTGTCATTTTGCCAATTTTCAGTACCTTTGCATGCAGCAATTGAAGACTTAAGACTTAGGGGAGATGTGTTCCCTTGCTGTTTCATAATCCTTGTCTTTCTGTGTTGGGACTTGCATATCTGTTGGTTAGTACATCTGCTCCTGCTCTATTTGAGGATCTTCTTAGTGAGCAATATGCTCTTGAAAGCTCAACCCTTAGGGTCTGAGAATAGAAAATGAGCTGCTGTAATTACATAAATAGCTCTAAATCAAATACTATGTAGCAATACACTAGAAATTATTTATTTGTTAAAGCCTACCAGTAACTTCCAGGAGCCATTGAACAGTAAATGGTAAAATAATGTAGCATGTGCTCTGAAGTTCAAAATTATTTAGAGTAAATATAGGAAAAAATAAGTGAATTAAATAAGTGAAGGTAGTTGGCAAGGAAGGAGGTAAATATACAAACAAAGGTAAAGGAAAGAAAAGAAGGTCAGCAAGATGGCTCAGTGGATAGGGACTCTTGCCACCAACCCTGATAACTGAATATGAGCCTCAGAATCCACCTGGAAAGAGAACTGACTCCCAGGACTTATCCTTTGGCCTGTACACACACACACACACACACACACACACATTAAATAAATACAAAGAAAAAGTCTTTAAAAAGAAGGAAAAGGAACAATGGAGAAGAAACTTATAAAGTAGAAGAATAAAATGCTAAATTTTAAATAAAAAGATTGTGCAAAAATTAAAATTGTATTAAGAAAATTAAATAAAAGGAATAAAAACAACACAAATATTCTTTGTAAATAAAAAATAAAGTCGAAGTAATGATAAAAACTAGTAAAAAGTGAAAATATAATGAAGAAAATAAAAGCAAAACTGTCAAAGAGAATGTGTCAGATTCTCACTGGTGTGAGAAAGGGGTGCCCGCTGAACTCAGAAACTCCTATCTTCCTGGGGTGAGGGAGGTTCAGTTCCTGAACAGGACAGTCGTCGGAGCTGTCTTCACTTCAGTAGTGTCCTTCCTTATGTCCCTTACGTCTGTGAGCCAGGCAGGTTCCCTGTGCACTCAGGCTGCAGGTCTCTATACCCTGCAGTGACCAACATCTAGCTTTGGTAATATCCCATGTGAACTGGGAATGGAGACAGAACACATAATAGTAAGAACTGTTCAGGTAGACCTGTCTCCAAACTTTCTGAACCTACTGAGCAAGTATTGTACATCCTGCTAAGGGCTGAGACTGCAGAGGCCTCATAGGCCATGGAATGCACAGTTTTCAGTGCCAAGGGCAATGAACTTGGTGATAGACAGTTGGCTCCAGAGGTTGATCCACCAGTGACCATGGGCTCAAGGCTATGGGAATCTCCAATCTCAGGTGATGAGGTCTACTCTTATTCCCAAGGGCAGGGTTACTTTCCACTGCACATTTTACTGTTTTCATAAAGGCTCCTCCAGTCAGAACCTCTTGACCTGTCAACATCTGGCCTTAACAACTGCCTTCTACAACTTTCTCCTACCCAAGGGCTGGGAAAGATTTATTTCAAACTTCCAGACTTGAGATTGTTCCTTTTTTCCTTTTTTCATTTAAATAAAATTTCTTTCATTTATTTTATATACCAACCAGTTTCCCCTCCCTCCTCTCCTCCCACCCTCTCTCCTTTCCCAATTACCCCCTCCCTACCCACTTCTCCTCCATATCCCTTCAGAAAGGGGCAGCCCTCCCATGCTTTTGAACAAAGTATAGCACATCAAGTTGAGGCAGGACTGAGCTGCTCCCCTTACCTGGCAGGGCCAGGTAATCCAGCATGAGGAACAGGTTACCAAAAGTCAGGTAAGCACAAGGGAGAAATTCTGCTCTCACTGTTAGAAGCCTAAGAGACTGAGCTACATGACAGTCACACACATATAGAAGGCATAGGTTAGTCCCATTCAGGCTCCCTGACTGTTGGTCCAACGTCCATGAGCTCCCAGGAGCTCAGTCAGGTCAGTTGTCTCTGTGGGTTCCCCCATCATGACCACCCTGGTTGGTATAATCCTTCCTCCCTTTATTCCTCAAGACTCTCAGAGCTCAGCACAGTGCTTGTCTGTGAACCTCTGCCTCTGCTTCCATCAGTTACTCTATAGATTATCTCTGGTGGCAATTAGGGTAGTCACCAATTACAGTAGATGGCCAGCTCAAGCACCCTCTCCACCATTATTATCAGATCCCTGGGGCATCTCAGTTTCAACAATAGACTTCATCAAGATGGCACCCAGCCATTTTCCTCTGAGGCGTGGGGAGTAACAGAATGGACCTCCTTCAGCTGCCAACCTGTTGAGGTAGAAGAGATATTATCTCACTGGAACTGCGGTTGGATTTGCGGTTCACAAGAACTGTGGGCTGGTCATGGAATAAGTACCTTCCTGTTTTCATGGGGCCTTTTGCTTGCATTGTGTATGAGTGTCCTGCTTCAGCTGTCCTGGATCACGCTTTGGGTTTCTCAGCTCTCTTTGGAGTAGCCAGCCCATTGTTTATGATTCTGACTCTTCTCACTCACCATTCCACTCCACGTTGTAACCCACCATTGTGGTAAGTCTTGGTAGGCCCTTGTTTTTTTTAGATGACTCTCACTGTGTAGGCTAGGCCATCCACAAACTTGCAATCATTCTGATTCAGCCTTCTGAATGGGATTATAAGTGTGTTTCACCACATCTCTTTTTAATGTAATTCTGAATACTTTTTGTAAATGTACAGGTTTTTGTTGCTTCGTCTAAAACAGAAGTTTTGAATAAAAAAAGAAACAGTCAGTCATACAGACAGAAATGGTAGTGCACATGACAATAAATGCTGTTCCTAGTCTTCTTAGAGAAACAAGACATGATCACCTGAAAGAGAAGCAACAAGGCAAAACAATTACCAATAAGTGTCTGTGATAAATGATGTACACAGCACATACTGTTATTCAATATGCAATTATTGATCTGGGAAGTGAGTTCTGTTGCTAATAAAAACCCAGTGATAAATGGTACACTCAGTAACAACCTTTCAGAAGAAGAAGGTGGACTCAGAGAGATCTAGACTGGACTTGAAAGTAGGTGTATGGCAAAACAATGGAACTCTAAGAATGGCCATTGTTTATTTTATTCCTTAGCTTGTTTAGTTTTTAAAAACATACAATGAAAGTAACATTTTTGATATCTAAATGCAAATATTTTTACTTGGATGTAGATTTGTATAGCCACCACTAAAATCTCCTGAATAGTTTTACTGCTTGAAAGCACCCCATCATGCTACCCCTTGGCAGTCCCACCCTCTCGATCCCTAACCCCTCACTCTCTTGCCACTATTATCTGTCCTTCTATGTCTACCGTATAAATGGAATTACATAGTATGATCAGTTTCTGAGACTGGCCTCTTTTATTCAACATAATTCCCTTGATTCCTCCGTGTTACTGCAGCTATCACGATGTCATTCTTTTGTGCTGGTGAGAAGAATCTAACTGTGACAATGACAAGGTCTATCCACACACCTGTTGATGTCCATGGAGTAACGCTCAGGTGGGGACATTTTGAATGGAGTCACTATAAACATTTGTGTCCAGGTCTGGAATAAATATGCAGAAGTGGAAATACTAAGTCATATGGTGAGTTAGCCATTGAGCGTTATTGTTTTCAAAATCTGACCGTTTTCCAGAGAAGCCACCACATTTTATATTCCAAATAATAATGCATGGAAACTTCGTTTCTTCTGCAAAGTTAATACTCAATATTGTCAATCTTATTTTAGATGTGCCAACAGTTTTATAGCAATGTAATTTCATGTTTTGTATTTGCATTTCCCAAATGTCTAATGATTTTAAACACGTTGTATGTGCTTTCTTCCCAATTACACATCCTCTTTAGGGAATAATTTATCTTTTAAATTTTTTTCTTGTGATATTTCGTATTTATTTTTTATTATAATACTTATGTGTTAAATGGAATTTTATAACATTTTAATAAAAAATACCTTGCAAGTTTATTACCATCTGTTGAATTAATAAACCATAATGAATAATATCTTATATTTCTTCCTAAATTGTAGAATGTATATTTGCATAAGTATATGTTTTTAAACAAAATTGGATTCATATTGAAAATAGCCTTCCATCTCCATTGCCTTATTTATCTCCCTGAAATATGGTGCCAGGA
This sequence comes from Bramus lutescens, assembly GCA_001685075.1. Taxonomy (NCBI): domain Eukaryota; kingdom Metazoa; phylum Chordata; class Mammalia; order Rodentia; family Cricetidae; genus Bramus; species Bramus lutescens. The sequence goes on from LOEQ01001858.1 coordinate 111,581, forward strand.
ATAAGTTTTTAAGTTCAATCAAGAATGAAAAGGTAAAAAATAAAATAAATCAAGTGCCAAAAGACAATTTACTTCCCAATGGGAAATTCCATTTCCCCCAGCAATGTAATAGTCAGTCTGCATATTATTCAAATAACAGTATCTCGAGCTAGAGTAATAAATAAATCTTGATATCTCAACAACTCATGTCATGGACTCCAACAAGTAACATGGCTTCCTTTATCAACTCAAACTTACCATCTTGTCTTGGCTTTTCCAGATGCCAGAAGGTAGAAGTGGGAGCAACAGCCATAATTGCTTTTATCAAAGTTATACATCACTTCTTCCCTTGTTCTTTGGATGTAGAGGAACAAAGATCTGAGGATCCTGTCTTGTTCCCGACTGACAGATGCCAAGGGTAGAACCTGACTTCACTCATGAGCACAGGGACATTTCAGAGAAAGAGAAAGTTCTACCTGGCAAAAAATGTGTGTGTGCCTTCATTAAGCAGTAGTTTTATTGTCACCTAAAAATAATTAATATAAATGAAAAATGCAAATTATTAAAAATTCTAATTATAATTTTATACAATTATACAATATACAATAATTAGAATGTAATTCTAATTATAGACAAGAGAGTAAGCTTAAGTTGAAAAAGGAAGCCACATCATGGTGCGGGAGAATTATCTGTATCCTGTCAATCATGTATTTTAATAAAACGCTGATTGGCCAGGCAGGAA
>LOEQ01001858.1:112411-126265 GCA_001685075.1 Bramus lutescens
AGAAAAGGTACTGAGCCATTTGGCTAGCATAGATAAGAACAATGGGTTAATATATGGGCCAATCAGTTTATAATGTTATGGAGACCTCTATGTGATTTTCTTTGGGACATACCAGCTGTGGCGTACTGGGCGGGACAGAAACCCCAACAAGCCAGCCCTTCATGTTACAACATCACCTGTTAAGAGTCCATAATATGAGTTGTTGAGATATCAAGATTTATTTATTACTCTAGCACAAGATACTGTTATTGAAATAATATACAGCCTTGAGAAGCAGAGGCTGGAAAATCTCTTGGGGTTAGAGGCTAGCCTAGTCCACGAAGTGAGTTTCAGCCAGTAGCCTCCCTTTCTCACTGTGTTAGTAGATGTAAGCATGTGACCTAGTCCAATCAAGAGTTATTTGCCATCTTCTGATGTCCTATTTCCTTCCCCCATAATAATGATAGTGAAATACCCAGCTATTAGTATTCTTTGATTTTGAAATTAATCTCATTGAAATAGCTTAAATAATTATAACAGGCATATATAACACCTAAGACAGACAACAGAATCTCCCTAGTTATCAATCTAATGCAATCATTTTGGACAGCCAGTTCATCTGTCAAACCCTGCTTGTAGTCTTTAAATCCACACCTTCTAAGCTGTTATTCATTTGCATAACTTACTCTTTATTAACTCCTTGTATTGATTAAAATAAAAATCAATATCATTTCCCAAACAGCTACTACTTTGTAAATACTTGCCACAAGTCAATCCTGAGCTTGGCTGGAGGGAAGGATGCTGTGAGCAACCAGCATGTTGAGGTCGTTAATTGAAGATACCAATTTTGACCCTCAAAATTACAATTACTCCCAAAAAGAAAGTAGATGCAATGGCAATTAACATGCCATGAACCTTGAGGTCAGTTTTCAAAGTTTGTAGAGAAAACTTTAAGGAAGAAAAGTAAGCAAACATCTGAGCAACACCTGGGATGGGCACCCCTTGCTTTGGGTCTGTCGGCTTAGTGTTTCCATATGATGGCGGTAGTTTTAGGGCTACTCTTCTCTTGATTTCTACTTTCTCCATCCAGGTACCACCTCCTAATAGTCCATTCAACTATGAACTCATGATTGAATGATAAAGTTAAAACCCTTATGATCTAATCATAAGGCCATGAACTGGCAACCATTAGCCCTTGGGCCTTCATGGAACATTTTTAGATTTAAACTACAGCAGATCTTTAAGTATTATTTTTGACACAAAGAGCATTAGGTAGACTACTGCACCAGCTCTATCTTCAGTGACACCAAATTAGCACCTTGAAAGCAACCAGGAAAACTGCACATACAACTGATCCAATCTCCACTTACAATTTTATTGACTGTCTATATCACATGTCAAAAAACTGCAGCCCATATAGTTTACAAAATAAAGTCTTACTTAGTAATATCATGCTTTTCAAACCTACTTGCAAATATTGCAAATGTAAGCCAGCTATACCCATGATTTTGGAACATTCTGAGAGATAATAGGCCATTATTTATATTTATGGTAAAGTGTATTGTGGGTTTTATTACTTACTTAGATCAGTGAAATCTTCTTATGGAAAAATTTCAAATAAATATATTATAAAGTGGCAACCTAGTTCTCTTTATCTGCACAGCCTAGAGTCATCCAAGAAAGGAGTTTGTGTTGAGGGATTTCTAGGCCTAGATTGGCCTGTGGGCATATGACAGTGGAGAATTATCCTGCTTATTAATTGTTGTAGGAGAGCCCAGTTCAGTGTGACTGGGACCATTCCCTGGACAGGTAGTTATAGACTGTATAAGAAAGTGCGCATGAGCCTGTAAGCCAGCACACAGCCTTTTCCGTGGATTCTGTTTTAAATTCAGCCTATTCCATGGTTTCTGTTTTAAATTCATGCTTGAGTTCCAGCCCTGACTTCCTTCAAGGAGAGATTATAACCTATAAGCTGGAATAAAGCCTTTCCTCCCCTGGTTTGTTTTGGTTGTGATGTTTGTCACAGTGACAGAAGGGAAACTACAAGAAATAATAATACAGTTTGGGTTTTGTTTTTATGGTACTAAGTATTGAACCTACGTCTTCACACATGCTAGGCAAGCATTGGACCACTGAACTATATCACCATCCTTTAGCTTTTAATAGTGCTAGGACTGTAATCGCCACACACATTTTTCAAAGTGTTGGTTATTGTGCATTTCCCAGTGTACCACTTCCTTCCTTCTAGCTAGCTCAAGGGGGCCAGAGTAACACCACCTGTGAGAAAAGCATTGTGGTCAAGTTGCCTTCCTCTTTCCTTCCTGACTCTTATTCAAGAAAAAAAATCTGCATGAAGAAGAAGAAGGAAGAGAAAGGGGAGGAAACAGAGACATTTCACAGTACTGATGGCCTTGTGTAGAATCTGGGTTCAGAGAAGAGTCTCACAGGACTAGGTTAAAGTTTTCATGAGGCATAAATTGGCATGGATTAGATATTTTTCCAAAAACTGAAAGTAATTAGAATACTTTGAATCTGCCCAAGATGTTATAAAATACCTAAAAAGACCAGAATAAGTAGGAATCAAGACAAGAATAAGGAAAAAATGAAAAAAATAAAAAATAAAAAATGTATTTGCCCCATGCACAGCCAATTCAAACTACACAAAAATATAGCTGAATAAGTCTAGGAAGAAATAGTCATTTATTCAAGGAAATGAGAGCACTGCCATTATCACTGCATGATCCCCCAAGTAGGACATTTCTTTCTGGTATTTGTCCCACAGGCACAATGTTTGGAAAGGAATTTTATAAATAAGCATATAAGCAGCCCGCAACCTAGCCTATCATTATCTTACTTTTTAGAAGTCAAAATGACCTGGGTCCCTTCACTCTGGAACCACTGCACTCCAACTCAAGTTCCTCATCCTGGTCTCTCAAACATTCTCCTGGGACCCCACATTCATCTTCAAGTGTCCCGGTTGTATCTTCACGAGTAACCAAAACCCCTCAAGCTCAAGCATGCTTGTTCTCCCCAGTAAGTACCAACTTAGTCTCCCTGCCACCTTTGAAGTTTTGCCTCCCGAGAGATTTCAAGTTTACCTGGTTATATAAGATTTTTAGCCATCTTTCTTTAAGCGGAAACAGTGTCGCTACTCATGTTATCTCCTTCAAGTATAATACAGCTGAGCATGCTGCAATAGCATGAAAACAAGAAGCAAAGTGTGTGTGTGTGTGTGTGTGTGTGTTGCTAATCTGAACTTCTCAAACTGTGTGAAGCAAAGTTTTCATAAATATTTTTCTAATCAAATCATTTTTTTAATCTGCCCATGTCCAGGTCTCATGCTAAGGTGTGTGTAGGCATCAGAGAGAGAAGCCAGCAACAGGACCAGAGACAAAGGTAGTACCAAACAAGGAACAAACATGTGCTGGGGACTTGCTGGTCAGCATTCCTCTAAGTGCACCAGCAACCACAGATTTATTAGGCAAAATATGAACTATGAAGGTTCCCACTTTCCTCTATAGAATTTCCAGTTTTTATAACAATTTCCCAAGCAAAAGCACATTGTGTGCTTATCAGTATTCTGAATTCCATCTCTATCACCCTTCCCACCAAGGACAAAAAAGTTGAAGGGAATGTGGGAAAAAAATATACTCTAACTTCTACCATCAAGTCTGTGCAGCGCAGAAACAATAAACCTTGTCCTTCTAATGATTCGGAATTCTATTCGAATAATGAGCATTTACATAGGAAAACAGAGCTAAAACAATAGGCTGGTTTACAATCACAAAAATATGGTTTCAAAGCCTGTCTCCTCATCTTAGATCTGCATCACTTGTTAATTTTTCAGAGACTGTAACAATATCCCTCTGGCAGCATTAGGGTGCATATTAAATGAAATACTGGCTGTAAACCACTTATGATCCATGCCTGACCCTCAATAGATTCATCCAAATGGAAAATATCCAAATGACCTCCTGAACCTCCCCCACTGTAGCTGAGTTTTTTGTATTAATATCCTCATAGCTACATTTTTACTGGTAATAACATAAGCTCGTAGCTACATGGTTATGGGTAATAACATAAATAACTAATATGCTGCTCAATAGGTATTGAGTGAATGCATTTTCTTCCCCCACAGCAAAGTACTTTTTCCAAAATGCAATTCCATTAAGTGTAATGTGAATTAAACAGAGAAACTAAAGCTAAAGACAGACCAAAATCTTCCAGTAGACAGGAAGTATGTACTCTAATAACATGGGTAAATCAGGCAATGACACCAGAATTGCCAGTGTCTGACCCTTAGCTGTGGTATTAAGAGTTCTCTAGAAGAACAGACATGATTTAAGAGAAAAAAAAGATGAATTAATGGGATTATCTTTGTTAGGGTTTCTATTGCTGTGCCAAACACCTTTACCAAAAAGCAAGTTTGAGAGAAAAGGGTTAAATTGACTTCCATTTCCACATCACTGTTCATCAGTGAAGGAAGTCAGGACAGTAACTCAAACAGGACACAATCCTGGAGGCAGGAGCTGATGCAGAGGCAGTGGAGGGATGCTGCTTACTGGCTTGCTCCTCATGGCTTGCTCAACCTGCTTTTCTTATAGAACTCAGGACCAACAGCCCAGTGGTGGCACCACCTGCAATAGGCTGGGCTCTCCCCCATTGATCATAGTTGGAAAATGCCTTACAGCTGGATCTCTTGGAGGCATTTTTTTCAATTGAGACTTCCTCTCCGATGACTCTAGCTAGTGCCAAGTTGATACACAAAACCAGCCAGTACAGCTGACTGCCTGTCAACTTGACACACAAACACATCACAATTAAGTCACAACCCTTCCTTTCTCATTCATCTCCAAGACCTCACATTAAAATACATAACTTGCCAGCACTTCTTGATGAAAGAGTACTGCCCTCTATGGGGTAATTTTTCAACAGGTGTGTACACAATGTCAGGAAATATTTTCAGAGCAAAACATGTTGTTAATATGACATAAAAATTAAGGGTCATGATAAACATCTAAACTGTAAATTAGCGGTACAAATATATGAGGTGGCTTTTAAAAACAATAAAGAATCCTGTCTTTGATCAAAAAAATAAAAAATAGTTTTAAAAATTCCAGTCTTTACAAATTCAAACACACTAAAATTTCAGTCTCTTTAAAATAGCCAATCTCTTTAAAAGTTCAAATCTTTCTTCTGTGGGATCCTTTAAAAACTAAAATGAAATACCTTCAAGAGGGAAGAACCAGGGCTCTGTCTCAATCTGGACTGAGCAAAAGCAAACTGCAACAGTATAAATAACTCAATGTCCAATTATCTGGGATTTACTCACACTTTTCTAGATTCCTCCAAAGGGCTTGAGTCACTTCTCCATCTCTGCCCTCTGCAGCACACACAGCATGACTTCTAGGTCTGGCTGGCTTCACCCCACTGCTGCTGCTGTTCTTGGTGGTCACCCCAAGATCGTACTGGCATCTCCAAAACGCCGGGGTCTTCTGCTGCAACTGGGCTTCACTTTCATCAATAGTTTCTCATCCTTCTCTTCATAGTGCCAATCCTCAATTTCTTTGCATGACCCCTTCAGTCTGGGGCCTTCAACTGCTTCAAGGCTGTGCATTCACCAATGGCCTCTCCTGGCCTCTCACAGTGTCAGGTCTCAGCTTCTCTCCAAAACCATTTCATGTCTTCAAAACCAGCAACACCTGGGTGACTTACACACTACCAAGTCCAGTTGCCATCATGAGGCCCAACCTTGGTCACTTGGTCACAGATTCTCTGGGCTCCCAGGAAACATTTCCCAGATTTCACCTCAATGATACTGGTCTCTTCTTAACCAATGCTAATTGCATAGCTCCAGCTGACCAGCATCAAGTATTCCAGCAAAGCGAGGTTTTGCTTTAGTAGTTCTGGTATCTTGTTAATTACAGTTGATTCTTCAGCCCCAGCTAACCAGAAACACAGAATCTTAATTCAAAATAACAAATGGCCCTGGTAGACTCTTTAAACTTCCCTCTGAAACTTTGCAAGTCAGTTGTCCATCCTCTGTACTGCTCTCAACATTATTTTCCAAGGTCCCATAGAACATTCCATAGAGCTCTTAACACTCAATAGATCTTCTAGTCCAAAGTTCCAAAGTCCTTCAACAGTCCTCTCCAAAACATAGTCAGGTCTGTCATAGCAAGTCCCACTCCTGGTGCTAATTTGTCTCAGTTAGGGTTCCTATTGCTGTGACCAAACACTATAACCAAAAAGCAAGTTGGAAAGGGTTTATTTGCCTTACACTTCCAGATCATAGTTCATCATTGGAGGAAGTCAGGACAGGAACCCAAGCCATGCTCAAACGTGGAGGCAAGAGCTGACACAGAGGCCACGAAGGAGAGCTGCTTACTGACTTGCTTCCCCTGGCTTGTTCAGCCTGCTTCCTTATAGAACCCAGTACCAGCAGACCAGGGATGGCACCACCTACAGTGGGCTAGGCCCTTCCCCATTGATCATTAGTTTAGAAAATGCCTTACAGCTGAATCTCATGGAGGTATTTCCTCAACTGAGTCTCCTTCCTCTTTGATGTCTCTAGCTTGCATCAAGCTGACATACAAAACCAAGAAGTACAGGGTTTTATTTGAATGGCTATTAGGCTGTGATCCAGCTAGCCCAACAATGGCACCCTACCAAAGGAAGGTCCAAGAAACTAGCAGTTATTCAACCCATGATGTAGTGTGTCCAAGCTGGTCTTCAGTATATGCCAGAATTCCAAAGAAGTAGGCTGTAATGACGGTGAAGAAATGAGCTCACCAAAGAGAAAGAGGACACCCAAGCAAAGAGTGAAAGCATCCTTCTTCCATGACCTTTATATAGGCTGCCACCAGAGGGTCTGGTCCTGATTAAAGGCAGATCTTCCCATCTCAAAAGATCTGGATTAAATGTGTGTATTCCCATCTCAAAATATCCGGATTAAAATGTGTCTTCCCAAGTCACTGATTTAAATAAGAAAAAATCCCTCACAGGTGTACACAGCCACTTGAGTTTTAGTTAATTACAGATGTAGTAAAGTTGACAAACAAAAATAGCCATCACAGCTGACCATTTCCTCTTGTCCCCACAAAAGCTCTAGCTAATGGAGAAGTCCAGCTGGCCAAACAGGAATCACTGTCAATTATGTTACTAGTCAGGCCTGTATCAATCACCCTAGCATGTGGGAGCAGGGGCTCAGCTGTACACTGTGAGAAAAAATAAAGTTCAGGTCTTAGGACACAGTAGTGTTCAGACCCTTCCCAAATATGAGCCCAGACTATGAGAAAGCAGCTGCAAAGACTATCCCGCTGCTGGGTGGTTGCCTGGGGAACACAGTACTGAACAAAATGAGAAGAGGGCAGAGGGTGGGAGAAAGCAAAACCTGAGATCAAAGAGCTTGGGATGTGCTGCTGTCAGAACCCATCCCCATCCCTGGCACTCTGATCCCATCCACTGCAAAACTACCTGATCAATTAGCTGCACCACTGGCCTCCTACTGGGAGAGAAAGGAACCATGGAGTGGCAAGCAGTCCAACCAACTTTGTCCATGGTGTACATCTCGAGCTGGGTATACCTGCTCAGACATACCAGGGCAGCCCAGAAATGCTGGATGTGGTCTGCCACGGGACATGAACATAAAGAGTGGTGTAAGAAACTCCACAAACCCATGATGTAAGAGCCCTAAAAGGGTGATTCAGAGGGATTTCAAGTTTGAAACCAGCCTGGGCTACATAGCAAGAAGCAAGGGAAGAAGGAAGAAACAGACAAGAAGGAATGTAGGGAGGCAGGGAGGGGTGGAAGTAGGGAGGCGGGGAGGGTGGCAGTAGGAAGGCAGGGAGGGCAGAAGTAGGGAGGCGAGGAGGGGTGAACATGTGCTTTACAGCCCACCACGTTCCAAGTTCCTCTAGGGATCATTGAAACAACAGACTGTCTCCAAGGGCAGGGCCTGTCCTTGGAAATAATGACATGTGGCAAATTTGAACAATTGGGTGATTTTCCTCCCATGCCTTTTTTTTTCTCTTCTAAGCCTGCATTTATGAAAGATAAGGGGAAAAGTGTCAAGGGAAAAACTTTCTGGATTTGAGTTAGTGTTGCTTTGGTTTGGGGTTGTCCAGATCTGAAAAGTACTTTTAATTCAATGAACTGATCTTCAAAAAGAAGAAAGAGATCCCAAACTTGGCTGTGAAGACTGCCTCTGGTCACTTGAGCAGTAAAGCCCAGGGCTCTGTTCCTTCCCCAGCAAACAAAGCAAGGCTTCACATTGGAGGCTTTGTACTGTTCTATTCCGAGACTCCAAAAGTGAAGACATGCCTACAAAAGGTAGATGATTCCTGCCAGCCAACTCTTAGGTTCCTTTCCGGCAACCAAAGGAGACCATCCCCCCAGAATGGCACAGTCCCTGTGTGCTTTCAACTCTACTTGCGGGAGCCTAGATCCTGACAGTCTATGGGAGCCACCCAGTGGTAAGCAGGTGTTTCTGGGTCCTATGGCAAAGTTGCCCACACATACAAGGGTTCCTGAGCTCAGGTCAGAAGACTCTGATTACCATCAAGCCGCCATGTTTCTCCCTCCTTCCCTCCTCCCTTTTTTACTCTGGAAGGGATTGAGAAAGGAGGAGAGGGAAAGAGCAAGGGAGGGAGAGAAAGTTTTTAAACACTCAATGTACCTAACATCATGGCAGCTCTTGCCTCTTGCTTCTCATGCAAGTTCCAATTTTGCAGCCAGGATTTGACTGACTCTGTCCCAGTTTGTCCCAGCCAATCCAAATATAGTCTCACTATTAACCATTGAATGACTGTGCCAGCAATAGACTGCTTTTCAAGTACCTATAGGATTTTGTAAACACCAAGGATTTCATTGTCTGCACTGTGGTAAGGAGGCATGCAAACTAAGTAAGACTCGCTTCTCACCTCATCAACACAGCTCAAAGTTCCTGAGGCTGTGCAAACTGTGTCCCATCACATTTGGGAGAATCAGAAAGCCCTGTTTTCCTCAGACAGCATTCTACCAGGCAACAGAAAATCCCACTTAAACATGTCAGCCCTCTCAGAAACTAGGAAAGGAAAGCCTCAATCTACCAACTCAGGGGACTGTGAAATAATGTGCCGGGGGTAGAACTGTTGTCAGGTTGGAAGGCAGAGTCTACTAGAATGCCCTGTCAGCTGCAGAGCTGGCATAGACCCCACCTAGTTCTCCCTCAGGCTTCCTCTTCCCTGGACGAGGTGGGCAGGGAGGGCTGCTTGCCTTGCCATTCTCCACCTGTCTCCAGGGCCTGTCATCAAGAGGATGAACTCTAAGAATCTCGGTGCTGTTGCCCTCCAGGCTTCCGTGTTGCTTCCTAATACTGAAATGTGGATCATGTTATATATCTAAATTCTAATAGGCAACTCCAAATTCCCATTTTAAGGCAAAAGATAAAACCACTATAAGTCGATGTCTTTGGAGATCTAATCACTACTCCTTCCATCTCTTCAGGCATGGTACCGTGAGTGGCAAAAAGATTGCTCTGAAATAAATTCTTCATCAGGACAAAGTTTTGAATGAATCAAGTTTAAAACTCAGAACATTAAAAAAAATTGAAGGCATATGCATAGGACGCTACTGAATCATTTAGAATTGTTATTGTATACTGATAAAGTGGGAAATCTGGCCATGGCAACAGTTTGTCCAGTAGATGCAATTAACACCACACAGGCACGTGCGCGCGTGCACGCGCACACACACACACACACACACACACATTATTGAGTGTTAATAGTTAATTCTTTTTGTTTCAAAGCTTTCAGTATATAAATTCAAAGGTAAAGTTAGCTAATGAAATTTATCAGAGACAACATGGCTTCAAATTTAATATCAAAAGAAATTTTGCAAAAGCGATTATATCACAATTGTTAAAAGAAAATGGTAATCTGGATCATCATGAACTAAATAGTCCATTTCTGTTCATACATATGTGCACACATACACACATTAGTTAATTAATTGATTAATTAAGTAGATAAATGTGATTTAAAATCTTTTGGCAAAAAGAGAGTAAGAGAGAAATCATGGGACTGAGTTTTTGTCATAGAATGGAACTTTCTCCATCAAATGCCATTCAAGCTCACAATATTAAACTATTTTATTTAAACAGTGTTGGATTTGTTAAATTACAATTCAAGCCCTGGGCTTATTCAATGGACCAGTTGTGTATATATAAGGCTGATTACATGCTTCAAGTTCCTTTTTACTGATAAATACAACTGGGCTGGGCTGGATTATATGCAAAGCCCTGTGTTAACAAACAAACCCAGCATTCCAGAAGGGAAAATAGAAAATACTGTCAAATTAGGATTCTGCTAGGAAAGTTTAATAAAGGAATTGTTTGACCAGATATGGGAGGCAAAGAAGGTGATGCTGTACCCTGAAGCTATTGGCAGAAGCCTGCTACTAACCTTAGAAAAGGAAAAGACATGGATCAGTTCCCAGAACACAGAAAAGATGCGTAGAAAGCCTATTGAGGAGGATTAGAGAGTAGCTTTCCCCTAGAGAGTCTTTCTGTACTTCCTAGTGGCCAAACAAAATGGGACAAAGAACAGCCCTTAATGCTCCCTAGAGGTCAGCCTCCTGGGACACTGGTAGTGAGAGTCAAATGAAGGTGCCTGGCATACAGGATAATCCCATTTCATTTCCATAAGAATTCTTATTCACCCTTGAATATTAGAAGATTGAGATTTAGAGAAATTAAGTAAAATTTAAGTCAAATAAAATGACTAAGTGAAGGAATCAAGATTAACGTCCAGCTCTGCCCACACCTATGATCAAAACTACTGGTGAAGAAATTTGCAAGTAAATGGACAAAACTAAACAAAACTCTCCTGAGTAAAGTAATCCAGACCCAGAAAGATAAATATGGTATGTATTCACTTATGTGTTTATATTAGCTCTGAAATCAATTATAACTGTACTGATATTTCATTTGTATTTTAATAAATAAAGCTTGCCTGAAGATCAGAGAGTGAAACAATCCCACTGGTTAGCCTTAAAGACCAGGCAGAGGTGACACACAACGTTAATCCCAGTAGCCACCACTAGTTTGCCATAGAAACCAGGCAGTAGTGGTGCACACCTTTAATTCCAGCACTGGAGAGAAATATAAAGCAGGAAAAAACAGCTCTCACAGTCTCATTCTGAGATTCCAGGAGGCAGGATCACCATTTCAGACTGAGGTAGAGGTAAAAATCAGTGGCTAGCTGTTTTGCTTTTCTAACCTTTAGGTTGAATCCCATTTTCTGTCTCTGGGTTTTTATTGATTGTGCTACAATAACCAAGCACAGCGGTTAAGTAGAAAGAGACTAGGAGGGACAGATAACTCTTTCTAAGAAAGGGAAATAGAATAGATAGGTAAGGAGGGATGGGGTGAGCTGGAACAGGAATACTGAAAGAGAGCTAAAATTAAGGACCATTTGAAGGTTAGTATGGAAACTATATATATATATATATATATATATGAAAACAATATAAATGAAATTGCCAAATAATGGGGGAATGAGAAGCCTATTGAGCCATCTCTTGTTACCAAATGAAGCTTCCAGTACTGGGAATGGATTACGTCTAAATGAATTGTTGGCCAAAGGGGCTCCATGGGAACCCCCAATTAACCCAGGCTGTTGCCAAGACTATAGACTGCTCTCCACAAACTGATGACAAGGCCTTACTGCTGAAAATTAATTAATTGAATTAAATTAATTTAATTAAAGTTTCAAGCTGGTACCTACATAGAACTTTCATGTCTACATTTTAGTGTCTTTGGTACCTGGAGGTACTCTGCGTCCTGCCAAAAGAGAAATGTAAACACAACCCAGCTTCAAGTTCTTTGATCTACAATGGTGTCCTGCCTGCAGGATTAGTGCTGGTTAAATGATGGCACAAAGCTTGTGGGAATAGCCAACCAGTATCTTATTTGACTTAAGGCCCACTCTATGAGATGGAACCCACACTCAACACTGTTTGAGTGACCAAGAACCTGAGACTAGATAGCTTAGGGACCTAGGGGAAAACCATATACAACCATTCTACTAAAATAACATAGCAATAAAATAACATTCTGCAATATTTGTATTTGCAATAGAGGAATCTCAAATGGCTGAGAAACACTTAAAGAAACATTCAGCATCCTTAGCCAGTAAGGAAATGCAAATCAAAACTACTCTGAGATTCTATCTTACACCTGTCAGCATGGTTAAGATCAATAATACAAGTGAGAGCTCACACTGGTAAGCATGTGAAGCAAGGAGAACACTCCTCCATTGCTGCTGGAAGTGAAAACTTGTACAGCCACTATGGAAATCAATATGTCGGTTCCTTAGAAAATTGGGAATCAACCTATTTCATGGATGAGCTCTTCCATTCTTGGGCATATACCCAAAGGTTACTCCATTCTACCACAAGGACATTTGCTCGACCATGTTCATTGCTGCTTGATTCTTAATAGCCAGAAACCAGAAGCAACCTAGATGTCCCTCAATGGAAGATAAAGAAAATATAATATATTTGCACAATGGAGTATTTCTCGGCTGTTAAAAAAATGACAACATGAAATTTACAGGTAAATGTGTGTAACTAGAAAAAAATCATCCTGACTGTTGTAACCCAGACTGAGAAAGACAAATATGGTTGTATTTGTCTTATACAATCTTATAAGTGGTTATCAGTCATTAAATAAATAGTAACCATGTTATAATCCATAGACCCAGAAAGGATAGGTGAAGAATAGGGGTCTAGCTGGGAACACATGGATCTGCATGGGAAGGGAAAATAGAATAGATTTTACAGGTGGACTGGAACAGGTAGGGAAGAGAGCAGGAGGGATTGTGGGAGATGGGATGGAAGAGAAAGATGGCTGGAACTGGGAGTTATTTGGGGGGTGGTGTGGAAATCTACTAGATTGGAAACTTTCTGGAATCTATGAGCATGATCCTAGTGAGGACTCCTGGTAATGGGGAATATAGAGTCTGAAGTGGCCACCTCTTCTTGCCAGGCAAAGCTCCCAGTAGTGGGAATGAGTTTCATTCCGTTGAGTTGTTGTCCATGGCAGTCCTGTGAAGATCTCCAAACAACCCAGAGCCCTAGATAGCCCAGAGTCCTAGGGAAAAACCAAACATGACTGGTATAAGAAACAAAAATGATTCCTAATGATATTCTGCCATACTCATAGATCAGAGCTTTATCCAGTCATCATCAGAGAGGCTTCCTCAGGTAGCATAGGCCCACAGCCAGACATTATGCAGACATGGGGTGAGTCTAAATTGTAGGCTTCCATCAAATCCCTCCCTTAGAGCTCAGGGAATCCTATGGAAGAGGAGGCAGAAAACTTGCAAGAGTTAGAGAGGATGGAGGAATCCAGGAGAACAGGGTCCTCTGAATCCACTAAGTAGGGTATACAGGAACTCACAGAGACTGAAGCAGCCAGCAGAGATCCTACATGAGTCTGCGCCAGGTCCTCTGCATATATATTATAGCTTTTAGCTTAGTACTTTTATGGGACTCCTGACTGTGAGAATGAGTGGGTCTCTGACACTTTTGTGTGCTCTTTGGGGTTCTATTTCTCCTGTTGTGTTGCCACATTCAGTATCAATATGATAATTTTGCGACATCTTATATTTTCATTTCATCGGGTTTGGTTATTGTCTCTTAGGAGCCAGTTCTTTTCTAATGGGAGACAAAAAGGGAGTGAATCCAGAAAGCAGAGAGGTGGGAAGGAATTGGGAGGAGTAAAGGGATAGAAAACTATATTCAGGATATTTTATATGAGAAAAGAACCCATTTTTAACACAGAGAGAGAAGAAGAAGAAGAAGAAGAAGAAGAAGAAGAAGAAGAAGAAG
>LOEQ01001858.1:156518-178544 GCA_001685075.1 Bramus lutescens
TGACCCCCCTATATAATCAGTCCTAACCCTGGCCTCGGGGCGCAGCAGTCTCCCAAACGGCTGATGCGTCCACAAGTGCCTATGTAATCAATAAAGTCCTCTTGCTGATTGCATCCAGTGGCTTCGGTCTCAGTTCCTGGACTGGGAGAGGTCTCGCCCTAGGGAAGATACCCTCTGGGGTCTTTCAGTTGCCCTGACAAACTGGGAGGGATGTTAAATGATTGATTTTCATAGGGTCCTAAGCTTAATCAGACCAACTTGTCAGAACAGCCCTAGAAACTGTTACCAAAAGTAAGGTTATGTCCCCAATGTAACAGTCAGAGCTCTGAAAGGGGACAGAGAACAGAACACAGAGATTCCTTAAACTAGAGGCTACACAGCTCACACCCCAGGAAGACAAAACAGAATGGATGTGTGCTTTTAAATTAGAAAGCAGTGGAATCCTAACTCAAACCATTTATTGGCCTTAAGACACTGAAACAAATCTGTGGATGGCATTCTGAGCAGTGACTGTGCTCAGGTCTGAGTTTTCGTTTGTCATGCTAGGGCCTCTGTTGTCTCTTAGTAGAAACTTTACCTTATCGAGAGTTAACTATGATAGTTCCAGCCACAATGTGTCTTAGGAAAGCAAAGGTCATTGTAATATTCAACAGACAATTATTAACCCAATTGGCCAGAAGCTCAGGAAGAACACACGTTAATAATTCCGAAGGTAAACTCACCTTTCACCAGCAAATCTAAGTTACTTGCCAAAGATTTATTTAATTTTTGTGAGCTAAAAAGCAGTTAGTCTTATCTAATAATTTCAATTTAGCTTAATCTCGTCTACAAGGCAATTTGGTGTCATGGAAGCATACATGCAGATATAACACAATATATACATTCATATAATTCTATATCAAATACATTTTAAGACAACCAAAGAATATTTGTGAAATTTATCCTGTCACATTGTCTTTAAAGTCTTCTGCTCTGATTATCTTTTTCCATATCTCTGAGTGAGCTTCAATCTTAAATCTGTTCTTTAAAAGTTTTAATTTTCGGTTGAAGCAAATGAGAAAACATCTGTCTCGGTATGTAGTTCCTTAAACAGGATGACTAAACAGAAAGTGGGTGAAGGTGGAAAACAATCAGTCAACATGAAAACTATTTTCTTTACTCAGCTGAAATTTTGACTTTGCTTCTTATAGAACCAAGTTGTAAAATCACATATCTGGAAGTTTTTTGGAACATGGAAAGCACAAATCATCTAATCAGTAAAACAAACACAGATCCCAGCCTTTCCCCCTGAGATGCCTTTATGTAGCTCTATAGGGTGAGAAACTCCATCTCCTTACCGTTAGGAAAGATCCCAGGTCTGGGATTCTAGAAGCACATTGGGGAAGATTTTTGCTTGAGTAAGAGATTTGTTAAGAGGGTTGTGAATGCCGTAGACAGACAGGCAGAGAGCAGCATGACACAGGCTCTGAGATCAGGCCCATGTGGCAGAACAGGGAATCCTTTCTTACGGGTCTGTGCCACGTGACTGATGAGAAGCCTACAGTGCATGCTTGCAGTCAAGGACTCTATGGGTGGGGGAGCAAGAATCTAGGGATAAAAGTGGTTTTAGTCATGGAAGCCAAACCACTATAATTTCTGTAACGATCACCAACCAAAATGGGGTTGCTTTACAAGCTGAGGTGCCCCTGGTTAGCACTTTAAATAGCTATAAATTACACCCAAGGTTTCTTCGAATCTTCTAAGACCTCTTTTGAAGAGTTGGTTCAAGGGTCCTACAACACTGGCCAGATTAGAAAAACATCTGACGATTCAGAAAGGCCACAAAGATTTCTCAGGACCATCAGGCTAATCAAGAGCTGAAATCTGGGTTTCTGAGATATCTCCCTTCCTGGCTTTATCTCTGTCAGTGAAGGGTCTTTACTGAGACAGGCTTCTTCAGTTTAACCAACAATAGAAATTCATTGCATTTAATCCACATCGTAGTGCGCTTAAGCCAAAATAAAAAGACAAAATAAAACACATTGGATAAACACTTATTACCTAAGTTAGGCAAAGCAAGCATTGAGCTATTTCCAAAGTGATGCTTTAACTCAGTGCCTAGCAAAGGAAGCATAGCAATTTTCTTCATGGGGTCCATAGATAGTCATATAGGCGTAGGCCAGCTTTTAAGCATGCTCGTTTTAGAATTACATTCCCTGAGTGTGCTTATTATTAAATTGATGGATGGACAGAAATGCCTCTCAGAATCACCAGCTTCCACAATAATATTTTAGCTGGCAATAACAAAAAGGATAGTTTGAAGGAACTGAATGCAGGAAGAAATCTGTCTATGAAGGTACCTGCCTTGCTTAGTCAATAACAGATTGATACATGTTCTTATCCTACCTGAGCATCCATACATGGAGGCTAATCTCAAATGGCTTTACAGCATTCAGAGTACCAAAATATTTTTTTAGAAAGGCCAGTAGCTTTACCTGTTTTCCATCTCATGATAGCTTCTTGTGTCCAGATTTTACATAAATCCAAGGAATAGAGAGAGTCTAGCAGAACCTGAAGTTTGATAGCCCTCTTTGCTCATGGCTTCTGCTTCCTGGCTTCCAGGACTCTGTGGGCTATGGAATGATGCATGAAAAATCTGCCATGGGATCTGAATGCTGTAGAACTGAGTTATACATGTCCATTTATTGTTGTAACTGACCTAGTACCTGTCAGATCCCCCTTCCCACTGGGCCATCTATGAAGTCAAGCCTATGAATATAACCCAAGAGCCAATACAGATTGGCAAATTCAGGTTTCAGGAGTTGCTGTTATCTATATCAACTCAGCCTACTGACTGCTCTTTCTCCTGTCTCCTGCACATGTTGTCCGTGTTCATTTGTAATGCTGCAGGTGCCCTGCTTGTACTATCTATGTGTGCCAAGCATCCATTGGGATGGGTGATGTCCCTAACCGAACTTTTCTGGCTTGGCTGTTGATATAATTATTCAGGGAGGCTAAATGTCTTCAAAAGAAATTGGTCCTAGGACATATCTGTGTGGCATGGTGACTGGACTGGCAAGCACTACACCCCATATGAATATGCATTATATTTTGCAAAGTTTGGTCCCATTTCACCTTAGAAAGAAGCTTGTCCATTGGCCTTCAATCCAACTCTTAATTGGAAAAGTGTTATATTTACAGATCAGGAAGGGTTCATGAATAAATATCCAAATGAAGAGACTTCACTTAAAGAGCAAATTTAGAAAGTTAGACATGTCGAGCAGATAAATAAGGGACTGTGTGACAACCAGAGGCTTGAAAGTGTGAGGGGCCATTAGCAGACCTAAGCAGAGGAATAAGAAGAAAATATTTTTCTTGAAAATACCATGAGTACTGAACAGTTCAAAGGCCAAGTAGCACAGATGATAAAGAATGAAAGAAGCAGGTACAGTCAGTCATGCAGCCCAACATGGAGGCCATGGCCAAATACAGCTGATTTATACTGGAATCTAGAATGTGAGGGGCCTCTGGTCATGAAGTCTACATGGCACAGAGGCACAGAGCTGACTGAAAAGTTAAGATGGATCTACAAAGAGACAATGGACACTAAAACATTAAAGTCTCATGTGATGGTCTCAGATACCCGCAGAAAGAATGGCCCTACTGTGTCACTTACAGGTGAACTCTAGAGAAGCCAAATTCATAGAGTTTGGAAGAGGTAGAAGGCAGGGTGATGGGCAAAACTGTGAGAGAGGGAAATAGGATGATGTTGCTCAAAGGGCACAAAGTCTCAGATGTGTAAAATGATCACAGTGGGAGATCAGATGCAGGATTCCAATCATTAAGGATGGTATGTGGCAATATACTTGAAATTTGATGAAATATAGATCTTAAATTTCATAAACATGCTCCTGACTATTCCTTCTTTCTTTCAGTGCCATTAGTTGCTCACAGTCATGGGTCAACTGTTCTCTTCATCTAAGGATGAGCACCACCAAGATTTGGCCTCCAGTTTTACTGAATATTTTAAGAAGTTAAAGATAGGAAGCAAAATCATCCCTCAGGAAACCATAGCTTCAATTGAGTTAAGCCTGTTGCAAGGAAACATGCAGGGGGCAAACTCTTCGATCACTAATGCATTAAAAGAAATTGATAGCACCCCACTCAATGTTGCTGTGACTGGAGAGTCTGGAGCAGGGAAGTCCAGCTTCATCAATGCCCTGAGAGGGGTTGGGCATGAAGATAAAGATGCGGCTGAAATAGGTGTGGTGGAAACAACCATGGAGAGACATCCCTACACACACCCCAATATTCCCAATGTGGTTTTTTGGGACCTGCCTGGGATTGGAACCACAAATTTCCCACCCAAAGATTATCTGGAGAAAATGAAATTCAACGAGTATGATTTCTTCATCATTGTGTCTGCCACACGCTTTAAGAAAAATGATATAGACCTCGCCAAAGCAATCAGCATGATGAAGAAGGATTTCTACTTTGTGAGAACCAAGGTGGACTCTGACTTAAATAATGAGAAGGAATTCAAACCACGAACCTTTGACAGAGAAAAGGTCCTGCAGCAGATCCGCAGCAGCTGTGTGAGAACCTTTCAGGAGAATAACGTTGAGCAACCACCCATCTTCTTGATCTCTAATAAAATCTTATCTGACTATGATTTCCAAATACTGATGGACAAGGTGGTGAATGCTCTCCCTGTACACAAACGACACAATTTTATGCTCTCCTTGCCTAATATTACAGATGCAGCCATTGAAAGGAAGCGGCAGTTCCTGAAGCAGAGGATTTGGCTCGAAGCCTTTGCGACTGACCTGCTCAATATGATCCCTTCACTGACCCTCTTAATGGGCAATGATATGGAGAATCTTAGGAAAAGCATGAACCACTATCGAGCTGTCTTTGGAGTGGATGATGCATCCTTGCAGAGTTTGGCTGAGAACTGGCAAGTGTCAGTGGATCAGCTCAAGGCAAAGATGAAATCTCCTAATGTGTTTGAAACTACAAAGAAAGAAACCATACAAGAAAGGCTTTCAAGACTTTATGAGGAGTTCTGTTTGGCTAATGGGCACCTAGTTGCTAAGAATGCTTATGTTAAAGAATTGTTTTACCTGAAATTTTGTTTCCTTGACATGGTGACAGATGATGCTAATACTCTTCTCAGAGAGATATGTGTAAAAAATAACTTGGTTTCTGATTAGGCTCAAATCTTATAGCTGTCAAAAATCAGAATCAATGACAGAAAAATAGAACATTGATATTGCAAAACTACATACTGTGTTATTCAGGCTATGCAGGCTTTATCCATACTTAGTGATCATAAATACACATTAGCTGTAGCAAGGGGATCAGATATGTGTAAATAAGCTGAGAGCTAAAACCTATCTACTCACTTTGAATAAACTCTGAGATTGAGTAATTGCGCTTTTATCTGAATTTATTTTATATAAATCAGCATCCATTTTTAGGTTTAACATTGTGATGGGTGGTTTGATTGACAAACTCTAGAATCACATTGGAGGTGAACCTCAGGGCTTGTGTTTGGGAAACTCTTTTGCTTATGTTAGTTTAGGTGAGAAGTGCTGCCCATTGTGCGTGGCACCATCCCCTAGCTGGTGATCCCTGACTGTGCATATGGAAAGAGAGGCTGAGCTGCAGCACACCTGCACTCATGCATTGCTCTCTGCTTTCTTACTGCGGGTGGAGGGGGACTAGCTGCCCCCAGCTGCTGCTGTGACTCCTCTGTAACCTTGGGTTTCACACTTAACGTCCTCTCTTCATAGTGATACCATAGGAAAAACCATAACGGAGCTGGAAAGATGGCTCAGTAGATAAAGCAATTGCCTTGTAAGTCTGAAGACCTGAGATCAGACCCACAGAGCCCACATAAAGCCATCTATGGCATCTAAAATCCATGCACTCCTGTGGGAAGACAGGAGACAGAGGCAGAGAATGCTGGAAGCTCTGGGGCCAGCTAACCTGACACATGCAGCCGTTAAAAAGAGACCCTGACACAAGCAAGTAGAAGGTAAAAACCAATGTCCAGTGTTGTCCTTTGAGCTCTGCATGCATGCAATATCACAGTCATGCCTGCAATTACACATGCAAATGCACACGCACAAAAAGTTTTTTCTTTAAAACAAAGAAGGAAGGTTTGGGGCAGTAGCTCAATGGTATAATACTTGCCTCATGTGCATGGGACCTCAGCTTCAAGGCCTAGTACTCCAGAAAAAGGGTAAAAGGTGGGGTAGAGAGATGGCTCAGAGGTGAAGAACACTGACTGCTCTTGCAGAGGACTGGGGTTCAGTTCCCACATAATAGAACCAACATAGTAGCAACAGTATACTTCTTTTCCAGAGGATATTATACCCTCTCCTGACCTCCACAGTACCAGGCACATGTATAGTTAACAGATACATATGCAAGGCAAACATGCATACAATAAATATAAAGAAAAATTTGAAAGATATATGTTTAAATAAAGAGCACAAGAGAGAGAAGCAATAATCATAGAGGTCACAATAACGTTAATAATAACAGAAATTCCTAAAAATCCTTAGTCAGAATCCTTGAGAAAATACTAAAGAAGCTCTCTAATTTTGTGTCAAAACTAGTTAAGATTAAGAGATTTCTCTTCTTTATGTTGATAGTTTTTTGAGTGTTGTGGTTACTAAATGACTGATTTAGTCCATATCAATACCAAAAGCCACTTAGTAAATTCTTTCTGAAAAAAAGACATTTGTTGGTACTTGACTTTCCCAACAATCCATAATAGCTTCACTGTGGCTGTCCTTGGTATTACTGTTATTGGCTGATTATCTCACTGCACACTATCTGGCCCACATTTTATCTCTCTTAAAATAAAATGCAAATTCACAGTATATTTGTTAGTAAGACTAAAAGAGAAACACAGAGGAAAGAGAATTTTTAATTTTTATTTTATTTCATTTAAAAAACAACTATCTTTTTTCATTTTACACACCAATCCCAGTTCCCACTCCCTCCCCTCCTCCTACTCCTTCCATCTTCTCCCCTCACCCCATCTTCGATCCTCTCCTCAGAGAGGGTAAGATGCATTGCTTTGGGAAAGGTCCAAGGCCTCCCTACTATATCTAGGCTGATCAAGGCATCCATCCCAAGAGAATGGGTTCCCAAAAAGCTAGCTCAAGCAGTAGGGATAAATTCTGGTGCCATTGCCATTAGCCCCGCAGTCTGTGCCAGTCATATAACTGTAACCCACTTCAGAGGGTCTAGTTTGGTCCTGAAAGAGAAAATTTATTCATGGTGGGGAGCACTTCCTTAAAGTTTGGGCTGCTATATTCCTATAGATTAGGGGGAATAAACAACAGAATTTTGTTCTCACACTTCCAGTGACTGATGTCTGAGATCCAGGTGCCTGTGTGGCCAGACCCCCGGTAAAAGCATTCTTTCTGGTAGGACCTCACATGGCCTTCCATGGTGCATCTATCCAGAGTATGGTTCTCTTCTCACTTCTTCTTATGGCCCTACGACTTGGGGTCCATTTTCATGACCTAGCCTAAACATAGGTGCATCAAAGAGGATGAAGAAGTATGGGAATGAAAGGCAAATTGATGCCACCAAGAAAACACAAAATCTTCTATCAGTGGACACTGCAAAGGAAGCTGAGGAAATGCGAGAAAAAGAAAAGAATAATTCTAAAAGAATTTACAGAGGATAAAGAGAATATATAGCATCACTACATAAAAGCATTAACACAACTCATTGCATAAATACTGAGAAGTTCATAAAAGAACTAGATATCTTTTTTTAAAGTGCTGAAGGGCTAGGGAAGTTCATGGGTAAAGTATTTGCTCTACATGTATGAAGACCTGATCCCTAGTTTATTTGTTGCGGTTCTCTAGAGTAACAGAATTGATTAGATAGATAGACAGATGGATGGATAGAGAGAGAGAAGATAGATAGATAGATAGATAGATAGATAGATAGATAGATATACAGATGGATGGACAGTCAGATGCAGATATAGACACAGATTAGAGTGGCTTGAGATTGTTATCCAACTAGTTAAACAATGACTGTTTACCAATGGAAAGACCAGGAATCCACTCGTTGTTCAGTCCATAAGGCTGGAAACATTAGCTGGTCTTCAGTATAGGCTGGAATAATGAAAAACTAGGCTCTAATGCCAGTGAAGGAATGAACTTGCCAGTGAGAGTGAGAACAACTAGACAAAGAACAAGAACTTCTTTCTTCCATGTACTTTATATAGGCTGTTAGCAGAAGGTGTGGTCCAGATTAAAGGTGGATCTTCCCACCTCAAGAGATCCAGATTTAGTGTGGGTCTTCCAACTTTAAATGGTTTAATTACAAAAAAATCTCACAGGTGGACCTCGATGCTTAGGTTTTAGTTAATTGCAGATATGGTCATATTGACAACCAAGAGTAGCCATCATACCAAATAAAACCAGATGTGGTACTGAATTTCTATAAACCCAGTGCCACAGTAGTGGGATAGCAGGCAAAGACAAGAGAATGCATGGAGTCTTGTGGGCCAAGCCAGCCTTGCGTATGCAGTGAAAACAACAAGAGACTGCCTCAAACAAGAAGGAAATCAAGAACAAGGGGCTGAGGTTGTCCTCTGACTCCACACCTACGCTGTGGTATGTGGCCAAAGAAGAATGCACACCACACACACATATACACACAAACACACACATATGGGAGGGCTATGAAAAAAAGCAAGACAGAATTATGCCACCAGAGATACACAATTCTTCTTTTATTTATATATTTAAAATCAGAAATCTTGAATCTACATAAATCAATGAGTTAATTTAAAACTACAAGTTAGGCATCAGGAATAATATAGCAGATGACACATTTCCTAATGTCTCCATGAGTGAAGAATTGGGGTATCAAGGATGTGCTGCATTCAGAAAAAGGAAGAACAAACATGAAGGCATTAGGGATGAAGAAGCAGGTGCTGGGACCACCAGAGCAAAGAGGAACAGAACCATGAAGCAGAGAAAAGTGCTGATGATAAAAGCAGGCATGGTCACCCTGGGGGAGGGATGAAGACAGGGGTTATGCCAAGGCTTTCTGCCAATCATCACAGCTCAAGATTCAATGAGAGACATTTGCAAATAAATAAAGAATTGCATGAAATTATAGGATACCTGTCACCTTCCCTTGATTTCTATGCATGAAGTAACACACCCATACTTGCATATACACACACACACACCACAATACACCATATACGTTCAACACACACGTACACACAGGCGTACACACCATACACAAAAAAATCTCAGGAACTATCTCAAACTTGCTTACAAAATTTGACTGAAAATTGAATGCCTAAAAACTTTTTCCTTGTAGATTCCTGCGTACTTTTTAAATAATATGTGGAAAATTCATTTCTCATTTGAGCATCATGGCTCACAGCTAGATTTCTACTGAACATTTTAATAACTACAGCCAACATTTCTATAACTTATATTTGATTCACCAAGTCTTTAAAGTCCTCTATCTTCATATATATGTTAACAATGTAATCTTATCACATCTGACACCATGATGGAACTACCATTCATGCTAANAAAAAAAAAAACCTATCACAAAGGCAACACAACAAATTTCATACCAATATAAAAAAAAAAGTCTGCTTTACCAAAATCCACAATGCTAGGAAAGTCCTTAAATGTACTAACCCTGCTTTTTTGCTTCTGTGATTCCACTTCTGACTAATTGTCAACTAAGTATGTCAACCCAGGATGTGGGTTTGTGCTTTAAAACCGTGAGAAAGGCTTGGGACTGCATTGGGATCCCAAACACCTAGTGCAGGCTCCAGCCAGCTAATTAAGACATTTTTTGGTTTAAACCCATGTCTGGATGGTCAGCTGTGACTAACACCCCCACAACAACACAGATTTCATATATCTTGTAAAACATTTCTCGTTGATATGCTCACATTGTCTATTCTTGGAGCCTTGGAGTTCCACCCTAGCCTACCTCCAATACAGAAGCATTCTGACAATGGCAGACTTTGCTATGGTTATGATAGTCTTTGATTATCATGGCAAGTTTGAGGGAATATCAGCCTTATTGATTGGAGTCTTACTTCCAACTCTTTTTTTTTTCTGTAGATACTGAGGCTATTACTCCAGGACCAATGAAGCCTGGGCGAAACATTGGGCCACAAATGGAGTTTCCAGTCTCGGTTTTCTCTCCTTACTCCTTCTCCAGAGAACAATATTCACACAGTGTTTCTCTGCTATTCTGTTTGATCATGTTTTCAATGTATGGTTTTCACAGTCTGCAGTGGACTGGAGTCACTACTGCTGGACGTTCTTTTCCTGTTCATACACAGAAATGCTAGCATTAGAATTTTTCTGCAAGACAGTGGTATTTGCAGACACTTATGTTCTCTGGCTTCTGAATCTGGTTCTAACTGGTCTGGGGTGTAAGGTTTGAGGATGAGTTGTCAGAAGTATCATTGAGAATGTTCAAGAGTCTTCATTCACTTACTACATCAGAGATACAGGGTCTGCTAACCTGGGGTCATGCTAACTCTCTGTTACCCTTCCTTAAAATGGCTGTATTTGTAGGAGGATGAAAATCAGTGGTGGATATTCTTGGTGGAAAAGTTGACTATCTCAGGAATTCAGGAATTAATTAAAACTCAAGTGGCTGGGTACATTATTGAAGGATTTTTTCTATTAATTAAATCATTTGAAGTATGAAGTCCAACTTTTAATCTAGACCTTTTTAAGTGGAAAGATATGTTTAATCTGGACCACACCTTCTGCTGTCAGTCTATATAAAGGACATGAAGGGAAGAAATGTTTTCTATTCAACTCTTGCTCTCAGTGGCAAGTCCATCCTTTCTCAGGCATTAGAGCCTACTTCAGGATTCCAGTGTATACAGAAGACCATCTGAGACATTAAACTGGATTCTTGGACCTTCCATTGGTAGACAGCTATTGCTGGACTAGCTGGACCACAGCCTGAGTTCATTTTAATAATCTTACATAGACATCCATGTTTGGAGGATTCCATCAAAAGGACAAGTGGTCTGGATAGGGATGGATTCCAAAGGTTTGTATCCTACAAGCCAAGACATCCTTGAATTGACAGTAACCACTATGTCAGTTTACCCTGAACCTGAATTTAAGGGAAGCAGGGATGGAAAAGGGAAATATAGTGAGAAAAACTTTGAAAAGCATAAAGAAATACTAATAGCATAGTTAAGAGATACTCATTCTCCCACTGAATGCAGAGAAATGGGAGAGTGTGACAGCTTATTCATAAAAATACTATCATCTGTTCAGTTGTAATACAAAATGACAGTGTTCCAAAGAAGAATTGGCAATTCCTCAGAGGAGTGTCTACCTTTTCCACTTTGAGTCACTGAGTGGTACTTTAAAGACTCTACTTAAGAAACACTCGGGGAAATAGAGAAACATATACCTGTGGGGAGTGGGTTTGACATTCAACAGTATCATCTTTTTAAAGAAAGATTTACTTTATTTTCAATAATGTATATGTATGGTGGGGATTGAAGGATGTGCATGTAAGTGCAGTGACAGTCAGAGGCATCAGAAATCCCTGGAGCTAGAATTAGAGCAGCTGTGAGATTCCTGACATGGTGTCAGTAACACACTCGGGTCCTCTTTCAGAAAAGTACAGGCTCTTAACCACTTAGTTGTCTCTGCAGCACAGGCATATAATGTTGAGAAAGCAGTCACTCCCATGTCCAAGTCAGATTTCTCCATAGACGAACTGAGAGACAGGTGGATCTGTTTACGGCATATAGAGAGGTCAATCTCTCTAAGTGTCTATACCTACTATAGAATGGCACTAAACTTTCTACTGTAGCATCTCACTATAGTGATATTTTATTTGTGGTTTAATAAATAAATCTTACCTGAAGATCAGAGGACAAAGCAGCCATAAACTTCAGGGAGTGGTGGCACACACCTTTAATCCCAGGATTTGGAAGACAAAGGCAAACAGATCACTGTGAGTTCAAGTCTACCCTGGGCTAACAAGATCGATCCAAAACTAGATCCAGGTAATGGTGGTTCATACCTTTAATCCCAGTGTTTGGGAATCAAACACCTTTAATCCCAGAACTAGGGAAGTGGAAACAGAAGCTATATGTCTGGGCAGAGAGAGGAATATAAAAGGGAAGAGACAGGAACTCAGGGGTGTGTGGAGTTTGAGGATTCATGTAAAAAGGTCCTCTCTAGTGATTGTCTATTTTGCTTTTCTGGTCTTCAGGTTGAACCCCAATATCTATTTCTGAGTTTTTATTATTCATGCCACGGCTCACCGTGTGTAAGATATGACAGGCCTGGACAATATATTATAATTAATTATGATTCATCCTTGGTTTAAAGAATCTACATCAGAAACCACAGGTTTAAGCATTGCATCTCCTCAAGGTGTTTCCACAGTATGCTAACACACACTAACATTCTACGTCTTTATAAGTCCTTGACTACAATCACTTATGCCTAGAATCAGGTGAGTCAGCATTGCCTTCTACTGGCCAGTGAGGTGCAGAGCATTGTGCCTCTTCTGAAACTCTTCATGGCCTTTCAGTCTAACCCAAGGGATGCCAGCTGAAAGACCACTGTGATCATTGCATTTCTCTGTATGCATGATTAGAACTGCACCGTCAAACAGCTAATGGAACTTTTGTGTGTCCTGAGGCCAGATGCCCTTTTATAAGCAACTGATGGCATTTAAACCCATCAAAAAAGCCGAGTGAGGCAACTAAAGCAGTATGCCATTCTGAAATGTAACTGCTAAGCTTAAGTAAGTCAGTTAGTTCTCTTTTTAGTACAGTACAGTCCTACAGTGGTTGTCACTGGTTGTGTTTCCAGATCTTACTGATAAATGTGCAAGAATGAATCCATCCTGCAAATGAATGGAATTCAGTGACTGATCTGTAGCAAACAATAAAATGAGATTGCTGTAAGGAGTATGTGCATTGTTATTTTTCCATCAGTTAGGCGAGGCTTAAATCAGACTTAGAGGATGGAAATCATTTTCTGTTCATGTCCTTGACTAGAAACTACTTTTTTACTTTTTAGTATATTTTACACAAACTTTCTACTATTTTTAGAAATTCGAATTTGACTTTTGTGTGTGTGCTGTATTTTCATGTGTGTGTGTGTCTACGTGTGTGTGTGTGTGTCTACGTGTGTGTGTACCTGTGTGCCCTCAATCATACATGTACATGTGGAGGCTGTGGGGAGGCAGTCAATGTATGCTGTCTTACTCTATCACTCTCCACCTTATTTTTCAAGACAGGGTCTCTCATTGACCCTAGTTACCACTGACAGGTAGAAGACTGTACAATGATCCCGCCTCACCACACTGGCTTTAGTGGGTGTGGAAATCCTAAATGAGGTCCTCAGGCATGCACAGCAAGTGCTTTACAAATGAGGCATCGCTTCAACCCTCAATATTTCATTTTTAGAGATTAATGATCCTATAGAGGTAGCACATGCTTGTAATCTAACCCTCAGAGACCAAGTCCAGGCAGATCTCTGTGAGTTAGAGGTCAGACTGGTCTACACACTGAGTTTCAGGATGGCCAGGGTGAATAGAGAAACCCTGTCTCAATGAAATGAATAAATATTTGTATTAATTTTTAAAATTTTTGAAAAGAAACAACGAGTAAGACTGGGGATGTAGTTCAGTCGGTAGAGTTCAGAAAGACCTGGTTCTGACCTCCTCAACAAATCGCACCTCTGATGCCAGCACTGGGGAGCTAGAGATGAACTAAACAGAAATTCAAGCTCATCAGCTGTTCCACTGCAATACAAGACCAGCCTGGCTGCATAAGAACGTTTGCAAAATACAAAACATGGTGGTGAATGTGCTGTGGTGAGGCGGAAAGATGGGTGCGTGGGTGAGAAAGGGAAAGATGGGGGAGAGACGGTGAGGGATCTAAGTGGAGCAGGGAGGCTCACCCAAACTCCCCTCTATGGCTTCCCGGTCTTCCCACATTCCGTGTGTGCACTGTTTATGACTAGCAAGCAGCATAGAGAAACAGTTTCAGTTTCCCATTCCCAGAAATGACTGGAAATGCAACTCTCCTGGTTATTTTGGCTGAGAGTTCATTGGGAGTCCTGCATTCCTTCCTCTGTCAGAAAGGCTCTCATTTTTCTTAAGAACTGTGTGTGAGCAGACAGGGCTCCAGGGCCTGACCCAGCCTAAGGAAAAACATCATCAACAACAACAACAAAACCCACCTAAATTACAACCCTGTAAATGAGATTCAGGGGCTCAGACAATGAAA
The DNA here is from genome assembly GCA_001685075.1 of Bramus lutescens. NCBI lineage: Eukaryota > Metazoa > Chordata > Mammalia > Rodentia > Cricetidae > Bramus > Bramus lutescens. Next base: position 170,809 of record LOEQ01001858.1, read on the forward strand.
TTGACCATAGCCGGTGTTTTCATTGGTGTTGGCTAGTGACCAGATATTACTCAATGTTTATCCAGCAGTGTTGCTTAAAATGAAGATGGGTTCCTAAAAATAGCTGCAATAGGTTATCTGTAAATTAGTTATCATGGAAACTTAAAGAAATTGAAATTCCTTGGTCTTGGCATGTTACACCCTCTAAATCTCCATCCACAGGGACTGTTCAATGTACACACAATGTCTGTTAGCTGTATAATGGCTCACAAAATCAAGAAGAAGTTTCTGAGGCCGGCAAGCCAAGGGCTTTACAACTGTTATCTCAGCAGTCAGGAGGCTGAGGCAGGAGGATCACCAGGAGCTCAAGTTCAAACTAGACTGCATATTCCTACAGGGATACTAGGCCTACATGGTATACAAAGAAAGACGCTGTCTCAAATTATTTTTAAAAGACCCCATCACTTGAGTGAGGAGGCAGCTTACAGAATGGAATAGTGACAAGAATATGGTAGTAACCAACTACTTCCTGCTTGGATTTAATATTACTGCACAGGATGACACCCATACTTGGTGCCAACATATTAGGACAATAACCTAAGGCTATTCTGGTCATATACCCTGGTGAGAACCTACTACTGTTTTTCTGCTATGAGACATAACATTAAACTAGCTCCTAATGATTTTCCATAATGCCAATTGGTTAAGGCGTTGCTTAACCCTTATTATGGAATCTCATATTTGCAGTAAATTATAATCAATACAGATATGCACAGCTGGCCAGCACGTATAGAATAAGACATTGACAAATGTCCAGAACTAAATGGAATACACATATTTCTGCTTCCAAAGACAGAGGAACGGTTGTCGAAGAAAGGCCAAAAAGAGTGCAAGAGCAAAAGTTTGGATGAGCACAAGGTCATGTGTCTTCTGGACACTACACATATGAACTCACAGTGATTGTGGCAGCATATGTAAGACCTATCCCTGCATTGTGCCAGACTCAATTCCTGCCTTGAGAGGGGAGTTGAGAATGACAAGAATTAATGAACATGAATCCACAATTTTGGAGAAACAAAGCTGTAGTCAGAGGGGGGTCACATGGGTTGTGTCTTGGGTGATCTGATAATTGGCATCTGCACAGCACCTCAGACAATGTGTTGTGTGACTTTAGCTCAGGCTGCATTTGTGGAGTCAGGGACCAGGAAATTTATCTTTCAAGGGTTGTTACCCAGCCTAGTCAGAAAGCTGCTCTCTGTATTTCCGTTCTTTTCCCAAGCGCATTCCACATTGATATTTTAGGACTGTCCAGCTATTTCTGCCAAGAAATGAAATGCTGATACAATAAGCAGGTGTTGTTTACTTCACTCTCCTCTTCTCGGAATGCAGGTGATTCTAAACAGCAACTGGATTAATGCGTGACCTTGAAAACGTGCCTAATGTGACTACAAGTTTGATTATACTAGGTGACTAACTACTAACCTGCATTTCCTTATTATACTAAACAGTTGGCAATAATAACTTTCAAAGAATAAAAACTTCCATTACACTGTTAAATGAGTTATAAAGGTAACTTGAACAAGAGTAGAAATATACGTACAGTTTTTCCTAACAAAATTAATCTCAAGTTTGTATACATATACAAAAATTGTATAAAATATACAAAAGTTGAATACAAGATAAACATTTAAAACTTTTAGTTGAATGTAGACATCATATTATTAAATTGGCTTCCTGCATTTGAGGGGCTATGGTACATTAAGGTTATTCTGAAAGAAAAGTTCTGATTAATTGTCAAGTTCTGAGAGAGGTAGCTGTATTATTTTTTTGTTCTGTCTATGTGTAGTGGGAAAGTGCAGGGCTTGTCTAAAATCCTGGCTAGAGCAGTCTCTGAGCCTGGGTCATCTCAGACAGCTACATTGAAATGTTCTGAGCAGTTTGTAGTTTAAAGCTGATGAACAAATGGTGCTATCAACTGAATGACATCATATGAACCAGGTAGAATCATCATCATGGGCCCCATCTTCTTCCTGCAGACTGCAAAGATTACTGTAGAAAAATGTATTGTTCACTCTAGAAAACCTAAATATTATTATAGCAAAACAGAAAGTTTAAATTTCAATAGACATATATTTAAAGAACGGTACAATAGAGATGAAAATGGTAGGGAGAGAAATAAGTTTTTTGAGAGCAGAGTTTTGATAACCTTAGTCCCCAGATTTTATCTTCTTTTTAACACACACCAGGTGGTTTCTGATATGAAACAGAAACTCTGACTCTTTCTTGTAACAGCATACTTTGATTTAGATAAGGAGAGCCACCATCCAACTCCAAAGTCAGCTTTGATTTTTAAGTGAGTCTCAACTACAATTATACTGAGAAGTAGGAAAATATATAGGTTTAGACAGTGAGATTTTTACTCTGCAGAGGATACTGCTATTATAAATCATATTTCTCTTTGCTTGGTGATTCTAGATAGCTATATTTTCTTCTTTAGGCATCAAGATGTCCAAGGTGTCTTGTATTTTCAAAGATGGATGTTTTCCTGCAAAGAGAAGAACAGAACCCTGCCCCAAACCTTATGAGATTTCCCTACAACCTGTTAGTTGTCACCTCTGAGGATGGGCTGTCTCTTTACCAAGATGTTTCTCCTTTTCAAATCGCATCTTGATTAATTTTGATGATATCCATAGCTTTGCTTTTCTTCTCCTGTGGAAGCAAGGACATCTCCTGGTTTCCATTCTGAGGTCAACACATCCTTGAAATACACTGACTGATTTAATTCAGAAGTTTTTTCTATTATCTGTTTTCTCTCAAACCCCTGTTGCTTTCTCATTATCATTAAGAAAATTCAAGGTTAATAAAGCAGTATGCAATTTATTTCTAGGGGTCTTTATCATACATTTCTGTTTGTTTAACATAGCCTTTATAGTTCAATTTGATCTTTCTGTAACTGCCTACTGTGTAGGATTGTGTGGATACCTGTAATGTGCTTTATATTATAATAAGCAAAAACTGTTTCATTTTCTTAGACACATATGCTGGAGCATTGTCTGTCTTTATTTGTGCAGCTATGCCCGTGATGGCCATAACTTCTAGCAAATGTGTGATTACTGAATCAGCCTTTTCCAAACTGAAGGCAATTGCCAATTGAAAACTTGAATAGGTACATATCAATGGTGTGGTGTACGTATTTTAGTTTTCCAAATTCTACAAAATGGAATATATCTTTCTAAAAAATTTCATTCTTTTAAGTACAATTTGGGCTACTTTCTGCAGGGAAAACAGCAACAACAAAACCCACCTAAAGTACAACCCTGAAAATGAGCTCCCATGGTATAATTGACCACAGCAGGTGTCTTCATTGCTGTTGAATGGTCTTTCCGTCTTGTGACCAGATGCTACTCCGTGTTCTCCCAGCAGAGTAGCTTAGGATGCACTTGAGTTCCTACAAACAGGTGTTATAAGTGATCTGTGTGTTATTTTTTCATGGGAACTCAAAAACATTGAAATTGCTTGGCCTGGGCACTTTACACCCTCCTAATTTTTATCCACAGGGGCTATTTAATGTACGCCCAATGTTCATAAGCTCTTGACTGGCTCAGAAAATCACGAATGAGATTCTGAGCCAGGCAGACATGGGGGTTCCCTGCTGTAATATCAGCAGTCAGGAGGCTGATGTAGGAAAATCACCAGGAGCTCAAGATCAGTCTTTACTACATAGTCCTACATGGATACTAGACCTACATGGTACACAAAGGAAGATGCTGTCTCAAAAATTTTTAAAACAATATCACTTGAGTGAAGAGACAACTTGGAAAAATCTTTGCCAGCTATGTAATGGGCAGGGGGTTAGGATCTAAAATCTAAAAAAAAAATTAAATATCAAAAAATCAACCCAGTCTAAAAATGGAGCATAAGCTAAATGATAAGAAGACCTGCAAATGCCTAAAAACATTTTTTTTAATTTTCAACATATTATCCATCAAGAAAACATAGTTCAAAACAACTTTGAGATTTGACCTCACCCCAGTCAGAGTGCCTAGAAACAAAAATACAAATGACAACAAATGCTCTGGTGGGAGGGCACACTGGGAAAGTGACTAAGGTAATGTGTGGAAGCTCCACAAGAAGGGAACATAGATTTACTACATGATCCAGCTGTACTACACATGGCGATATTCCCAAATGACTTCATCTCCTAATGTTGAGCCATTGCTTATCCATCACTCATGCTCTACACACAATACCCAAAAAGCGGGAACAACCTAGATACCCATCAACTGACGGATGGATGAGAAAAATGTGCAACTTTACATAATGAAACATTACTCATCTGTTAACAAAATAGAAACTATGAAATTCATGAAGAAATTTATGGAGCTGGAAAAATTTATTGGGAGTGAGGTAACAGAGGCCCCTCTCATGTGTAGATAGATCTTAGCTTTCACCGTTCAGATATGCACATTCCATTAGAAATACCAGCACAGGTTTTGAAATTACTATGGTGCCATGGAGTGGTAATTATGAGACAGGAAAGATGGGATTAAAAAGAGAATTATGGACAAAGAAAAGTTAAATTGAGCTGGGAGGTGAGAATAGGGGAGGGGAGTAAAAGTAGAAGGGATAAATAACACTAAAAAAATTTCAAAATGTCACATGTAACCTACTAATGCAGAGGCTTCCTAAATATATGTACACAAAGATTTTTTAAAAAAGATGATGTTGATACCTTCTACTTGGGCAACAATGTCCTTGCTAGACACCACAAGGTAAAAGTAAAAGTCCAGACCCAGGAATTACTTAGCTTTTATAGACTTGTTGGCCAGCAATAAACCTGATCCTTAGAGGCCATTGTCAGTGCTTTGGTGACTTTCCAGAACATGATGGTAACATCCTGTTAGTGAATATACCACGTTCCTGAGTTACAGAATATGGCAAAATCAAGCTGATGCTGACCCAGAAACTCCATCCCTATTGGTTATCTTTCATAGTGCTGGAATGTTCTAGACACAGTAGCAGAGGAGAAAATGAAACATTAATCAAATTCAGGTATGAACTCTGTGAGCTACAATACTGACTTGACAGATAAGATACAGCCATCAATGGAATAGTGACAAGAACATCATGGTAGTAACCAACTACTTCCTGGTTGGATTTAGCATTGCTCCACAAGATGATGCCCATACTTAGTACCATATCTGAACAATAACTTTAGGTTATGCTGGTCTACACCCTGGTGAGAACCTGCTACTATTATTCTGCTAAAGGACATAACATTAAAATAGCTCCTAATGATTTTCCATGATACCCAAAGACTAAGGCATTGCTTAACCCTTATCATGGAAGCTCATACTTGCAGTAGGTTATAATCAATACAAATATCCACAACTGGCCAAGACTCTTAGAATAAGACACTGACAAATGTCCAGAACTAAATGTAATATCTGTAATTTCTACTTCAAAAAGCACAGCAATGACTGTGGAAGAAAGAGTAAAAAGAGTGTAAGGGCCAGAGTCATGGATAACTACAACTATACAGTATCTTCTGGACACAGTAGGGCAGCTCCACATATGAACTGGCCGTGGTTGAGACAGCATGTGTAAGACCTGTCAAGCCCAAGCATGACCAAATCTCCGCCTTGACAGGGAAGCTGAGAATGACAAGAATTAAGGAACATGAATCTACAACTGTGAAGAATTAAGGTTACTGTCAGAGGGGGTCACATGGGTTTTGTCTTGGGTAGGCTAAATTGGAATCTGCACAGGAATTCAGACAATGCATTGTGTGACTTTAGTTCAGGCTGCATTTGTAGAGTCAGGAAGCAGGAAATTTATCTTTCAAGGGCTGCTTTCCTACATAGTCAATACTCTGCTTCTCTGTGTTTCCAATCTTTTCCAAGCCCCATTCCACATTGTTAATTTAGGAACGCCTGGCCTTTTCTGCCAAGTAAGAATGAGTTGATAAAATGAAAAACAACTGTTTGTTTTACTTAACTTTCCTTTTCCTGGAAATGCAGATGATTCCTAAAAGCAACTGATCCTTGCTCCTCTGTGACTGGCCAAAACACACTAAGAGGGGAGGGGCAGAACCTAGAAGGTCTATGAGTCCTTCAGAGGAAGGAGGAGTGGGTTTCATGTGACAAGACTGGACTACTGTAGAGAGTGGTTCTGGCAGCTGAGCTATAGTGAGCACACACACTGGACTTGGGATTCTCTGGTAAGCGGACAGAGCATCCAAATCTAACCCTCACCTTCTCTCTTCTCTAAAGAGCTGAGAGGTAACAAGGCATTTAGGAACATGCCCTGATAGTGGTGATCCTCAGTTTAAAGCTGGGGTGCTTTGGTAGAAGGTGGACAGGACTGCCTCATGGATGGTCTTAGCCAATTCTTCAAGTTGAGGTAAACCTAAAGGAAATGATCTGGATATTGATTTTGATAAAAAAAAATTTCAATTGTTTTGGCTTGTCTGACATGGCTGTAAATAGCTGCTTCCAGTGATAGAATATCTCCACAGTGTGCATGAGGATGTTGTATGTTACATGCATCTTGTTTCCCAGTTCAGGGTCAACTATTAAATTCCTTGCATTCCAAGGCCCCTGGTCTGTGGAGAAGAGGTCTCTCTGCACGCTGCTTTTGATGTAGCTGGCTGTGGAAATCTGTGCCTGAAGAATTTTGTAAACTGTGGTCTTCTTTATTGTAAAGCAGGGGTGCTAAGGATCTTCTCTCCATCTGTGAGGAACATGAGCTTTGCAGGATGTGGTGACAGCTGTCATTTAGGCAGGCGTCCTGTTGTAATGATTGCTCTGTCACAGCCTTCTCGTTCCCTCAGTTCATACTCAGTAGAAAGATTGCAGACAACTGTCACATTGGTATCTGAACACAAATCCAGGAACGGAGAGAATGAGAGAGGAAAACCTGAAAGACGAGAACAGCTTGTGTGCTTCAGGGACATTCTGTGTCCTGTGGGTGACTGTCCCCTTCAACAGTAAATCTGGCTATGGTATTTATGTAATCAGGTTTAGCTGCCCTTTTAGGACATTCTCTTTACTCACCTCTTCCTGTCCTGTGCCTGCAATCAGACTGAACAAGACAAAAGCTCATTCTGCTATCCGAGGTGCACTGTACTGTGGGAGGAGGACAGCAAATGATCCCAGATGAACACACATTATGTGGCAGCGAGTGCTGTGGAGAGACAGAAACAGTGAGAGGGTGATGAAAGATGCAGGCAGGTACACTTTGATATCTCAATGACAATGTCAATGCTAAAGCCTGCCTAATCAAAGCAGAACCTAGAGAAAGGTGACTAAGTTAATAGCCATGTGGCTACTGGGGGAGAGCAATAAAGAAAGGAAGTAGTGACAAAGTACAAAATCCTGGAATGAGAAGACAGACTGAGATACCAAGGTGTCTGGAATTCAGACACCAGATGTCCCAGAAGTGTAATAATCAAATTCATTGTTGTATGTAGCATGTGCACTGTATACATAATGTGTGGCCTGAGTGAAATTGGGATTCTTATGGTACATTTCAGGATTGGCGTGACATGATATGAGTTCAGAATCATTAACTCTGGCTGGTTGATCATCCATGTTACAAGAACCATTGCAGGAAATATAGCAATGCCCATGACATGCTCAAACCTGGTACTGAGGAGGTCTTGAAGATAATGCAGGCAGAGTTATCAATAATCAAACTGAGGGCTGAAATAATCAAACTGAGGGCTGAAATCAACAAAATAGAAACACAGAAAACAA
>LOEQ01001858.1:179324-211061 GCA_001685075.1 Bramus lutescens
ACCAAAGAACTCCTTCAGCTGATAAACACCTTTAGTAATGTGGCAGGATACAAGGGATCCCCTTCTTTAGTTTAGGGACTTTTTCTATGGCTTTGTTGAAAATATTTTTCTGTGCCATTGACATGGGTTTCTTCTCCTTCCTTTATTCCTATCATTCTTAGATTTAGTCTTTTCATAGTGTCCCAGACTTCCTGAAAATTTTTATCAGAATTTTTCTTTTTTATATTTAATATTGTCTTTGACTAAGTTATCCATTTCTTTTATCATCCCTTCAATGCTTGAGATTCTTTCTTCCCTCTCTTGTGTTCTGTTGGTGAGGTTTAATTAACATTAAGCATGAGACTTCCCTTCATCAGCATCCTGTTGCCTAGGTAGAGGGATGACTCAAGACAGGTACTCTTGGTCAACACTTCATCACATAGGCAGAAAACACCTCCTCCCCAGGTAGGAGCAGAGATACATTAGCATATCCTGACCACCTGTCAGGATGGCACTGAGTTTACTTCACTTCAAAAAGGGGCCAAGGGGCCACCTCCTGTGCTAGAAGGTGTGATTAAGCCTTGTTATTCCCCAAACTGTCTGACCTTCAGATAAGGTGGGAAATGGACCTGCATTTCTCAGCCCCCACAATTCCTTCACTGATATTTGAACAATCATTTCTAGGCTTCCATCTTGGACTCCTCATCAGTGGCTTTCAAGGAAGCTTCCAGAATTTCAGTGCCAGACTGGAACCGTGGAGTTACCCAGTCTTGTGGTCCAAAATACTATGGGGTTGTTGGCCTGCCTAGTGAGAGACAGCCATTGTGGGACTACCTGAACTGGTGAGGCGTGCCCCATCAAATATCAAGCCAGCAGCAAGTTCTAAACCTCTAAACTGTGATTCATGTGTTGATACTATTACAATGCAAGCTGCCTTAATAAATTATTGCATACTATGTATGTATAGCATACATATATTCATTCCATTGATTTGTTCCGAAACAGAACCCAGACTAATACCAAAGGGGTTGGCAGAGCACAAATGGTACAAAGAGGGGGTGATAATGGAGATGATTTAAGTAGGCAGGAGCATGCCAGGGCAGGGCAGAGGAGGAGGGAGTTGGGGAAGGAATCCATAACTGAGGGTATCTGAAAACTCTATACTGAATCCTACTTTTTGTGTGCTTAAGGGGTTTAACTGTATGTAGGAGTGAAGGGATAATGCTCATTCAAGAAGACATAGCTCATCAAACAGAAACTCAGTGCCAGGTGTGAGATACCTCTCCTTGAGTTGTTGATCAGGGAGTGAGGTCCCAGAGATTGTCAAGCAATGTGGTCTATTGCTTTGTTCTTTAATCACCTGAACCTGGTAGGAGGATTCTGTCACTGAAGGCACCATACACTTAGTAACAAGACACTGAGAAATGATGGTACTAGCCAGAGCTTCCTGACATCTGGCTAGCTTTCACAGTATTGGAGGGTACTATGCAGGCTGCTGAGGGAGAGCAGTCATCAATCTTATCTGAGTGAGGATTTGTTCAAAGACCAGTCCTGTGGAAAGAGCACTTGATTCTTCTCCTGTAGAACTGTTGGCATCTAAATAGAATACCACCCAATGAAATCAATACCCAAGGTCCATCAATGCCCTGATATTTCTAGCTTATTTTATTTTACTTTATCATCTGGCTTTACAGAGCCTAGTCACTACCATGTCCTTTTATCCCAGAGTTCAGAGTCACTACTACAGCAAGCCTCATCACTGGGGGTCTGAAATGCTATCTTCTTGGCAACTATGGCTCATGTTGTAACATTATCCTGTTTTGGAGCATCCTTTTCCTGTTCTAGAGCCACATCAGTACTATGCTCTGTTCCATATTGTCTGAGTCCACCAACCTGTGGACACATCTGTGTGTATGTGTGTGTGTACTCTCCTGAGCTTTAAGAATGAATACGAACCTTAAGTCCCAGTTGCCACAGACCCTTAGCTCAGAAACATCACTCCACTGCAGCTCTAAACACATCTGCCCTAGAATGAAGTGTTGCTATGCTTTCCTGTGGATGACATCATACCTGGACCCCTTACAAAAGCTGCTGAGGGGAAACCGCCATCACTGATTTGTGCCAAATCTTCAAAAGTTCAATATATTGCACATAAAGTTTTATTTACCTCACTTGTAGACTTATAAAAATTTTGTTTTCCTCTTCTGCCTGAAATATATGTTTTCTTTACTACAATAAAACCAACAAACAAAAACGATCCAATCAACCAAACATCATCATCAACAACAATAAAACACATGAGGCATAAATTGTTCCCAGTTTTTCAATGCTAGAAGAATGGTTGAGAATGGAAAGGAGTCCACTTGGTAGACAGAAAGGGAACTTGAATAATCTGGTCAATGGGATGGAGTCTTTGCCCAAGAGGCTACACTGGTATCACAAACACAAGACAATACCACATGCTGACTAGACATTTCATCACTTCCAGGCTTCATATGTTACACATGTGCTGATCTTATATGGACTCCTAGAGGAAACTGCACAAGAAGAAATGTTTCTTTGTCCTTAGTTAAGACATCAGTGTGAGCGATTTTACCTTTGCTCGATATATTGGTTAGGTTTTATCAACTTCATACAAACCTAGACATACCTGGGGAGAGGGAATCACCCTCCCTAATCTACTGGGATTAGAGGCTTGAGCCACATTGGAAGAGGGACTCACAACTGAGGAATTCTGTCCATCAGATCGGCTTGTGGGGATGTCTCTGGAACATTTTCTTGATTGATAAGTAGGAGGACCCAGTCCACTGTGGTGAAACCCATCCCTAGGAAAGTGGTCCAGGGATGCGTGAGAAAGCAGGGTGAGTGAGCCCTGGAGAGCAAAGCAGCAAGCAGTGTTCCTCCACAGTCTACTTCAGTTCCTGCCTTGGCGGAATTCTAAGTTCCCTCGATGGTGGACTGTAACCTGGCAGCCAATTGAATCTTTTGCTCCCTCAAGCTTATTTGGTTAGTGTTTCATCACATCAATAGAGAAGCAAACTAAAACAATGTACAAATTCCTTCTTGGGGCCTGTGACACTGAACTGAGTATTGTGACAATGGCTATTGATGCCCAAACATCCCCACTCCTGTATGACTTTTCCTGAAGAGATGAAGTAATGTCTATTTAGTGCAGTGATTACAAACTAAAGAAGTGATTCCACCCAGGTCTGGTTTAATGACCCGTGAGTTTATTAGGATATTATTGGAACTTTTATTGTCCCCTGTCTTCCCATTCAGGCAGGCACATACATGAGGATAACTTAGCATCCTGGGACTTCACTTGGCTTGGGATTTACACATGCTCTTCTGACAATGCACTGGGAAACCTAAGACATTCACATGCATGCATTTTGCATGTGAATATTAACACTGCACCTACCATGCTAGGACATTACCCACCCCTAGTTGGGATGCATATATAGAAATATAGAAAATGGACAGGATTCTTTGTCCCAACAACACACCAAGATCTACCCTTTTGTGTCTAGTTTGTATTCACATATATCTGGATATGGGATTGAGGGGGCCAATTACATGGACAGCCTCACTTCCAAATGTCAGCACCCATTGTGAAGACAAGACAACCACACTCCTTAACTCACCTTTGATTCTTCCAGTTCCTTTTCAAGGCAGCAATTATGTTGTACAATCTGCCTGGGGAGACACAAGCAAATGACCCCAGAAAGGCACCTAAATAAATAAATGACCAAGGAAAACAAACCTTCCGGGTCTAGCTACATGAATGAGTGGGTTTATTAGGGTGAGTGTAACTTACAGGAGCATTGATCACTCAATGGCAGCTGCATCACTGAAAAGCCCACCTCAGCAAGGCAATAGCTGCAGCCATGGAGCCCCCTGCAGGATTGGCAGCTCAGCTGCTCTGAAATCCTCCCACTAGAATACTTACTGGTTATATAATGTTGAGAAAAGAATCATGACTCTTTTAATGTTCTGTACCTTTTAAGACATGTTTTTTATTTACCTTTAGAGACTCTCTTTTATATTTAAAATGTGTCTGTATGTGTGGTGTGCATGTTTCCATGTGTGTTGGCATGTCAGACTTACGTTGTTCTCCTTCCACAATTAATTTCTACCTTTCTCATCAAAGAAGGTCCCTCAATCCTACCCACTACTTGAATGTCTATACAATCAATCTAGATAGCGAGCTTGCTCCATGGTTCCACCATCTCTGGTTTTTGAGTGTAGGATTATGAGGTGGCTGCCACATCCACTCAATATTCACGTGCATTCTGCAGATTGAGCTCTGGTTCTCATATCTGCATGGCAAGTGCCTTATGCACTCTGTGTGTGTGTGTGTGTGTGTGTGTGTGTGTGTGTGTGTGCTTGTGTATGTATCTCTGTGTATGTGTGTGGGTGGGTGTGTGGGTGTGTGCATGCGCTCATGTAGATGCCTGGTAAGATCAAAGACTTTGGAAACCTCTGAAGCTCTGGAACTTTGGGTAGTTTCCCAGTGTGGGTGCAGAGTCCTGAACTCAGACTGCTACTGGTCATATCAGTGGAGTAGCAGGTGACAACTGAAGTTCAAAGTGTCAGCATACTAGGAGGTAACTCCCTGATTAGTGAATCTCTGATAGGATAGGCCCTGAGACCACAGACCCCAGAATGTCTTTTGCTTCTGCTGTACCTTTACACACTTGTGGTTCTGTCTTTCTCTGGTATCTGATATGGTGTGGATGGGTGTGGGGAGATCTCCACTGGCTACAATGCAGTGTGTTTATCTCATGAAAACATCCTGTTCTGTGTATTTAACCTGTGGGTTATTATGAAGATGATTTCTTCCTAAGCTGTACTGTATAATTGACAATAATAATGTCAGTTTAAAGAGAGTTTTGATTATTAAAAATAAAACAAGGAAGTGTTACACAACTAGGAACACGTGAGTTTCTATTGAGGAGCCATATAGACTGTGATTTAGGTTAATGATTAAGAAAATCAATTGAGTCCCAGTAGCCTGACTATTTTAAATTCTTTTAATCTTAATGTTGGGAGATGTGTTCTCAGGTTTCTGGGTGCACAGCTGAAACAAGACTTTGAAAATAACTTAAAGTTAGACTAAGAAGTTTCTATTAAATAGCTTTGAGGCAAAAAAAAACAGGAAGACAACTAAAGTTTTAGGAAAGCACATAGTTGAGTGAGGAACTCTTTCAGGGAACAAGAACAAAGCAGTCTGATTATTAGCTGACAAATCTTTCTTGTTAGGATTAGTTGATGACCAAAAGTGATGATTAATTCCTTATACCCATTTCTGTCCACAATCTCCTGATAGAAAACAAAAACTCTTGATTAGTGGGTATGTACCCTAAAGAATTAAAATAGAGCTGACTCATTCTTTTCATATATAAAAGTTTAGGCTTGCAATTCCTTATGAGATTAACTTGCAAGAAAAGCAATTAAGTAATTGATCCTTTCTTTGTAACTGCACATCCTGTCAGTAAAAGACCTGACTGAGAAGACTGTCTTGCTCATCTACATGGTTAATCTATAACTAGTTGCTTGGGTAAGAATGTTTGTGGGGATGATTTGTTATCCACTTGCAATATGTAAAATGTTGAACTATGTAAGGCATATGGAAAACATGCTGTTTTTAACTGTTTGTTTTGTATTTATTGTAATCATTCACTTGAAAAAGAGAATGCAACCATGGTGTAATTGCTATAGTAATTGGAAAAATTTGGTTGGGGTATATAAGCTGTTAAAAAAAACTATACAGTACAAAGAATACAGAAGAACAGAGAATAAAGAAGGAATCCATCGAGAGTGTCTTTTTCCCTAGTCCCCTCAGATAAAAGTCTTAGAATGTGCTCACTCTGTAGCTTCCCTTTAAGTCCTGTGCTGCTAGGGACTGCCTCCGCAGTCTATGATATCAGGCCTTCCATGAGAGGAGAATGTGCTCTTAACTGTTGAGCCATCTCTGTAGACCTTTAAAAGAATATTTGCTTTATTATTTTATAAGTATGCATCTTTGTATGTGTATGAACATCTGAGGACAGGTCTTTCTATTTTGGGGGGAGGGTTATAATACAATTACTACATTTCTCCCTTTCCTTTCCTCCCTCCCTTCCCCCCCATATGCCACTCCCCACTCTCCTTCAAAGTCATGGCCTTTTCTTTTATTGTTTTTCCACACATATGTACATATGTACAGTTATGTTCCTAAACATAACCTGTTCAATGTGTATAATGTTACATGTATGTATGTTTTCAGGGCTGACCATTTTCACTGGACAACCAGACCACATCTCCTGATCTCAGCTTTCCTCAGTGGTCTACAATTCTTGTGTAGGATTAGGTTCTTAAGGCTTTAAACTTCCAAGTTTGGCATCTTCATTAGTCATCCCCTTAAGCTCACCTCTGGGCAGTCATGTTGGTAAGATGATTAGCCCACTACATCATACTAGTGCTTCCCATATGCCCATGGGTGAAGATATCATTCATTGGCACATGAGCAATCACCATAGGCCATCCCACTGGGAAAAAAAAAACTGATTCTCTCTCCCTCAGCATCATCAATTGCCTATGGCCCCTCATCTATGAGTAGGGCTCCATGATGTCTTTCCCTCTCCATTCTGGAGTATTGATGACTTGATTTTGTGTGGATTTGTACCAACAACCACAACTCCTGTGAGTTCATGACTACAACCTCCTTGCTACATTCAGAAGACACTACTTCATAGCTTCCCTGATATCTGGCGCTTGCATTTTTTCTGCCTCTTCTCTGGTGCTCCCTGATCCATGTGAATGGAAGTATGTGGGGGTTTAAAAGTAATTGGTCCCCATATGCTCTGAGGGGGGCACTATCAGGAGTCGTGGTCTTTTTTGGAGGAAGTGTGTTACTAGAGTAATCTTTGAGATCTCCTATGCTCAAGCTACACCCAGTGACACAGACCGCTTTTTGCTGTCTTTAGATCAAGATGTAGAACTCTCAACTCCTTCTCCAGCACCATGTCTGCCTGCACACCTTTATGGCCCACCATGATGATACTGGACTAAACCTCTGAAACTATAAGCCACCCCAATTAAGTTTTTTCCTTTATAATAGTTGCCATGGACATGGTGTCTCTTCACAGCAAGAGAACCCCTAACTAAGACCAGGGGATATGGTAGAGATGTCCTACTTAGGGCTGGACACCTCACTGTTCTCTTCCTTCAGAGCCTCAGGGAGGTGTGCTCTGCGTTCTATTCAGGGCTTTTGGTTATGCTCAGTGGGTGAGATGGTGTGAATATTCATATCTCATATTACTTGAGAGAACGTGGACCCTTAAAAGTTTAAAGTTTTATGGAACATTTAAAACATGCAAGTTTACAGAATCTAGTATGTCTTGGAGATTAATGGTGCATCAGTAAACATAGATGTGTACGTAACCCTCAGTCTGCGGGTGTCTTTGTTACTGACATGAGTTACTTGGATTCTGGAAGGTAGCTGGATTTGGTTTTTAATCCAGTCAGTTGTTCTTCATTCTTTTACCTTTAAATGTCATTTACATTGAAGATAACCATTGAGAGAGGTTTGCTAAATTCTATAATCTTGGTTATTCTTCTGGCTGATTAGGTGTCCTTGCCCACACCCCATTGTCTGCTGGTTCACTGTGCTGGACAAGATGCAGTCTTTCTGATTCCTCCCCTGTTCATTATTCTCTCATGGGTTGTTTTCTTTCCTGTGATGTCACGACTGAGACTGTCCTTTTCTTCCTCTGCATATAGTATTCATTTAGGTATGTTCTGGAGTACTAGATTAGTAGTCATAACTGTCAGAATTTGTGCTTGTCTTAAAACATTCTTATTTTTCTGTCAATTTTTAAAGATAGCTTTGTGTATATAGTGATATTAACTGCAATGATTTACATTTAGGGCTTGAGATTCACCACCCCACATTTTCCTGTCACTTAGGGTTGCTGGTTAGAGATTGGATATTATTTTGATGTGTTTTCTCTTATGAGTTGATGCGTTTCTTTACAGTTTTAATATAGTTTCTTTGCATGTGTGTGTGTGTCACTTCAATACAAAAATTTCTCTCTTTGGGGGCAGACCAAGCAATGTCCTCCTCTGTTAATCCCACTGGGTGAGAATAAGACAACTATCACAATTTTGAGCCAAATTTGAAGAAAGCTTGATTTTTATTGTAGTGCACCTGAGAGCTGGCCAGAGACTGCCTCCCTGGTCCAGTTAAAGAGAGTAACTCTGAGTTCATTTCTTAGGGCCCTCTTAAGGGGTAAAATCAGATGTACTTGCAAAGACCATTTATAGAAATCAATGGAGCAGTAAGGAAGTGCAGAAAAATCTTATGAAAACAGAACAACAGCAGCAACAAAACCAGGCTTTCACCATGTTATTGTCATGTGATTAGGGAGGGTTAGGGCAATCAGGGAGGGAAGAAGCATTTAAGTGCTCCCAAATACAACTCAAGGTCATGGGTTGGGGTAGGGTAGGTCCCAGGAAGCAGAGATAGAAACTCATATTAACAATACAGCATAATGGCTCCTGTCTTCCAAATGGAGTCAGACAGGTTCCTGATTCGGCCCGTGACTTATGTGTCTGTCAACTCCTTGAGAGGGGACTGTCTTAAATTATGTCGTTAAGTAGCAATGACGCTTGAGTTGTTTGTCTGACAGGTGACTGAGCGAGTCACACATTGCAAAGCACAGGTTCTGATTACAATGACCAGTAGATATAGCATTAGAGGGCTGATGAAGGGGGAACCATCACAGTCATATTGGCCAGTGAAAATTTGGGAGATTTTGTCTATTTCTTTACGTGATGATCAATTTGGTTGTCAATAGTATGAGAAAAATATCAGAGATATTAAATAGCACGCTCCAGTAAATTGCTGATAACCAAGATTAAGTTTAAGTAACAGGAAGTCTATAGTATCTCTATTTTGTAGAACAGTTGTTCTCAATCTTCTCATTTCTTGATTAATGTTAGCGAATATTACTGCTGCAATATTAGCAGCTTTTGAAATTGGAAGGCTATTTTAGAAATCTCTTCTTGTAATCCAACAAGCCCTAGGATTGGTTTTAAAAAAATGCCATAGTAGCAAAAACTATAGTGGGATTTAATAAATGTAAGAAATCATTGCAATTTCCAGGAAGAGCTCTTGTGATTCTATTAACCACTTGTAAAGATTTCTTGAGTCAAATAGGGGTAACATGTTTTATCCCACATAAACCCTTATACCCAGCAGTGAGTGAAGAATAAGTATCTTTTTCTTTTTCAGGAAAAGTCTATCCTAAGGGCAATTGTATTAAGGCTGGATGAAGCAACACAGTATGAGGAAAAGGATCCCCAAAGCAGGCAAAGTGGCAGGATACAAGGTTAATACACAAAAACAAGTAGCCTTACTATATACCCATGACAAACAATCCCATTCAAAGTAGGAAATGCCTTAGAATACAGCTAACCAAGGCCATGAAAGACTTTACAATGAAACTAAAACATCTAAGAAATACACTAAAGAGACACAGAGAGATGGAAAGATTCCCCATGCTCGTGGATTAGAAGAAGCAATATTGTGAAAATGGCTGTTTTATTGTAAGAAACCTACAAAGTCAATGTAATCCCAATGAAAACTCTTATGCCTTTCTTCACAGAAATAGAAAAGCATTGTAAAATTCACATGGAAGAAGAGACCCCTGACAGTCGAAGAAATCCCGAGTAAAAAGTGCATTTTGGAGGTTCTGCCATGCCTTCAAGTTACCCTACAGAGCCATAGTAATAAAGACAGCATGGTACTGGCACAAAACAGACTCAGATCTATGCTGTAGAGTAGAGGACCCAGCTACAAGGCCATAAGCAACAACCATCTGATTTTCAACAAAATCACCAAAGAAAAATCAATTAGAGAAAGGAGTATCTTCAACAAACAGTGCTGGGAAACTGGACAGCTATGCGTAGGACAACAAAATTAGATTCTTGTCTCTGACCCTGCACAAAAATCTACCCCAAATAGACCAAGGACCTCAACATAAGACCAGACACTGCAAATTTATAGAGGAAAAACATAGAGTCCACTTAAGACAGAGGCATAGGCAAGGACTTTCTGGATCAGACTCTTATAGCTCAGCAAATAAGGGCAATAATGAATAATTGGGAACTCATAAAACAAAAATATTTTGTATAAAAAATTGTCAGAAATTGGGAGCATAGGGACCTTGGGAGAGGGTTGAAGGGGAGGGGAGAGGCAGGGAGGGGAGCTAGAAAAATGTAGAGCTCAATAAAAATCAATAAAAAAATTGTCAGACAAAGAAGAAACACACCATAGAAGGGGATAAAAACCTTTGCCAGTTATAAATCTGATAGAGAATTAACTACAATATATGAAGAATTAAAAAGTAAACACTGGAAAAACAAACAACCCAATAAAAAATGGGTCATGGAACTGAATCTTCAAAAAAGAAAAAAATGGCTAGTTAGCATTTGAAAAAGTGTGCAACATCACTGGCATCAGAGATATGCAAATTAGAACTACCAAGGAGCTGCAGACCTAATGTCTGTCTCCCATTGTGGGGCTGCTTTCTATCCCTCCTATCTTGTGTGCCCTTGAGAGAAAAGTATCCCCAGTCCTGCTGGTCCTGTTCAGTCCAGTTAGCTCAGCATCCTCTGAGGTGCCAGAGCATCTCCACTGTGCTAACTGGCCTGTCAAGGCTCACTCAGGCTAGTGCTGTGAGATGCCACAGGAGATAAAGGTCCTGAGCAACAAGCTTGCATTACTGAGTTAGATGCTCTGAACCCTCATAGTGGAAGGATAAAACTGACTAAGCAAGTTGCCCTCTGGCCTTTACATGTACCTGTAAGTTAAATAAGATACATGTTTTAAATAAAGAATTTCAACTGTCCTTAAGGGATTCAAATTAATTCTGACTTACTATTAACAACTTAAAAAATACATGATTATAGGTTTGCTACATACAATTATGTTGAACATTGAAGAACCTATTTTATTTACATTATTTGTTAGAATTATGGCAATATGTAATCTACATCCTATCATTTTTTGTTAGACAGGCAGATATGGCAATTAAATAATATAAGCTCAGAATTTCAGAATAATCAGACAATTGTCTTACTTAAATCTAAAAAGCTATCACAAAGTGAGGTGCATAGTTTAGTGATAAAATGCTTACCTAGCATCTACAAGGCCTGGGTTGGAGTCCTAACCTTACAAGTAATTGAATAAACAGGCTATTGTAGAATTAACTCATTTGTTTAAAACAGTATGTATTTGTATTCTTATATAGTAAGATTAAAATAATCTGAATGTTAAAAAAAAATTATTTGGAAATTACACCTCATTCCATGCCCAAAGCCTAAGATAAGACAAAAAAAAAAAAAACCGACCACAAATCCTGTCAAGAACATGAGGAAAGAGTAACACTTATCCACAGTCAGTAGCTGTGGTTGACATGAGTTTGAACTAATTTTTGAGTATGTCTCTCTGAGGACAACTTTGGCATCTTCAGCCACTGTGTCAAGGAGAAGAAGCTGTAAGTAAAAGGTTTTCCTAAAGTAGAGACCTGTAGCCAAGAGCCCACCATTAACTGAGGCAAATTTCTCCAAATATTTCAAAAGTTTTTCTTCTAATGTTTCCGTTTTCTTAGTGTCCAACAAATAAGGAGACTTAATGATTTTTTTCAATTGTTCAGCAGGCACTTGCGAATCCTTAGCAATGACTTGCAGGGATGCATCATCCACTCCAAAGAGGACTCGATAGTGGTTTAATTTCTCCTTCACCTTTTCCACATCATCCCTGAGGATGCCCACTACAGGAACAGTAGCTAAAAGTCCAGTGGTGAAGGCTTCTAACCAGACAGTCTGCTGCATAGACTTGTTCTTTCTGTCAATGGCTGCCTCTGTAATATTAGGCAAGGAAAGCATAAAATTGTGGCGCTTTTGAGCAGGAAGAGCCTTTACCAGGGTGTCCATCAGGACTGGAAAATCATAGTCAGATAAATTGCTGTTAGAAATCAAGAAAATCTGTGGTGCATCCAAGCCATTTTCCTTTAAGGTATCGATATAGGAGTTTCGGATCTTCAACAAGATATTTTTTCTGTCAAAGGTACGTGCTTTGGATTTCTTTTCATTTTGTAAATCATTGTCCACCTTGGTTCTTACAAAGTAGTAATTCTTTTTCATGAATCTGATTGCTTTGGCAAGGTCTAGTTCAAGTTTTGTAAAACGTGTGGCAGAAACAATAATGAAGAAATCATACTCTTGGAAATTCACTTTCTCCAGATAATCTTTTGGAGGAAAGTTCATAGTTCCAACACCAGGCAGGTCCCATAAAGTCAAACTTTTAATTTTGGGGTGTTTGTATGGAGTTCTCCTCATAGTTGTCTCTACCACCCCAATGTCAGCTGCACCTTCATCTTCAGGTCCTACCCCCCTCAGGGCATTGATCAAACTGGACTTCCCTGCTCCAGACTCTCCAGTGATAGCAACGTTTATTGGGGCATTATCAATATTTTTTAATGCAGCACTGATTACAGAGTTTGCTCCCTGAATGTTTCCTTTTGTCAGGTGTAACTCAATTGAACTGATGATTTCCTGAGAAACGATTTTGCTTTCTGTCTTAAACTTCTTGAAATATAAAGTGAAGCTGGACTCCAAATCTCCATGGCATTCATCCTTAGAGAAGGACTTACCCATGGCTGCGGTGAAAAGGGGCCCTGAAAGAAAGAGGGGAGAGTAAGTTGCAAGAGACTGAAGATGCCTTTGAGCTTAGCTCTGCGTTCTCAATGCTGCAGCTTCAGTGATGTTCTGATGTTAACCAGTTACCATGTATTTGTGCTTCCTTTTTTGTCAATAAGATACAAACTATAGTCCTTCTGGAGGAGAAATCCTCATCTGAGGAATTGCCTCCATCAGACTGAACTGGGGGCACCCCTATGAGGCATCTTCTATACTGAGGATTGATATGGAATTTCCCGGTCCACGGTGGGTGGCACACCCCTGAACAGGTGGTCCTGGGTAATTGAAGAAAGCATTATTTAACTGTTGTTGGACTTTTTCATGGAGACTACCACCTCCCCAATTATGACATGGGGACTTATTGTTAATTATAAAAGTTCATCCAATAGCTTAGGCTTGTTTGTAATTAGCTCTTGTACCTTAAATTAACCCCGTATCTTTTATCTACATTCTTTTATGTGGCTCAGTTACCTTTACTCTTTACTGTCATGCTGCTTCCTTTTATCTGCTGGTGGCTCTTCCTTTCTTCCTCCCAAAGCGCGCTCTCTCTCTCTCTCTCTCTCTCTCTCTCTCTCTCTCTGGCTGTCCTAGCAATCTCTCCTGCCTAATTAATGGCCATTTAGCTTTTTATTAAATCAATCAGAAGGCGCTTTGCAAAGATATATCTTTACAGTGTACAAAAAGATTATTCCACAACTTTGATCTATGGAGAGCAGGCCAGTAAACAACATTCTCCCATTGTTCCTGCCCGTATTCCTCAGGGTTTCTGCCCTGGCTTTTTTCAATAATGGACTGTGTTCAGAATGTGTAAGCCCCCAAAACTGTTTTCTTTTCAAAACATTTTTGGTCACAGTGTTTATAAAAGAAATATAAAGGAAGTAGAAAAATTTCTACTAGCTCTCAGTTAAACCCTCAAATATGGAAAAATGAAAACTTAAGTAAAGCAAGGGAAAATAATATGAAAAGATATATGAGTCCTTTAGCCATCATTAACAAGTATAAAAACATTAATATCTTTGTAGCGTCTAATATATGAAATCATATGTTTTCTCCATCTGCGCATACTTCCTTCAGCGTGTGCCTTCAAAATTAATGGAAATTTAATCAACATATGCCTAGTTTTACGCACTGAAAAAGTAACAATGAATGATATTTGACATCAGTATTTAATCAATGACAAATCTCTCTAATGATCACATAAATCTAATTTGTCTGTTTCATTTTTGTTTTCAAAATATTTTAGTAACGTCAGCTATTGGATTTTGTTGAAATAATTCTTTATTTACCTAGATTTACTTTCCTTATGTCTTTTTCATGACTTAGAACTCATCCGCATGAAGAATATAAACTTGCAATAATATAAAATTCTTTACACTTAAAGTCCATGTCCAAATCCATTTCTTCAATAAAACATTTCAGTGTTCTCAAGTAATTATTTTGATGCACTATTTTCTCTTAACATTGTATTTTATGAAAGCAATATAACTGTGCACTGGAGACACTGGTCAATTGGTAGAGAGCTTTCCCACCATGGATAAGGCTTTGGGTTCAATCCCCAACACCTCATCAAATACAGGCGTTTGCAGATCTCTGTAATTCTGGTGTTCAGGAAGTAGAGGTAAGAAGGTCAGTACTTCCAGGCTATCCTTGGTACGTAGTGAGTTAGAGGCTAGCCTGGGTTACTTAAGACCCTGTCTCGAAAAAAAAATGAATATAAAGTCTGGCAAGATGACTCAGCAGGTAAATACACATGCTGTCAGGCCTGAGCTTGATTGTTGGGTATTTAACCTCTTCAATCTCATATTTCTGACTTTTGTTCTCCACAAACCTGCCTACTAAGACCTCCCATGTCAGCACAATGGACCTCACCATCAGTTAAAGAGACAGCAAATCCCAACTGCCACCCTGGAGCTTCATCTTTCTGTTTCACTCATATCAAATCAGTTTCCAGACTTAATTTCTATTTCCAAATTCACTCACAACTGATCATCCCTCCTACATTATCTTCCTCAAGACCTCAATTCCAGCTTCGATTATGTCATCAACATTACTATATTTCCTGTAATTGTTGTTGTAACAACATAGATAACGAAATTGGCCAAATCAAAAACAGTCTCATACAAACCAAGGATCTCCATAGGATCATTCTGAGCTTATGGGCCTGCATAAGCACATACAGACTCACTTCAGAGCAAGCAACTGTCCAATCTACAGGACAAACAGGGGCAGCTGTGCAGGAAACCAGAGCTGCAGAAAATTGTTCAGCCTGGCTGCAGGCACAGGACAAGAAAAAGGGGGTGGGTAAAGAGAATGTCTGGAAAGAGAAGCTAGAATATGGTTGAATAAACACAGAAGCCAGATTTACTGTTGGAGGGGACAGTCACCCACAGGACACAGACAGAATGTACATGAAGCACACAAGCTGTTCTATCTTTTCAGTTTTCTCTTCTCATTCTTTCAGTTCTAGCTCCTGGATCTGTGATGCAGACTCCAGTGTGACAGTTGTCTGCAAGGTCTTTCCACTGAATATGAACACATGGAATGAGAAGGCTGTGCGTGACACAGCAGGCATTATAAGCTGATGCCTGATTTAATGTCACCACATTCTGACACAGTTCATGTTCCTCACAGATGGAGAGAAGATCCTTAACACTCCTGCTTGACAATAAAGAAAATCACCATGAACAAGATTCTTCAGGCTCAGATTTCCACAGCCAGCTACAGCAGAAGCAGCATGTGGAGAGAACACTTCTCCACAAGCCAGAGGCCCCCAGATGTAAGAAATTTAAATATTGACCATGAACTAGAAAGCAAGATGAGTGTGAGATAGAACAACCTCATGCACACGGCAGAGACTTTCCATTACCTGAAAACTATCTATTTACAACCATTTTAGGAAGAGGAAATACAAGACAATCCAAAACAACTGTATGTGTTTTTGCTAAAACCAATATCAAGATCATTAACTTTAGGTCTAATTCAACTTTCGTAATTGACTAAGACCATCCACGAGCCTTTTCTGCCTGCCTCCCACCAAAGCTCCTTAGCTTCCAAACTGAGGTCCCTCACTCAAAGGGTATGTTCCTGAATGTCTTGTTACCTATAGGCTCTGATGAGAAAAGAGATGGTGAGGGTTCAAAGATAGATTTGAAGGCTCCTGCCCACTTACCAAACTGTCCTGTGTCCAATGGATGTGCTCACTGTCGTTCAGCTGCAGGAACCACTCTCCACTGTGCTCCAGTCTCTATACTTGCAGCCCCTCTCTGCTTCCTCTGTGGAAAGAAGCAAGTTCAAGGCAGTTGGGAGGGACTTATACACTCTACCCCTTCCTTCTCGGTGTGTTTCGGCCAATCATCAAAGCGTATGGATCTTGCTGTTTTTCAGAATCTCCTGCATTTCTAAGAAGAAGAAAGAGAAAATGAAACTATCAGTTGTTTTTCATTCTGTTCTCTCTTCGGTTTTGGCAGCAAATATTGGACAGTCTTAAAAGAGTCAAGGAGTGGAATGTGGGGTTAGCACTGGCAACGGTCTGTAATGCTGAGGGAACTCACTGGAAAACACCTCAAAAAAATCAAACTACGTCCTGGGACTGAGCTTTTTATTTGCTACCCTGTGGTGTCTAGCAGGGACATTGTTGTCCTAGGAGAGTTTTCATACATGTGCATAGATTGTTTTAGGAAATGTCTGCAGTGGCAGATTTCCACATGACTTGTGGAAAATCCTTCAGTGTTCTTTATCCCTCCCATTTTCCTTCCTCTACTTTATCCTCTACCCCCTCACTCCACATTTTAACCTTTCTTGAAAACATAATTTTCCTTTAACCCTTTCTACCAGTGCATACTATCACTCCTCTCTTGCTGGTCCCACCCCATGGCCACATAGTAATACAAAACCTCTGTGGGTATTCCCAATGGAACACTCGTATTTGAACGGTGAATGCTAACATCCACAAATGAGAGGAACGAAATGGTGTTTATCTTTCTGGGCCTGTTTTACCTCACTCAGAATGATGATTCCAGCTCCGTCCACTTTCGCTTACATTTTAAAGTTTCATTTTGCTTAATAGATGAGAAATATTTGATTCTGTAGTGAGGCCACATTGTCATTATCCTTTCCTCAGTTGATGCTGTCTAGGCTGTTCCCATTTCCCATCTAGAAATATCTATTGTGAATAGAGCATAAATGAACACGGATGTGCAAGTAGCTCTGTAGATGGAAATAGACTTTGTGAATATGCCCTGGAGTGACACAGATGGATCTTGTGTTAAATCTGTTTTCATGGTCTGAGGATCTTCCTCATAGATAACCTTAGTGTTGTTCCAGTTTGCCCTCCCACCAGCAATGACTGAGTGCTCTCCTTTCCACATATCCACGGGGCTCAGAAACCCCCTTTATAATTTGGGGAGTCAGTCTACAGTTTATTGACGATATGTGCGTATCAAACATCGCTCTGTGGATGGATGTTGAGAGGAGTGTACAGTTCCCAACTCTTATATTCTTCTCCAGCACGTTGTTTGCCTGCTTGCTGCCATAGTCATGATGTTCATGGACTGACCCTCTGATTCTCTAAGCAAGCACCCAATTAAATGTCTTTTTTTAATATGCCGCCTTGGTCATGGTGTCTATTCACAGTCAAAGATAATAATATAAGACACTGATTTCAAGTTATACTAGTAAAAATAGCATAGTCCTATCAAAAACACATAATAATCAATGGACTAAGACCAGGAGCCTAGGTATAAATCTGCATACCTACAATCACCTGATTTTTGACATGTATGACCAAGATAAATACTGGAGAATATATACTGTCTCTAAGAAACTGTGTTGTGAAAACTAGATATTTAATGTGAAGAAGTTGAAGCTACATTGCTATCACTCACCTTGTCCAAAATTCCGTTTCAAATTAATCAAAGACTTCAAAGTTACACTAAAATTCTGCACCTTCTATTGCAAAATATAAGGAGTACATTTCAGAATATAGGCTCAATTATGACCTTTCTGTATGGAACCTCTCTACACATGGAATGCAGTCATCAATCTAGAAGTGCAACTTCATGCTTGATGCTTACAAAGAGTGAAAGAAACTTTTATTCTAGCATTCATGATAGGGAGAAAAATCTTTAAAAGCATCAAATTAGTTAGAGGATTGCTGTAAAGAATATGCAAAAACATAAAAAAAACTCTAAGGAAGCAATTCAATTAAAATTGATTATGGTACTGACCAGAGCATTCTCAAAAGAAGAAACACAAATAAGAAATAATGAGTGTGTTCAACATCCTAGCCATCAGGAAACCTCAAATTAAAACTACTTTGAGATGTCATTGAACCAGAGTCAGAATAGCACCTTCATTCAGCAACTGCTGGAAGCAAATACAGAGATGTACAGCGAAGCACTGGGCCAAGCTTCTGGAGACCAGCCCAAGAGAGGGAGGAGTGATAACATGAGCAAAGGTGTCAAGACCATGATGGTGATACCCACAGAAACAGCAGACCTGAGTTATGAGAGCTCACTGGCTCTGGACTGATAGTGGGGGAACTTGCGTAGGACCAAACTTGGCCCACTGAATGTGGGTGACAGTTGCATGGTTGGGCAGTCAGTGGGGTCACTGACAGTGGGACCAGGATTTATCCCTGGTGCTTAAACTAGCCTCTTGGGGCACATTCTCTTTGGAGGGAGACCTTGCTCAGCCTAGATATAGGGGAGAGGGCCATGGTCTTGCCTCGAAGTGTCAGACTTTGTTGACTCCCCTGGGAAGCCTTATCATTTCTGAGGAGTGGGTGGGGAGTGGAAGGAAGGGGGAGGCAGGAGGAGGGGAGGAAGCTGGCACAGGATAGCTATGTAAAACAAGAAAAGATTGTATTTAAAAATTCTTAACAAATATATATATAGTTAAATATATATTAAATACACTAAATGATTGTTGAGTTTGTGTAGGGAAAAAAGAAAACACACAAGACTCTGGCCAGGGAAGTAGGTAGGCTAATTGTTGATCTTCACCTTTCCCTCCCCTTCTCCAAATGCCAAAAAACAAAACAAAAAACAGGCCTTTTAGGGATATTAAACTGAACGTAAATAGCAAATTACAATAAGACTAGGTACAACCCCTCATATCAACAATAGATGAGGCTACCCAGTGAGAGTAAAAGGGTTCCAAGTGCGAGCAAAAGAGTCAGAGACGCCCCCGACACCCACTGTTAGGAGTCCCACAAGAAGTGAAGAAACATCTTAATGGAGGATATTATGGTCGGTTTTAATGTCAACTGATCACAAATTAGAACCACTTCATAGGAAACCTCAGCTGAAGAAGTTTTCTGATTTTCTTGGTTGATGATGGAAGACCCACCCAGATGACAAGGATACAGCACGTGTGCTGGCTTGGCCTTTCCTCTTACTGCAGGTTGATTAACACTGTCTCTGCTGCTGATTCCTTCACTGTTATCAGAACAAGCATTTCCAGGAATCCCTCCAGACTCTGGACTCTGCAGAAAGCTTTCCGATTTTCTGTGCCAGATTGGGACTGTGGAGGTACTCTGCCTTGTGTGTGAGCAATCATGTGATTGCTGGTCTGCCTAGTGAGAGACACTCATTGTGGGGTTCCCCTGACTGCTGAGGCACACCCCCTCAAGTACTTAGCAATTAGTAAGTTCTCAGCCTCTTAGCTGGAACTCAGCTGTTGATACCATTTCAATGTAAGCTGTCTAATATATTGTTGTATATTAAGTACATATTATACATATATTCACTCCACTGAATCTCATCCTTCGGAGAACCCCGACTAATACCAAGGGGGTTGGAAGAGCAAGAGTGGTATGAAGAGTGGAGATAAATAATGGAGCTGAGTTTAAGTGGGGGAAGGGTGGGAGGGCAGAGGAGGAGGGAGTGGGGGAAGGAATCACTACTGAGCATGTCTGAAAACACTATACTGCATCCTACTATTTTATGTATGCTTAAGCTTAACTGGAGTTACTGTGTGTAGGAGTGAGTGGGTAATGCTCATTCAGGAAGATACAGGTTATCAAGTGGAAGCTGAGAGCAAGATGTGGAATATCCACCCCTGACATGGTGATCAGAGGTCCCAGAGATCGTAAACAATGCAGGCTACTGCTATTTCTCTTGATTCACCAGAACCCAGTGGTAAGATTCTATTGCTGAAGACACCATACACATTAGTGACAGGATAAACAGAACTGTTGGTACTGACCAGAAAGCTTCCTGCCTTCTAATGAGCACTCAGTGTTGGAGAGTCCTGTGCAGGTTGCTGAGGGAGAACGGTCATCAGTATTCTTACCTGAGTGACCCCTGGCTGTTTTCCAAGTCCAGTCCCCATGGGAGAAATAATTAACTTCCTCTCCTGCAGAAATCTTGGCATCTAAATTGACTACTGTCCCATGTCCTCAAGACCCAAGGCCCAGTTCTGCCATTTCCAGCTTACTTCCCCTACCTTATACTTGGCTTTACAGAGATGAGTGACTGCCTTGTCCTTTAATCTCAGTGTTCAGTCAAAGCTGCAGCATGCCTCGCCACTGTGGGTCTGAAATGCTCTTATTAGCAATGAAGACTCATGTTGGAATAGAGTCCTGTTCTACCAAGTGTGAGTCTCTGGAGCATCCCTTTCCTGTTAGAGCCATGCCAGGGCTGTGCTCTGTTCCATGGGAATAAATTGCCACATCCCTTCTCCTGGAAATGAGCTACTGAGTCATTTTTTAGAGTCCAAGATGTTTTGTGTATGTGTGTGTGTGTGTGTGTGTGTGTGAGTGTGTGTGTGAGTGTAAATGTATATGAGATCTGCACTCTCCTGTGCCACAAGAATAAATATGAGCCTGGGTCCTATGTGACACAGACCCTGAACCAAGGACGCTCACTTCTGCAGCTCCAAACACATCTGCCTAGCTGTAGTTTCCAACCCAGTTGTACTGGGACTTTCAATACTAGAAGGACTGAAGGACAGAATGTAGTGAATATTTGGGGAACTGGAATAACCTAGGACATGTGGTGGTGACTTAGGCCAGGGAGGCTTTGCTATGAACACAATCACACCTAGTAATTGGGAATCCATAGAGTGCTGGGTTAGAGGTATGATCCACATTGACTCACTTGGAAGAGGAACTCTCAATTTGGAATTGCCTCCATCAGATCTGGTTGTTCATATGTCTGTTGGGGGCATTTTCTTAATTGATTAATTGATATAGGAGGAGCCAGCCCACTGTGGTGAGTCCCATCCCTAGGAATGTGGTCCTGGGTAAGAAAGCAGGGTGAGCGAGCCCTGGAGAGCAAGGCAGTAAGCAGTGTTCCTCCACAGTCTACTTCAGTTCCTACCTTGACTTCCCTTGATGGTGAACTGTAACCTGTCAGTCACTTAAACCATTTCCTCTCTAGGTTGCATTTGGTTAGGTTTCATTTTAATCACATCATATGCATGCATATATGTACATACATACATATATTCCTAAATGTAACCTGTTCAGCCTGTGTAATCTTAGTTGTACGTATGTTCTCATGACTGACCATTTGGTACTGGACAGCCAATAGGTGTGCTCTGTCTGAGAAAGAGCACCTCTCGGCTCTCAGTATTCATTTTTGGCTATAATTTTTCATGTAGGGTTGAGTCCTCACAGACTTTTCCTTGTCGAGTTCGACATGTTCATAGGTTAACCTTTCTCAGTTCACATCTAGGCAACAAGAAAATAGCCCACTAAGTTGAACTAGTGCTGCCCATATGCCCGTGGGTGAAGGTAGAATTCATGGGAACATGGGTGACTACCATGGGCCATCCCACTAAAAAAAACTGACTCTCCTCCCTCAGCATCCATCAGCTACCTATGGCTCCTCAGGTAAAAGGGGGGTTCCATTTCTCTTTCCCTTCAATGCTGGGGTGTTAACTAGCTTGAATGTGTGTGGGTTGGTGCCAGCAACCACTGCTGCTGGGAGCTCATGATCACAACTGCCCTGCCATGTAAGGAAGACACTAGTGCACAGCTTATCTGATCTCTGGCTTTGACAATTTTTCTTCCTCTACTTTGCTGTGCTCTTTAGGCTTTGTGGGTGAAAGTTGTATGGTACAGATGCCCTATTTAAGGCTGGACACCCCACGGTTACCTTCTGTCAGAGCCTCTGTCAGCTGCTCTGGGCATCTGTTCAGGGCTTTGCTTGTACTCAGTGGGTGAGACAGTGTGAGTACTCATATCTCACATTGCTTTTTAGAAGAACACTGACTCTATATAATTTGATTTATAGTTTTTAGTGAGCTACATATTTTTCTCCACTCCCCACCCTTCCACTTGCCTCCCCTTCTACCCCATCCCACGGTCACCATGCTCCCAATTTACTCAGGAGATCTTGTCTTTTTCTACTTTCCCTGTAGATTAGATCCATGTACGTCTCTCTTAGGGTCCTCATTGTTGTCTAGGTTCCCTGGGATTGTGAATTGTAGGCTGATTTTTGTTTGCTTTATATCTAAGAGCTACTTAGAGTACATATGATGTTTGTCTTTCTGAAACTGGGTCACCTCAGCTCAAATTTATGTTTTCAAGCTCCATCCATTGCCTGCAAATTTCAAGGTGTCATTGTTTTTTTCTGCTGTGTAGAACTCCATTGTGTAAATGTACCACATTTTCCTTATCCATTCTTTGGTCGAGAGGCATTAGTTTCCACATTCTGGCTATGATAAACAATGCTGCTATGAATATAGTTGAGCACATGTCCTTGTGGTGTGGTTGAGCGTCCTTTGGGTAAATACCCAAAAATGCTATTTCTGGGTCTTGGGGTAGGTTGTTTCCTAATTTTCTGAGAAATCATCATAATGAAATCCAAAGCAGCTGTACCAGCTTGCACTCCCACCAGCAATGCAGAAGTGTTCCCTTTATCCCATATCCTCTCCAGCATAAGTTGTCATCAGTGCTTTTGATATTGGCCATTCTTACAAGCGTAGGACAGAATCTCAGAGTTGTTTTGATTTGTATTTCTCTGATGGCTAAAGATGTTGAGCATTTCCTTAAGTGTCTTTTAGCCATTTAAGATTCCTCTGTTGAGAGTTCTCTGTTTAGGTCTGCACTCCAGTTTTTGTTGGACTATTTGTTCTTTTGATGACCAGTTTCTTGAGTTCTTTCTATATTTTGAAGATCAGCCCTCTGTCCGATGTGGGGTTGGTGAAGATCTTTTTTCCCGCATTCTGTAGACTTCCATTTTGTCTTGTTGACTGTGTCCTTTGCTTTACAGAAGCCTCTCAGTTTCGGGAGGTCACATATATTAATTGTTTCAGTGTCTGTGCTGCTGGGGTTGTATTTAGGAGGTGGTCTCCTGTGCCAATGTGTTCAAGTGTACTTCCCACATTCTCTTCTATAAGGATCAGTGTGGTTGGTTTTATTTTAAGGTTTTGACCCATTTGGACTTGAGTGCTGTGCATGGGGATAGATATGGATCTATTTTCATTCTTCTACATGTTGACACCCAGTTATGCCAGCACCATTTGTTGAATATGGTTTCTTTTTCCATTTTATATTTTTAAGTGTCATTATTTTATTCTATTAATATTTATCTGATTTGGTTATGAGTTTTTCCATGGTTAGGAAATTTTTTAGTTTTTTCTAGTCTCTTGCTCTTCTCTCTTCCCCTCCATGACTTCTCCACTCTCTCCTTTATCCCTTCATTTATTTAACTTTGTTTCTCAAATTTTTCTCTTTCTTTGTCACAAGGGGAAGAGAAAGAATAAAAGCTTCTTGCTCTGTTTAACACAGAGGCACTTCCTGTTCTTTGGAACTGGCATTGTTCCAAAAGAAACCCTTTATTTTATTCCAAAAAGCAGCGCCAGGCACCTAAGCGGAGGAAGCAAGCAGCATTTGTCTCTGGCCACAGAACTGAGTACAAACAGCAGGAATCCCCAGTTTTTTCCTCTCCACGTCCCAAGTCCCTCTTAAGTCCAGATGCTTAAGCCTTTGTTTCTATTTCTAGGACCAGGAAAGGGGCACCGGGCAAAATAAGGTGTTTGGGAACCAGGCATGAAAAGGGGGTTGAAGGAAAAAGTTCCAGAAGGTCGTCCAAGGCCAGCAGGGCTCAGCCCCAAGTTAGATGCTCCCACTCTTTCCGTAAACAGGAGGTACATACCAAAAGCTTTGAAAAGTGTGGAATAGGCTGGCAGCACCAGTATAAAGCTGTCCACTAGATGGAGCAAGCTTGAACCAGCTTCAACTAGCAAGGGCGAGGCTTGGGAAACAGTGATTCTGCCGGCACCAAACAGCAGACATCAGGCAGAAAAGGAATAGAAAAAGAAAAAAATAATAATAATATGGCTGACCTCATCAGGTCAAAAAGAAATCAGTGTTTTCCATAGGGGCATAATAATCAAAACTTCCAGAAGTCCATTCAAAACTGCCATTCCCATGAAGACATAGCAAGGGCAATCAGAACATCTCTCAGAGAGACAGTAAGTTAATAGACCTGTCAAATTTTGCTTTAAAAAAAGTTGGTAAAATGAAAAAGACATGTTACTGACTTGGAGAAAGTATTTACAAATTAAAGAATCAGACTTTATGCTACTGAGAGAACTCAGTTGGGGGTGGGAGGGGAGCAGACCAGGTTCTCCTAGTAGCCTGACAGAAATCTAAGCCTTAGTTTCGGTTGACTAAAACGGGACAGAGCTAAACGACAGCCCCCCGAAAAGCCACAGCCTTCTGCTGGCTCAGCAGGCACCCACAGCCCCTTCTGTTGGCTCAGCAGGCCCCCAAGGTCCCTTTGCTGGCTCAGCAGGCGCCCCCCAGTCTCCTGATAACTAAAGACAGTTTTCCCTAGCCTAGCTGAAAGGTCCCTGACCACTAGGACCATCCATCAATCAGTCCCCATACTAATCTTTCCTCCACCAATCAGCCCCAGATTAATCCCTTCCCTGTGGAATTCCCCTAACTCCACTTAAAAGGGGCTTCTGATCTTCTTTGGGGTTTGCCAAGTTGCAACCCCAACACTGGAATTAATAAATGCTCTTATTATTGCATAAGTGACTGCTGGTCTTCTTTGGAGGCTTCTCTTGGACCCTAGCAGGGACTTTTGCTCAGTTGTGCTCATAGCAGCATTATTTGTAATAGCCAGAACCTGGAAACAACCTAGGCGCCCCTCAACCGAAGAATGGATAAAGAAAATGTGGTACATTTACACAATGGAGTACTACTCAGTGATTAAAAACAATGACCCTTGAAATTTGCATGCAAATAGATGGAATAGAAAAAAAACATTCTGAGTGAGGTAACCCAGATCCAGATAGACGAACACGGTATGTACTCCCTCATAAGTGGATATAAGACATAAAGCAAAGGATAATCGGCCTATAGTGCACGATCCCAGAGAAGCTAGAACCTTCATCCAGCAACTGATGGAAGCAGATAGAGACTTCCAAGCAAAGCACTAGGTCAAGCTTCCAGAGACCAGACCAAAAGAGGGAAAACGCGATAATATGAGCAAAGGGGGCAAGACAGTGATGGTGATACCCAGAGAAACAGCTGACCTGAGCTAGTGAGAGCTCACTGACTCTGAACTGATAGCAGGGGAACCTGCATAGGACCAAACTAGACCCACTGAGGCTTGGACAGTCTGTGCGGTCACTGGCAGTGGGACCAGGATTTATCCCTAATGCTTGAACTGGCATCTTGGAGCACATTCTCTTTGGAGGGATACTTTGTTCAGCCAAGATATGGGGGGGAGGGCCTTGGTCCTGTCTCAAAGTGATGTGTCAGACTTTGTTGATTCCCATGGGAAGACTTACCCTTAATGAGGAGTGGATGGGAGGGCAGAGGAGAGGTTGGGCAGGAGGAGAAGAGGGAGTGGGAACAGGAATAACTATATAAAATGAGAAAATATTGTATTAAAAAAATTCTTACATCAAAAAAAAAAGAATCAGACCTTATGCACAACATATAAAGATTTCCTAAAACTCAACAGTAAGAAAACAAGCAACTTGATTTTCTAAACAGGGCTAAAACTTAAATAGACACACTAGCAAAAAGAAACACCCATGTCAACTAAGCACTTGGCGATACAGTCACCATTGGGGAAATTCAAATTAAAAGTTCACATATCTACTAGATGGGGAAGGATTCCAAATGTGATTTAAGACACTTAGCAAGTATAACCTTGCCTCACGCTGCTGGGAAATAGTTTGCCAGTCTTTGATAACATAAATTCCACATTACCCAGCATTCCTGATGCTAGGTACTTACCAAAGAAAAATAAAACGAGGCCAGTGAGATGGTTCAGCTGGTAGAGATATTTGCGGCCAAACCTAGACACCTCAGTTCAATCTCTGGGAACCACATGGTAGGAGAGAACTAATTTTAGCAGGTTGTCCTCTCACCTCCACCTATGTGCATTAATATGCACTCACATAAATTAATTAAGGAGAGATGAAATGTTGCATTCGTATAAAACATTATACAGAGGGCTGGAGAGATGGTTCAGAGGGGCATAAGGACCTGCATTCAAATCTCAAGTGTGTGCTGGTAACCCCTTATTGAGGGTTCCGGGGAAGGGACAGGCAGAGCCCAGAAACTTGCTGGACAGCCAGCCTGTCTAAAATGGAAAGCAGATCATTGAGAGACACTGTGTGAGGGCAATAAGTTAGAGAATGACAGAGGACGAATACACCAAGCCTTCTCTGCCCCCTGAATATTCACACATACTCACATGCATGCACCATACACAAATACAACACACACACACACACACACACAATTTAAAAAAAACCTCTGCATATGTAATGGTCATACATTCTTTAATTCAGAAGAATTTGAAAGCAATCCAAATACACATCTGTTGGGTAAGCAGGATGCAGCACAAGCCTGTAACAGAACAGAAACCAGTGGATACACAGAATAAAGTACATCTGAATGCATACGCTTTCAAAGAAATAAGCCTCAAAGACACACACACACACTCCAACACTGACCTAGCATTCCAGAAAAGGCCGAACTACACTGTCCGAGAATAGATTGGTGGTAGCTCTGAATCAGGAAGACAGGCGATTTTACAGTCAGAAAGAGCACACAGTGTCTTCGGGTGGTAGAACTCCTCCGTTCCCTACTTCCTCATCAAAGCCATGGGAACAGCTGTCCCTGATGGTTCCCCTACAACATTTGAAACCAATTCTTCCATACTTTCCCTGATGATGAGCGGAAACTGAGCCAAAAGAAACCTTTCTTCCTTCCCGCTGGGTCAGGTGCTTTGGTGACAGGGGTGTAACAGTACCCAACACCCAGCCGAAGTGGACAAGACACATACATTCCCCTGCCAGTCTCCCCACACCCCTTCAGCTTTTGCCTCTTTACTATGGTGCTCTCCCTGGGAAGCTTTGTTCTCTCTCTCTTTGGCTTCCTGATAGCCTGCTCACTCCTCAGCCCGTGTGACTGGACCCTTCCTTCATATTGCATGGGCCTTTCCATCTCCTTGATTCTGTCCTTTTTTTCTCCACCCCTTACACTCCTACTTAGCAACCTTCAGCCTCTAGACCTCACTCCACACTGTGTAGTGTGATCCTTGCCACTACACTAAGAACCGGATGAGCCCGCATTCAAGAGATGCTAACTGCAGTGGCCGGGCACAGAAACAAGGAGGTCATGATGACAACGGTAGCAGGATGAGGAGGACAGGATCACACTTCACATCTTCCAAACCATAACTACAACTGCAAAAATCCTTCCAAGAAACTGCATCCTGAAGGAAGGGCCCAGAGCTCTGTGGGAAAGCTGTTGCCTAACATGAACAAAACCCTGAATTGACACTGAAAAAGAAAAATACAGTTGAGTTGAATCCTTTCATCTAGTTCTAAATTCAGGTAGATGTTCTTCAAAGAAAAACTCAGACATGCTCAGTGAGGCACTTTATTGGAAATTGGATGCATACATCAATGAAGTAAAATCAAAGTAAGTATCATTTGACACAATAACATCCTAATATCTATGCTATCTTCTTACATAACAATAAATCCCAAGATGCCCCTGACTTGGGTATCAAAGGGCAAGCTTTAATGGTCTAGAAATATCTCCATATAAATATAAACCATAGCATCTAAAATAACCATCACTGTTTTGAGTCGGGTTTAAGAGTCCTGGGAAATCTCATAAAATAATAAGTACTTTAGATGGCTGCTGAAGCTACAAGGGTTGGGGACATAGCTCAGTGGCAGAACATGGCCCTATGTTCTCCATTGACACAAGAAATTAACAAAAACATGAAGCTAATGATAACAAAGTTCAGACAGAGAAAAATTCTCTACTGTGTGATACATAAAGGGGCTGGAATGCTGGGCAGAAAACTCAGCCACCCTGCCCTTCCAACACTGCTTGAGTGTCAAAGCTAACAGACGTGAGGCTCGATGCAGAAATCAGGTCATCATGTCACCTCTTTTGGCACTGTTAGATTATGGCGAAGCTCTCGTTCGGGTTACACAGGGCAGAAACTGGCAGAGAGGTTTTTGAAACTTGTGCTCATCTCTTTCCCCCGCCATACTAGCTCCCTCTCCCCAACTGAGAAAAATGGAAGAAGTGTCACAAAACAAAAAAAGGATGCTGAGGATGGGGTACACCTTGCATCGTTTGGCGTGAGAGGCACTGACTGGCCAGAGCTGCTCTCTCCCAGTCTCCCTCACCTCCTTCACCGTCAGCAGCTCCAAGGGTCTTTGGTTCTTCAAAGCATTTTATCGCACGGCACATCTGTGTGGCTTCACTGCTCACAAACAGCTGTCACCTTTGCTAAATCACATGGTTCTCAACCCCGTGAAGTAGGATGGAGGGATCATGACCCCTAGTTGAAAGCTAAGGAGCTTGGTACCACAGAGTTAGGCCCCTTGATCAAATCCACATTGTTGGCCAGCTGCAGAATCAAAACTAAAATGCAAGTCCAACTCCTGAGTCTTTCTGAGAACAGTCTGGGGGAGACTTGTGTCCTTATCACGTGCCATGCCACTCTCAAGGGTCTCAGACGGCCCCATTGAGAACCGGATGAGTCCGCATTCGATAGATGATGACTGCAGTGGCCGGGCACAGAAACAAGGAGGTCATGATGACAACGGTAGCCAGGATGATGAGGACAATGGCCCAGATATCCAGGATGTGCTTGGGAAGCAGGACATCCACAGGTGACTGGCTGATGGCATCCATGTTGGCCCTGGAATGGACAGGAAAGGAGAGTCAGTTGTGTGCACCCTCTCCCTGCCTTCCTCCTAGGAAGGAGATCTCCAGGAGTCAGAGTTACTGTGATCAATCCTTAGTGGTGATGATGGCATCATTTGCTGGAGCGTCCTATTACCAAGAACTCTTTTTAATATTTTATTACATGTGTGTGTGCATACAAGTGAACACCTCTACACTCATACAGTTGCCTGCAGATACCAAAAGATGATGTCAGGTTCACTGCAGCTGGAGTTATAAGTGGTTATGGGCTGCCTGACCTGTATTCTGTGTCCTCTGCAAGAGCAGCAAGTGCTCTTAACCACAGTTATCTTTCCTGCCCATTAAGGAGGCCACTTTGTATCTATTAACTCATTCTATCCCATTAACCACCAATCCAATGAAGAGTGAGTCCAAGAACTGTTCATTTAATGTTTCTTAGTGTTTATCTTCAGTTATCCCATGATTCCCATATTCCATTGATTTAAAATGGAAATCAAGACCATGTAAATGTCATGAAGTAGGCCTAGAAAATAAACCCAGATAGATGGGGACATTTTATGCTTATTGTTTAAACTACCACTCTGTTTCCCTCGTCCATAAAGTGATAATTCACTGTTTTTTGTTCTGTGTCCCATTGCTTATTCTTTTTTTGGGGGGGGGAGGGTGTGAAGGAACATGTGTGTTCAAATGCACATGAACATGTATTATGTCATTCCTCAGGTATTATCCATCTTGCATTGGGATTTTTTTTAATACATAGCCATATTTTTTAATTGGGTGAGAAGTAGAAAAGAAAGACCCTATACTGGGCCTTATTCAAGGCATTTTCGGGTTCTACGGGGTTAAGGAAAACAAGATATTCCTTAAGGAAAGATCTAGGTGACACCTGGATTTCTATACTGTGGCCCCTCACAGCCTCTATCTCTACAGAACCTAGTGTATTGTGCTCTAGAACCCCGGGGCAGGAAAAACACCACTTTCATTCCTGCTTCTTAAAATTATTGACAGCCACATGGTGACGGAGAAACACAGCAAGAAAGGTGGCACACCAAGCTCTGTGGTACAGATGGCAAAGTGCATATCCATCATCACCATAACCACTCAGTTCCAGCTACCAGTGTGCAACCTGGTTTCCGAGTTGGGGTCTCTCACTGGGACCTAGGGCTTGTAGATTCAGTTTGGCAGACTGCCAACCAACTCTAGGGCTCTGCCTGCCTCTGCTCCCTGGCTCTGGGATTGTAAGTGTGCACCAGCACACCCAGTTTTTCACACAGACACTGGGGATTCAACTAGGGCCCTGTTGTTCGTGGCAAGCACTCTACCAAATGAGTCAAGTCCCTTTTTTCTAGAGAAAGCCTGCCTACTTATTCTTTGTGGGTTCCTCGGGACACCCACCATGCACAGGGATGGGATTTGACTTAGGCATAGCATTGTGAATATCAATAGCCACACTGGGAAACTACAAGTGACTCAGACTGGTCCACCAATGTCTTCTCCAGTACTTTTATGCACAAGCATAAAGCATATGGGAAAGGGTCAGGGTGGCTATTGAAAGGATGTGTATCTGGAAAGGGTGGGGCTGTTTTGTTCACAGGCAGAGTGCCTGGCTTAGAGTTAAACACAGGTGAAGCCTTGATAGTTACCACTGGATATCACTTGATAGCGAATACCTGAACCCAGCCAAGTTTGATGCCATTTGCAACCCTAGACACGCCAACATATGAGCCAATAATTTCCAGGTTCTGCTTAAACCAATGTCCATTTGATATCTCTCCTTTGCAGCTTAAAAAATTTTTTTTCAACATGCCTGTAATACAAGGGCTTGAGAAGATAAGGTATGAACATCAGAAGTTTGAGGCCAGCCTGAGCTACATTAGCAAGACCATGCCAAAAAAAAAAACCTAAATTCAGATGGGTAAGATATTCTGGTTCATAGTATTCTCTGTATCTGGTAGTTGTTTTCAAAGCACCACAGGCCAAAGAAGTATCTTGCATTCCATGTACTAAGTAGTTAGGTTCCAACAATTTAATAAGTATTTCTGTCCTAACAAGTTATTATGCATGTACTTATTGAGCAATGTTGCATGTGTCTGTGTGTGGGTATGTACATACAAGTGCAGGTGCTCTCAGATGCTAGAGGTGTGGATTCCCCCTAGATGTTGGTTTCGCGAATCAAACTCTGGTTCCCTGGAAGATCAAGAGGTGCTATCAACTGCCATGCCATCTCTCCAGCCCCTGGGAAACTTTTTACACTTTAGGACATGACTACACAATGCCATCTTCTTTTCCTAGTCTATATTAATTTTTGTCCAGAACTAACATATCCTAACAACCATCAGAAAGAACTGCATGAGATACCACCTCCAAAAACAACATAGAAAGCTCAATGTTAAACTTGATCCAACAGTTAAGCAGTCTGGAAGATTTTCAACATGATTATTTCTGTCAAAAATGTTATTGATAAGGAAAAGGGGCCAACAACTGACAAATGAGACCTCACGAAGCTTCAAAGTTTAGGATGGCAGTGGAAATTGAGTAAAGATACCACCTACAGAATGAGAGGAAATCCTTGCCAGCTATAAATTTGACAAAGATTAATATCTAGAATACACAAGGAACTCAGAAGAAAAAGTAAACAACAAGAAAACATATATCAGTCAAAAACGTCCTGTGGAACCAAGCAGAGTTCTTAAAGGAGAAATACAAATAGCCAATAAATATTTTCTAAGTAGAAAATATCCATAGGCACCAGGGAAATACAAATTACATCTACTTTGAGATTCCATCTCACCCTAGTTAGATTGGCTACGAGAGAGAGAGAGAGAGAGAGAGAGAGAGAGAGAGAGAGAGAGAGAGAG
>LOEQ01001858.1:276130-286928 GCA_001685075.1 Bramus lutescens
AGATGGAAATCATTGACACATGCACAGTATTTGTGGTGGTGGCAGTGGTGGCACTGTTGCTGGTGGTTAAACTTAGGACCTGGCCTCTGTAGACAAGCACTCTCTCTCTGACTACATCCTGAGCCTTACACAGTATGTTTGTGTGGTTAAATAAGCAGAGATATGCACAAGTGGAGTTGTTGGTAGAAATGGTTTATGGATGTCATTTTCTGCTAGTTTATAATTACTAAACAGAAACAAGGATTGGGATTCTGAGGGGTTTTTTGTTGTTCCCCAAGTTTCATTTGTTCTCACAGAATAGTTTCTTTTCCTTGTACCTGCTTGAACCCTAACATGTTGACATTGAATAAATAACATGGTGACATGTCAAACACTGTGCTAAATACATAATGTATATCATTTTATTTAATTGCCACAACAGTCCTGTAAGGTTGATAGTATTCCCCCATTGTACACTTGAGGAAATGAGATCTGGAAGTTTAAATAACTTGTCATACTGCATCTACTGGACAATTAGTTAAGCCACTAATGACATAGTGATTGGTAGGATTCATATAGAAATATATAGATTTGAGTTTAGTTAAACATTAACTAAAGCACCTACACTTAACCAAATAAGTGAATGTTCCCGAATACTCCAGTGGCCTGATGAGCATATCCATGCCTACATATTAGGACAGGACTTGGAACTAAATGCTCTATCCTTCCAACCTTCCCATATACCTGCCGGCTGTATGCATTTGCTTTTATCTTATGCTTCATTTTTTTTGTCTCTGTTGTAACCTGCTGCTATTTGGGGGCTCTACAGCAACATACTATTCATGTAGTGGTAAGTTCTCTTTTATGATTCTTGCTAACCCTGAAGAAGTTAGCAGATGGTCATTATGTGTCTTAGATACTTCACATAGTTCTTGCCTGAACCATAGCTTGGACGTTCTTAGACTAGTGTTAAAAGCTTGTGTGTGGTCCACTTTTACTGTCCTACTATAGTTTTAGTCTCTGTGTTGCTTATTCTAGGAATAGAATAGTAATGTGGGTTACAAATAGATTATGAGTAGCTTTTTGGTTTTATTACTTTTGGTTTTGTTTTAGTTTTTGCTTATTCCCCTAAGCTTCTCATGCTATCTTCCCGTTTCTTGCCTTCAATGAATAGGATGTATAAACTGGCCTTTCTAATAGGAATTTCTGAACTTTGTTTAGGACAAGTACAGTCTTGGAACCAGACTTCAGCGACCACGAGCTGGTGCATCCATTAGTACACTTGCTGGACTTTCGTAAGTTTGGACATTAAGTAACTGATAACAGCAGATAACAGAATGCATGTTTAAAGGGGTATTGAATTTTTTTTTTAAGCTACCAATAGGAAAAAGTCTTAGACATAAAAAAGACCCAAACTGTAAGATACTTTATGTTAGAGGATTACTTCAGTCTTTGATAAGGACTTTGAATGGACCCTCGGGAAATTATGACTTCTCATTTTTTAGCCTTAGAGAAGGAGAAGACCAGAAAGAGGTAAAGATTGAGCCAGCTCAGGCTGTTGCTGAAGTGGAACCTCTGTCTGAAGACTATTACACACGACCAGTGAACTTAACTGAGGGTAATTTCATACATTCTTCTGTTCCTGCTCTGTTCTCTGGCTGTGTATGCTTTGGCTCCAGCATGCCTCAGGACTTGGGATTCTTAATGGAATCTCTAGTAAAAAGATATAATAATAAATTTGAAAATAAATTAGATATACTCATTTAAAGAACTTTAAAATATCTATCAGTACTGTTCATTTTGGCATATTGCTTCAGATAGCCTGTTTTGTTGCCTGCATACGAGTCTGATTTTTAAAACTGACTGTGAACTAAGCCTGATTTCTGCCTTTCTTGCTAGTGACCACCCTTCAGCAGCGCCTCTTACAGCCTGACTTCCAGCCAGTCTCTGCTTCACAGCTCTATCCTCGACACAAGCACCTTCTGATCAAACGGTCCTTGCGCTGTCGGGTAAATACTCTTTCCTGTAGAG
Source organism: Bramus lutescens (assembly GCA_001685075.1). Taxonomy (NCBI): domain Eukaryota; kingdom Metazoa; phylum Chordata; class Mammalia; order Rodentia; family Cricetidae; genus Bramus; species Bramus lutescens. The sequence goes on from LOEQ01001858.1 coordinate 278,141, forward strand.
TCGCCATTTGTCCTAGAGAAAAACAGATAGAGTAGACATGAGTGATATCTGGCCATTGTAATAAATACAGAAAGCTCAGAGAACACACCAGATGTTTGGACATTATTTTAAATGGTTTCAATATAAATTCAATCCTAATGACTCTGAACAACCGTTGTTGTTCCTGCTCTACAAATATGGAGACTGAAGTATCTGAAGATTGAATGCATAACGTAAGCCCATAACAGAATAGCAGAAGAACATATGGCTTTTAGGTATACAAGTAAAACACTAATACAAATTAAATAATTTAAGAAAAATCAAGAAAGAAGAAAAACCATAAATTTAACTTCTAGGAATGTACAGAACAAACAATAGTTCCTTGGGTAAATAGTGCTTACTTAGTACACACAAGGTCTTGGGTTTGATTCGCATCAGAAAAGAAGAAGGAACAGTGGAAGTTGTACAAACACTAAGTTTATTTTTCTATTTTTCATTTTCAAGACAGTGTCTCACCATGTATCTCTGGCTGTCCTGGAACTCATGAGACCAGGCTGGCCTTAAACTCACAGAGGTCTGCCTCCCGAGTATTAGGATTAAAGGCATGTACTAGTGTGCCTGACTGGTCAAACACTAATTTCTTTTTTAAAAAGTATTTTACTTTTTTTTCCTTTCTTTTGTCTTTGGTTTTTTTAAGATAAGGTATCTATGGAGTCTTAATTGTCCTGGAACTCACCATGTAGATTAAATTCACAGAGGTCCGCCTGTGTCTGCCTCCCTAGTGCTGGGATATAAGGATAGACACCACTGTGCCCAGCGTCGTATTTCACTTTTACAAAGGCTCAGCTCACAGACGATATAACAGTCAAAATTTATAAGTACCAGATAATAGACTCAAAGTACACAAAGCAATATTTGAGAAAATAAATAGACATATAATTTGGGGATATTTTGACATATATTTACCTTAGAAACAGAACAAACCTAAGTCAGTAAGGAAAGATTTGAAACCTTTAACTAGCAAACCTGACCAAATAGATGTGTATACAAAATGTTATACCTAACATCTGTACAGTATAAACAGAGCACTCTAAAAATTGACGGTATACTGGATAATAAAGAAAATCTCAGGGGCTGAAAAGATGGCTCAGCAGTTCAGAGCACTTACTGCTCTTGCTGAGGAGGTTTTTTCCCAGAGCCCATATTAGGCAGTTCAAAACCACCTGTAATTCCCGCTGCAGAGGATTCAATATCTTCCTCTGGCCTCCTGGGGTACTTGCACTTACCTGCACATATCCAGACTCTCCCATACACATAATTAAAAATTAAATAAAAATAAATTTTAATATTTTTGGGAAATTAAATTGTTAAAGTGTATCATTTGATTATAATGTAATTAAGTTTAAATTGGTAATGTTTATATAGCAAAACTTACATGCTATAAGTAAAGCCATCCTTAGATATATAGATGTCTGTGTAGCTATACAGAGTTACAGAAATAGTATTTACACATAAGAGAAGTTAAAGTATTAATATCTTAGCATCTATTTCCAAAAGTTATAAAAATAGCAGCAAAGTAAATTCAGCAAAATAGAAGTAAAAGCAGATATTAACTATATTAAGGAATTAAATAATGCAGAATACAAGAGAAAATCAAAAGTTGATTCTTTAACAGACATTAATAAAAGTAAATGTTAGTATGTAAATTAATACAGATTTCCATAGATGTTGGATATAGAATACACCACTAATACAGTAATAACTACTCAAAATAAGCAGTTACTTTTTCCTATCAACTTTGCACATTGCATAATATTGGATTATTCAAAGTAATATACTAGTATGGTATATATTTTTAAATACAAAAGGCAGAGTAAGTTGGGCAGTGGTGGTGCATGCCTTTAATCCCTTTAATCCACAACAAAGGCAAGTGGATCTCTGTAAGTTCAAGGGCCAGCCTCATCTACAGAGTGAGTTCCAGGATAGCCAGGGCTGCACGGGAAACCCTGTCTCAAAAAAATACAATTAAAAAAAATTAATGTTTGATAATTATGGCTTACAAATGATTGGGGAAAGACTAGACTGAGATTTTGCTGGGTGGCAGGTAAGCATAGAGTTCAGTTGATGGTGCACTTGCCTAATGCGCATGGGTTCAGTCTCCAGTACCACAGAAAACTGGGTGTGGGCTACATGCCTATAATTCTAGTATTCAGGAAATAGAAAGAGAAGGTTCATAAGTTCAGGGTCATCCTCAGTTACATATCAAATTCAAGGCCAGCTCAGGTACATGAGACATTATCTCAAAAAAAAAGAAAAAAAAAACTTTTTGACTAGGAAAATTGAAAACATAAAAGGCAAATAGGAGGAGAGAAAATTAGAATTGTTCATATATGATTTCCAAGTAAGGGATGATTTCACAAACAAGGCAAGCAAACAACAAACATTGTACATTTGGATCTTCTACCACAGTAACAGTAAAACTTGTGCTCATATCCCACAGAAAATCTGTAAACAAGATGTACAGAGACTGAGAAGAGTTATTCATAAGGAAGGTGTACGGATAATGAAGGATCTCTATCTAGAATGTATACCCAACTCTAGAACACAGCAAGGGGAGGTAGAATATAAAGCAAGGCTCAGGGCACATGCTTACGATTCCACCATTCTGGATACAACAGCAGGGAGTGGCATATTCTAAGACCCTCTGTCCAAAACCAAACACAGGGTAACCCAATATAAAAATAGCGAATGACTGTGGCAGAGAAAATTCCTGTAGTTAGTGAGCATGAAAGATACTTGAACTTACATGGTGATGACAGCAATGTGTATTAAAACTGCTTCAAGATGCCATTTGATAGTCAGCAGATAGCAGAAATTAGCAGCATGGGAGTAACTATCAAAGTAGTAAATGGCTTTCCCATGGATTTACGCTTAGGAAATTTTCTTACACATTTATGCATTGGAAATTGACTCATATTCAGTACTCATTGCTGCTTTACTTATAGTCACAAAGTGATTGAAATATTCTAAATATCTCAGTTGTCTGGTTAAAGTTACAGAAATTACAATGGAACATTAAATATGAGGTTCCTGTGTGTGCTAGGATAGAATTCCAAGATTAATGTAAAATGGAAAGGGCAAGAGAAGGTATAGACTTCGCTTTTGTATTGTGGGGAAAAAAAAAGGTGATGCCTGTGCACTAATGTGTCTAGCCTGTCTTGTGCAGACTGGCCCTGCAAAGAGACACAAGGAACACACTGGTAATGTACTCTGTATAATAGAAAAAGCTTTGTACTACTTAAACTTTTTGTTTGTTTGTTTGTTTTGTTTTTTTGAGACAGGGTTTCTCTGTAGCTTTGGAGCCAGTTCTGGAACTAGCTCTTGCAGAACCCCCTGCCTCTGCCTCCTGAGTGCTGGGATTAAAGGCATGCGCCACCACCACCTGGCTTAAACATATTTTTTAACCAGGTTATATAGGTCATTGGATTTATGTCTTTGCATTCATATAGATCTCTGAAGTTACATAGGTTATTTCTCCTTCTTGGGTTTCATTTTAATCATCTGTAGGAGAGAAAATTAACAACTGTGTACCTTCATCTGATGAAGTCAGTGTAGTGTTTGTCTTAAGTTGGTGTGTGCATTGTTTATACAGTTTCTAAGCACTACACACTGATATGTATTCTATAAATTTTGGTTATTAGTACCATAAATTCTGTTATAAAAGTTACAGACTTTGGGCAGGACAAAACATAAAATTCTAATAACTACTTTCTTTATGCATTTAATGGTTCTGTGGATCTTCAGAGTATACTCTTTCTCTCTGACATGTACTTTTTCTTTTAGAAATGTGAACACAACTTAAGCAAGCCAGAATTTAATCCAACATCTATTAAATTCAAAATCCAACTGGTTGCTGTGTAAGTATTTTGGGTTGTTGATTGAGGTTTTATGAATCTTTTTCAATGTGGTTTATCTTTTTTAAAAAAATCTAAAAAGGAAAAGAAAAATTACATCAGGAGAGTCTTTCTGTTCCTCTTCTGGTTTTGAATTTAGTTGAACAGCATGAAGTCTCAAATACATCTGTAAATATAGAATCAAGGCTGTGCAGCCTGAAACTGTGGCACGTCCTGGAGTCCCAGCCTCTGGAAAGACAGAAGCAGAACTGTGTTTGTATCAGTGACAGAGTGTTGCGATGTGGTCTCTGGCAATATGGAATTATAAAATATCTCACTTTTTTAAATTAAATATAAATATATAGATAGCAAACCGAAGAGTACTCGGAAATAACGTTCATTTTACTTCCTGGTTCTGCTAATAATTTCCCTGAATGGAATAAAGGTGATTAAGTTAGAGTTAACTCATTACAGGTTGTCAGTCGTTGCGTATTGAAAAAAAAAAAGATGATTAGGCAGGCATGTTGAGGGAGACAGCAGAATGGCTCCATGGGTAAAGCACTGCAGGAACAAGCTGACAGCCTGAGCCCAATCTTGGAGAGCTATGCAAAAGTGGAAAGAAAACCACTCCCCAAGCTCTTCTCCGATCTCCACACACATAGACACAATAGTAGTTTTTGTTTTGTTTTGTTTTTTTTCATTTAACTGGGCTTTATGGCACATGCCTTTAATCTCAACACTCAGGAAGCAGAGGCAGGTGGATCTCTGAGTTTGTGAGCAGACTGGTTTACAGAGCATCAGCCAGAAGTATCTGATAAGTTTTTTGTTTTGTTTGACTTTTTTGAGACAGGGTTTCTCTGTAGCTTTGGAGCCTGTCCTGGAACTTGTAGTAGGAGGCCACTTATTTGTTCCTGGCTGCCCAGACTCCCAAAATAACCACTCAGAAACTGTATTAATTAAATCACTGTTTGGCCTATTAGCTCTAGCTTTTTATTGGCTAACTCTTACATCTTAATTTAACCCATTTCTATTAATCCGTGTATCACCACATGGCTGTGGCTTACTGTCAAGATTCCGTCTGGCATCTGTCTCTGGCAGGGCTATATGGCATCTCTCTTACTCCACCTTCTTTCTCCCAGCATTCAGTTTAGTTTTCCCCACCTACCTCTATTCTGTCCTACCAGGCAAGACAGAAAGAAATAATTGGTTACCATAAGTGTCGTATGTCTTCCCTTAGGGTGATCAGGAACCAGCTCTTGTAGACCAGGATGGCCTCAAACTCACAGAGATCCACCTGCCTCTGCCTCCCAAGTGCTGGGATTAAAGGCGTGCACCACCACTGCCCAGCATGGACTAGACATTGTTGATAGATTTGTTGCCTGTATCTATTGTATATACTCATTCTAATTGTTAGTAGAGCATGACACTCTTAATCTCGGGGTCATGGGTTTAGGCCTCACGTTGAGCACTAAAATGTAGCACGAATAATAAAAACCCAGAGCCAGATATTGTAGTTCAACCCAAAGATCAGAAAAGCAAAGCAGCCAAGCCACTAGAGAAATCTTACCTCTACTAAGGCTCTCTTTCCTCGCATTTTATATTCCCTCTAATGCTGGGATTAAAGGTGAGGCACCACCACCTGGATTTGTTTCTGCATTGATCTTGTGTAGCCCAGGGTGGCCTTGAACTCACAGATACTAATCTGCCTCTGTCTCCTAAATGCTGGGATTAAAGGTGTGTCCCATTACCTGACCTCTAGTGGCTTTAGCTTTGCCTCTTTTCTTCAGGGAAGATTTATTTATTAAAATACAAAAAATATACCAACCACTACATGACAGAGTTGGAGTGCACACTATGGTAAACACTTGTACAATACTTAGAATATTGCCTGGCACACAGGAAGCACTGTGTGTGTGGTAGGAATGAATTAGTGTTTACAGCCATACAGAATGTTAGTTCATGAGATTGGATCTTATAACAAGCTACCTTAAAAGTGAAATAAGTGAGATTCCCTCAAAATAAATTTATAAGGAAAATATATGATGTGATACACACAACTATAAACCCTAACCCAACTCTGTATATATACAGGCTGAAATACTAAAATTTCAGACAGAATCATTGCTAGTCTGGTTTTGTGTCTCTTACTGTGGTGTTACAGGTCTTTGATTTTCTCTTAATGTGTTCTAGTTAACATTATTGTTGTGCTAGTTCATGTGTGGGGTTTTTTTAAGGTAAATAATAATTTCAAGAGACTTCAGTGAACATTAATACATGTTTTTATTTGTTGGTAGCAATTATATTCCAGAAGTGAGAATCATGTCAATCCCCAACCTTCGCTACATGAAGGTTAGTACCGGATTTATCGATACACAGACTTGATTAGAGTCAATGGCCTATGCATGTCTGAATATGGGCTGTTGTGTGTGTAGAATGGGATGCTGTAGGGAAGGTTCAGGGAAAGGGCAGTTTGAAATGATAAAGACTTAGAGACTTTGTCTCTTTAAACTGTGATTCTTGCCAACAACATGTTGGGTGTGTAAGAAGCGGGTTACACATTCTGTAAAGGTAGAAGAGTGGGAAAAAGAAAGTGATACTGGGTGGGTACCATAGGCAACTCTTGTTGCCAGTAGGGGCTTCTCTGTTGATTCAGATATGAGTGCACAGTACCAAGAGTTAGCTAGGTTCTTCTGTACAATAGCCCTGTTCTTCCATGGGGTTGTCTTCTGTGTACTGATGAATGGTTGACTGTTCTGCAGCAGCCACTTTGACTCTTTGCCTTCGGGCTGCTCATGGAAAGTTACAGCACCCCTTTATTTTACCAATCTCAAGTAGCAAATGGCCATATTATCAGGTTTTAGGAATCTTAAAAAAGATTTTATAGTTTTAATATGTCATTTTCCTTCTGCCCTTGATACTATTTCTGACTAGCCTGTGACTACAATGTTTTGTTTTGTTTTGTTTTTCCTTTCATTCCCTAAGCAACAACTAGAGTGGGACAAGAACTGCAAACTTTAAAATAATCATTTAGATAATAAACCTTTCTCAGAGTTTCTAGGCCTAGTAACTAGAATATGCTGAGCTTCTTTACTGGATAGCCACTCCAGAAGGTATGTCGCTAACACAGAAATAGAAAGATCAGTAACCATTTTTAGGATGCTCTGGTGTAGGGAAATAAGAGGTCTGGTTGCTCCAGAGAAAAGGGAGTGATGGTGTGCATCATTTTTTGTAACACCTAAGAAAGTGGACCGTAGCGGGAGTATGGTACCTGTCTGAAAGATGCTTTTCTTATTCTCCAGGAGAGCCAGGTCCTCCTCACTCTTACAAATCCAGTAGAGAACCTCACCCATGTGACTCTGTTGGAGTGTGAAGAAGGGGACCCTGATAATATCAACAGCACTGCTAAGGTAAGGGCGTTTGTCTCCTCGGACAGACCCTGACATTGCCTCAGTGGGTCCATGTCCATCTCTTAAAATAATCCACACTCTGGTTTCTACATGTGATCCAGTGTCCTGATTTTATCTTGTCCTCAAACACACAGTCACTCTCTGTCGAGTCTCATTATTCTCACTTGGTCTCAGACAGGATCTTACTGCCTGACCTCATTCTCTTTAGTACTTCAGTCCTTCAACTTCATCTCAGCCCATCACCTGTGTGCCACCAGACCCTTTGTCCTGCATCAGCTGCTCAGCCTGCTGATCATGTGCAGCTCTCTGACTTGAGGATGAAGTCCAACTTCTCTGGCACAGCTTCTTGGTGATGGCTGCTTTCTGTTCTTCGGTGACCTTCCTCCAGATCCTCAAATTTAGCATTTGCAGGGATGGCTGCACTGATGGGTGTAAATGCTCCTGCTGGGGAGCTCCTCCTTCCTGCTCTATCTCCCCAGTGTATGCACCCTCCCCATTCAGTTTAATACTCATTCTTGAGGACTCATGAGATGTCTCCTTTTGGAAACTGGCACCTCTACGTTCCTACATTTATATAGAGCACAATATCAGTGACTAAATATTAGGATAATTTTGACCGAATGAATGAAATGCAGCTTTTTTATATTTTGCTGATCAGAGGTTGATGGAATTCTTTTAGTTTTGCATATATGTATGTATTTGTATGTCTGCACGCTGTGTACACATGGGCACATGCTTTGAGCTTAGAGTCCGTTCTCTGCTCTTCCATGTAGGTCCAGAGGAACTAACTCGGGTTGCTGGGCTTGGTGCAAGCACTTTGACCCATTGAGCCATCCCACCAGTTAAGTTGATGGAAATTTTAAGAGAATTTGATGTAGTACCAACTCATAATTCAGTGTGATACTCAACAAGTATTTATAGAAGGAATGCCTATACCTCCAGTTGTTATTCAAAGAATATCAGTAGAGAATTTCCCGATGGGTTTTTCTTCTGCCTTTTAATGATTTCATTCACCAGCATCACCTCCAGAAAGCAATGACATATGTCCTCACATTCGTTTTTAAGATTAACAATAATAAGTAGGTCTAGTTGAGCTAAAAACATAAAAGTCTGGAGTGTGGTCTCTGAGATAACAAGGTATGGACCAGTTACTATATAAGAATCTAACCTGTGCTCCACAAGCATAAATATAAATACACCCAGGGTTCAGTGTCAGAAAGTCCTATGTTTTCAGGAGGGAAAAAGAGTAAATTGTTTCAAATATGCCAGGAATTATCTTAAAAATAATAGAACAAAGGGCATATGCACTCCCCCTTTGAAGTAACACATTAAAATAAGAAAGGGGGCTGGAGAGATGGCTCAGCAGTTAAGAGCACTCACTGGCTGCTCTTCCAGAGGTCCTGAGTTCAATTTCCCAGCAACCATATAGTGGCTCACAACCATCTATACTAGGATCTGATGCCCTCTTCTGGCCTGCAGGCATACATGTATATATAATAAGTTTAAAAA
>LOEQ01001858.1:296915-309011 GCA_001685075.1 Bramus lutescens
CGCTGCGGCCTAGCTCAGTGGGGCAGCCGGAGGAGAGCCCTCGTGCGGCGGACCAGGGTCCTGGGACGAGCGCTGTCCACCCGGAGACTCCACATTTCCCAGGCTTTCATTTTTTCCGCTTGCCGGAAGTGCAGACAGCGCCCACTTCCCGCTCCGCGGTCAGTGCCGGAGCTGGGGCTCCTGCCAACCTTGCACCCTTCCCCGCCCTAAAAAGTGACTGAGGGAACAGGGTCTTGTGGACTTGATCTTCAATCAGATTTCCCATTTTCTTTAGGACTTCCCCATACTATGTCAGACGTGTCTTGGAGAAAACCCTTATATACGAATGGTGAGTGCTTGCCTGTGCCGCGGGAGTTCACTGTACATTATATTGTCCTGCACGCTCATGGTAAAGTGTTTCTCTTGGCCGTTAGAAGGATTGATGCTCTTTTACTAGCAGGACAACTTGCAAAGTAATGCCATGCGTACTTCCTCTCCTAGACACTGAGCAATAGTCCTGTAATGTAGGAGCTGTAACATAACAGCTAATACTTGTTGAGCATCTTCCTAGAAAGTAGGTCTGTTGACAGGAGAGTCTATCTTTATGTGGCTCTACTCCCTGACTCCTAGTCAGTGTGCCTTTCAGCCACTGCAGCTTGTAGTCTTTCTAGTTTAAAATACACCTGTCCTTTTCGTTTGTTTGTTTGTTTCGAGACAAGGTCTCTGTAGCTTTGGAGCCTGTCCTGGAACTAGCTCTTGTAGACCAGGCTGGCCTCGAACTCCCAGAGATCCGCCTGCCTCTGCCTCCCGAGTGCTGGGATTAAAAGCCTGTGCCACCACCGTCCGGCTCACCTGTCCTTTTCAAAAAGGGTAAAATGGCCACAGTCAGCATGATTATTTTAGGATATATATTGGGATCAGCCTCAGAGATGTTGACTCAATGGTTCATGGGGACAGATTGTCGGATATATACAGTGCATCAGCACAGGAGAGCCCAGAACAGTTACCTTCTGAGCAAACTAGAAAGTTGGCCATGGCTTCATCCTGCTTGATCTGGGGACTGGGAAAACAGTCAGGGATTTCGGTTTTCACACCAGGAGAATTTGATATTTATCCTATCAGTTCACAGATATATTATGAGAGATTAAGTTGCATGTCCATGTTCTAATATAAAATAGTTCTTATATATTGACTACTTTTTTATTGCTAGACATAATTAGTTGTAAAAACAAAGATTCCTAAACCAGTCGTGAATGGCGATTTGTGCCTTTAATCCTGGCCTTTTAGGCAAGTGAATTTCTGTGAGTTCAAGGGCATCCCAGACTACAAATAAAGTTCCAGGCCATCCAGGACTATACAGTGAGACCTTGTCCTTTTCCTAAAACACATAGATATTACCACACACATACATTGTCTGCCTCCTCCCACCAGTGACCTAAAGAACTATGCTGAGAAAAGACTGCCAACCAGATTTCATGAGTAGATGCTTTGCAAAGCCACTCTAGCTTCAGGTGCCACTATCTCCAGGCTTGGTTCTCCTAGACCAATCGTAAGCTTGGTGGCCAGCTCCACCAGGCACATAAAGTCAACCAGCCAGATGGTTGGATTGATGTTTAAACCAGTTTCCTCAAAGATTCCCTCAAAGGGAAACAATTGCTAGAAATTGGAATTTTTCGCCTGGAAAACAAAGTGGCCCTTGAAATATCCACCTCCCAGAACTGATTAAAAAAAAATTTAGGTTAGTGTACAAAGTAATGGGTTTTATTTTGTCATTTTCATACATCGGTCATACTTTGTTTTCACTTATTCCCTCCTCCGCTATCCTCTCCCTTTCTCCCTGCCCCTTTCTGGTTAGTTTTCTTATTTCCCCCAGTATACCCTTCTTTGGGGAGAGGGGGGTGGACACAGGGTTTCTCTGTGTAGCCTTGGCTGTCCTGGAACTCACTCTATAGACCAAGCTGGCCTTGCATGCAGAGATCACCTGCCCCTGCCTTCCACATGTTAGGATTAAAGACGGGCACCACCATGCCTAATACCTGATTTATTATCCAACTTAGAAACACATACACACACACACACTCTTCCCACTCAGGATTCCTTCTCTAGGTTCATGATCTACACACACAAGCACAATCTGAAATCTAGGTTTCACATGTAAAAGAAAACATATAGTGTTTCCATTAGGAATTTTAGTTCTTGGGAATCAGAAGTAAATCTAAGAGTTGTGGCTCTGGGAAGAAGCTTGGTATTAGGTCCATTCTCTTGGAAGAATATGACCTTGTTGGTATATCTGTCTTAATTTCACTTCTCTTGCTGTGATAAAAGACCCTGACACAAGCAGTTTAGGAGAAGAGGTTTATTTGCCTTGCAGTGTATAGTTAACAGTCCATCATTTGGGGGCAACAGGAACTTGAAGCAGCTGGTCATACCACATTCAAGTCAAGAGCAGAGAATGAATGCATGTGTGCTTGCTAGTGCTGAGCCCCTTCTTCACTTACAGGGTCCAGGGTCCAAACCCAGGAAATGGTGCCCCTCATGATCAGGCTAGTTCTTCCCACATCAGCTAAAGAAACCAAGATAAACTCCCATAGACATGCCCACAGGCTGATGTGGTCTACATAATCCATCATCAAGACTCTCTTCCCAGTTCAATCTAGGTTATGGCAGGTTGACTGTTAGATCTAACCTTCACAGTACCCCTTATTGTAACAACATAAAGATGATTTAGGTTTGGTTATCTTTGTTTACAGTACCAGGGATCTCCAGACACATAGCATGTTTTGTACTTGGGGGTTAAAAAACAGTTTCTTTTGTTTGTTTATTTATCTGTTTGTTTTCTCTGCTGTAATTCCAGTTCTTTTCTATTTCAGACCAAAGAAAAATATGGAAAAGAATGCAAAGTAAGTGTATCTGTTAAGAAGTAGCTATTTCTTTTTCTTTATCTTTGTTCTATACTTTAGTCTACCAAATTAGCTTTGTACTTAGTTTTCAGATCCTTGGATGAGAATTCATGCTCATGACTTTCATGTGTCGTTGGTATAGTCAGTGGCTGACAACTAGTATGGAAAATAAAAGGACCCTCCTACTGTAGATTCATAAACAGGTGTCTGAATCTGCTCTGACTGCCATGGATTTCTGTGCCAGGTGTTGTCTGGCTACTACCCAGGAGCGTTTCAGCTGAGGAGAAGAGTTGAGGCTGTCATGGTATTCTCAAAGATAATATTTCCTGCTTTGCTTTCCCTGTTCCCCACCAAAAAGATAGTGGGAGGACTTTGACTTTCTGAATATTTATTTCTGTATTTTGTGAGCTTTTTAACTACCAGAAAAGAGAAAATAAATGGGATTGAGGGTTAGCTGGCATATAGATTAGGTACTTGCTAAGGTCAACTCTCCATACTTAGTAAACCTGGATTGAGTCCAGGTCAGGACCAATAACATGCTATGGTTCTCGATGTGTTCAGATCTGTGCCAGACCATTCACAGTGTTTCGATGGTGCCCTGGGGTCCGCATGCGCTTCAAGAAGACTGAAGTGTGCCAAACCTGCAGTAAATTGAAGAACGTTTGTCAGACCTGCCTGTTAGACCTCGAGTATGGTATGTTTGCCACATCTACTAGACTTGATGCCTCCCACTTGTCTGGTTCTGATCCCACTGTAGAATGCCTACTGGTTTTGCTTTTCCCAGGCATTCGCTTATAATTAGGCTTCTGTGGAGCCCCCTGAGCAACAGTAGGAACTTGAGGAGCAATTGGGAAGAAGCCAAAACTGGCTTGCACCTCATCTGTGTAGCCATTTGTGATGAAAGGCATTGCTCCTATGATAGGCTGTTCCTTTGCCTGGAACTTTTCTCATAGTCCCAACCAGAAGTTCCTGGGCTAATGTATGCTGTGGACTTTCATTTTAACCATACTGTTAGGACTGGGTATTGCTACTATTTCAAACATTTGCTTCTGGGATTTTTTTTAAATGTAAATGAAACTTTCCTTTTTAAAAAAGTAATCTACCAGCAGTGAGAGTATGTGTGTGCGTATGCATGTTAGTATGTGTGTTATGAGTGCTAATTTGTTCTCTGTTCTGACTACATATTGTTTAATATTATTCATGTTTGTCAGGAGCATTTGGGCCTGGAGTATAGTGACCCCTCAACATAACTGGCTGTTCATGGGGCCTTCAAGGCCAATCTAACAATAAACCATTATGTTATATGTGTTTTAAATGCATTTGGTAAAGCTAGATACATTATTAACTTAATTTGGCCATGGCTAAAGTCTATTCTTTGAAAAGATTTTCTAAAACGTTCACCTCACCAAATTCTGTGACAGCACAGGAATTTGGACAGTTTCTTAAGATGCTCTGCAGCAGTTCTCAGCCAGACGAACAGTTTGATTTAAAATATGTAAGCTGTCACCAAGTAGGTTGATGATCTTTTTATTTTAAAATTTTATTTTTGTTTTTAATTATGTATATATGTGGGAGTGGGGTGCACATGTGAGTGCAGAACAGAGTCCAGAAGAGAGTGTCCTCTTCTAAAGCTGGGTTTACAATGAGCCACCCTGCACGGTTATAGGGAACTGCACTCTGGTCCTCTGCAAGAACAGTATGTACTCTCAATTGCTGGAATATCTCTCTAGTCCCCACCAAGTAGGAAAGAGAAGGGAAAGATGATGTTGTCATTTGTGTACATATTCAGTATGAATGCTTTTTAAAATCTATATGATTTTTTTTCCTCCATTTCTTTATACCAGGCCTACCCATCCAAGTTCGTGATGCAGGATTGTCATTTAAAGATGACATGCCCAAATCAGATGTCAACAAAGAATATTATACACAGAATATGGAAAGAGAAGTATGTTTTTATTTTAATTAAAATCTAATTACATCACTCCTACCCCTCCTATATATGTCTTCTCCCTCCAACCCCTTCCAACACCCCCATTGATGGCATCTTTTTCTTTGATTATTATTGGTTTTGTGTATGTGCACAGTGCAAACATATAAATACAACCTGCTGAGCCCATTTAAGTGGCTTATATGTATATGATTTCAAGGCTGATCACTTTGTATTGGATAACTAATTAGGAGTTCATCCCCAGAAGAGACCAATTCTCTTTCAATAGTCATTAGTTGCCTGTAGTTCTTTCTCTAGGAATAGGACCCATGAGATTTCCCCTTTCTGAATTAGTATATCTAGAATTTTTTTGAGGGTTTCTCTGTATCCCTGACTGTCCTGGAACTCGCTCTATAGACCAGGGTGACCTTGAACTCAGAGATCGACCTGCCTCTTCCTAAGTTCTGGGGTTAAAGGCATGCGCCACATACCCAAATTAGTATATCAGTTCTTATCTTTATTTAGGATATCATGGGTATAGCTTCCCTGCCATTTCTAGGAAACACAATCTCACACCAGACTTCCTGGTCCTCTGACCACTTTGTTGATGTTATTGTTTGTCTGGCAGGGATAGATTGTATAGATGTGGTCTGGGAATTGAATTCAGGGCCTTGTGATTGGTATAGTTTGTATCTGATAAAAGTCCTAAAGAATTGACAACCTATAAAGTTGTCCTCTTTATGCAGATTTCTAACTCTGATGGAACACGACCAGTTGGCATGCTGGGGAAAGCTACATCCACCAGTGACATGCTGCTCAAATTGGCCCGGACCACACCTTACTATAAAAGGAATCGGCCCCACATTTGTTCCTTTTGGGTGAAAGGAGAGTGTAAGAGAGGAGAAGAGTGTCCATATAGGTAAGAGCTGAGCCTCACTTTCTGTATTTACTTTCAAGCAATTGATTAGTGGGAGGCTTCAGCTTAAATTCATACTTTAGTGTCTAAAGGTCTTATGGTCCGTAGAGTATCTCATGTCCTAGAACTATTACATTTATAAGAACCTAGCTAGATTATATTTTCTACTTAACGACTAACTGAGAAAAACTAAATTGCTATGTCACATAAAATGCATGCTGACTTGAAGTTTCTAAGATTACTTAGTGTCATCATTTAAATGGTTTGAATAGCAAAATATAGTTGAAATCAAAATAGAACAGACTTCTGCAGGCTACTTTTTTTTCAACCAAGACTGCCAAACATCAGAACTAGGGGTTCCAACTAATGATTTGTCAACTGTAATACCTGCTCCCCCCCCAAAAAAAAATCAAACAGTGTGCCCTTTTTCTAAAGTGAAGTCCATAGCTTTAATCAGATTCTCTTCCAGCAGTGTTAAGTGGATTACTTAGACAGCTAGGAAGTCTTTATGTGGTATAGCAATCCCTTAGTATTTACTCTGTTTAGTAACAGTATTTTTGTATGGACATGGTTTCTAGTTTGAAAGGCATTAAGGGACTTTATATCATGTAGCTACTGTAGAGTAATTTTTCCCTTTGTTTCACCTTTGTGCTTATTTCATTTGTGAATCTCAGACATGAGAAGCCTACCGATCCAGATGACCCTCTTGCTGATCAGAATATAAAAGACCGGTACTATGGAATTAATGACCCTGTAGCCGATAAGCTTCTAAAGCGGGCTTCAACCATGCCTCGTCTAGACCCACCAGAGGATAAGACCATTACCACACTATATGTGGGTGGTCTGGGAGACACCATTACTGAAACAGATCTCAGGTTGGTGGGCTTCATTGCAGAACTCTGCTTTTAACTGCGTTGGAATAGTTTGCAAAAAACATCACCCTACATGATAATTCTAAATCAAGTTTAATTTTTTTTTTTTTAGCCAGCCTATCATTGGTATGAATGATGACTAAAAGTTTTATAAAAGTCTTTTTTATGATGCCGGTATAGTTCCATTTCTCAAAAGTGCTTTTTCATGTTTGCATTAGAAAATAAGTATGGGCCTAGTGGTCAACTGGATTTTTTTTAATTACTGTGTATGTTTATGATGTATGTGTAGGCTTGTGCTAGTGACTGCAAGTACCCAAAGAGGACACAGGTGTTAGAGCCTCCTAGAGCTGGAGTTCTAAGTAGTGAGCCCCTCGACATGGGTGCTAGAAATCAAACTTAGTCCTTTGCAAGAGCAACATGTGCTCTTAACCTCTGAGCCATTTCACCAGCCCCTAGTATGAATTCTTAAAGGATGACACACATACTCATACACATCCAATTATGGATGGTAGCAAGCCCTGTGGCTCTAAGCCTATACATGTATGCATGCATGTATGTATATATGTATTTTGGGTTAAATTGTGGTGTGGTTTGTTTGTTTGTTTAAGCAGGGGTCCTGATTTAATTTGTGTTTCTGCCTTATTCTATGCTTAACTATATAGCTTTTCCAGTGAGATTAAGTAGAGAAGAAACTCCTGCCTATCTCCATCAAACCCTATCTCATTGAGCCAGTAATCTCCAAGGGCCAGCTAACTTTATGAAAGGGCTCAAGAAAATACTTTGGGCTCAGTGGAGCACACATGATATCTCCTGGATATTGCTCCTTTTTGTTGTTTTAGGTTTTGATACAGAGTTTCCTATAGCTCAGGCTATCTTGGAAAACTTAGATGACGTTAAACTCCTGATCCTCTTGCTTTCATCTCCTAGGTGTTGCATTGATAGGTATTAGGTACCGGGCCTGACTTTTTTGCTCGATTCGTTTGTTTGTTCTATTTATTTATTGAGGCAGGGTCTTGTCATGTAGCGTGGATTGGCCTGAAACTCAAGATCTTCCTCTCTCTGACACTAGGGTCTGTGCATGGGCCACCATGACTGGCTTTCTCCTTCGTTTTCCCTTTTTTCCTTCTTTCAGTTTTAAGTATTTTTTTATTTCATTGAATTAATAATAAAGTGATAAAAAATAATTTATTTTCCAGTTCTAAGAATTGAACTGAGAGTCTCTCACATAATAGACCAGCATTCTCTGCCACTGAGCCATACAATCCTCAACCCTTAAACACGTTTTGAAGCATTCTCTGCTCATGGCTTGGCATTGTAGCATTTGCTTGCAGTCCCAGCTGAGGCAGAAAAATCTTTGACCCCATGAGTTCAAAATTAACCTGTATAACATAACAGGGCTCCATTTCAAATGAAAAAAGTCTTGACTCATGGACCATAAGAGCTGTAGTTTGCCAGTGCCTTATACTTGGGGTAGGAAAGTGTGGCTCTTAAGTAACCAAGGAAAACCCCTCTTCTCCTCCACAAGAAAAATCCAGAGACACATGAGAACTCTTACTTTATTTTCCTTTTATCTCCAATAAACAGCCCCTACATTAAAGCCAGGTTCGAGGAAAGCCTAACGACAGGCATGTGTCCATGGGACCACCTGCCTAGTGGTGACTCAGAACATTCTAAGTTTATAGCCCATTTCCGTTTCCCAAGGCAGTGTCTGGGTTGCTAACCCGTTTTCCTTGGCTCTATTCCTTCAGAAATCACTTCTACCAGTTTGGAGAGATCCGCACAATTACAGTTGTGCAGAGGCAGCAGTGTGCCTTCATCCAATTTGCCACCAGGCAGGCTGCTGAGGTGGCTGCTGAGAAGTCCTTCAATAAGCTCATCGTGAATGGCCGGAGGCTCAATGTGAAATGGGGAAGGTATGAATGAGATTGTTCTGAACAGTTCTCGTCTGGACACTGAAAGCCTTGGGTAAACAGGTTTGACAGGGCCTTTAAACATCTTTAGAAGCTACTTTTCTAGTTTTTTTATTTTAGTGACTTTATGTGAATAGATATTTTGCATACATGTATGTCTGTGTACCACTTGTGTGCTTGGTGCCAGAAGAGAGTATTGGATCCCCTGGGACTGGAGGTACAGATAATTATGAGTCACCATGTGTGTGCTAGGAATGAAACCAGTGTCCTCTGAAAGGGCACTCATGATCTTAACTGCTGAGCCATCCCTCCAGCTCCTTTTTTAGTATTTGATTTCTATGGCTGTTTGAAGCATCTTGCTTTAGAAATGTGTTTACGGTCTTGCTCTTATGACCTGCTCCTTTGAAATTCTTCATGTTTTACCAGCCACTATGAGCCAAGCATAATGCCAGGTTACCAAAGATAGATGTTGAGGGGTTCCACTGACTTAGACTTAGATTCTCCCCTCAAAGGCTGTCTGCTGGAGTAGTGAGAAAAGGGACAAGCAGAAGAATGTCTGCTTTAAGTTTGAAATTGACTGCAATAAGAGAGAGAAATAAAATGTCCTGAGTTTCAAAGGGGACTCTGTCTCCATCTTGGAAGCAGAGAGGAGCAGGTGGAATGCTTTCTCTGTGCTGAGCACTGTCATTGTTTTAACAGTGACAGTGGTTTGGGTTTGGGTTTTTTGACACAGGGACTCTCTATGTAGGTCTGGCTGTTCTGGAACTCACTGTGCAGACCCGGCTATCCTGGAACTCAGAGATCTGCCTGCCTCTATCTCCCAGATGCTAGGATTAAAGACAAGGGCCACCATGTCTAGCCAATGACAGTTTTGAACCAGACTTACCACCTTCAAAAATCTTACTTTTAACCACTCTTTGTCATCTGTGGGAAAAGAATGTTTGCTGAAAGGGGAAGGAGTGATGGAGCTCATTTTACTGCAGAGTGAATTAAGCAGTGGTGTGAAAGAAGGCTGGACAGGGTTCTTGATGTCCTGTTATGTATATCTCCAGATCCCAAGCAGCCAGGGGAAAGGAAAAAGAGAAGGATGGAACCACAGACTCCGGGATCAAGCTAGAGCCTGTCCCAGGCCTTCCTGGAGGTAAGTGCAGACTTCTTGCTGATAGAAACTCAGTCAGCTGGGTTGCAGCAAACCCAGGATATAAACGGTGGATATGTGGTATTGATTGTCTTCCTAAGTGTCTGCTATTTCCTCTCCAGCTCTACCCCCTCCTCCTGCAGCAGAAGAGGAGGCATCTGCCAACTACTTCAACCTGCCCCCAAGTGGCCCTCCAGCAGTGGTGAACATTGCCCTGCCCCCACCCCCTGGAATCGCCCNCCGCCCCCACCCCCAGGTAACTGCCTTCTTCCTTCCTGGCCCAGAGAAGTCCTTGTAAAAGTTCTGCACCTGAGTTGAGTCTGAGACAGCTGGGTCCTTTGTACTTGCACTAATGGAGAGTCCTGATTCTTTACTCTTCTCCTGGACTCGGAGAAGCACCACTCTGTAAACCTGGGCATAGGTATCGTAGGGTAAAGTTAATGCATAACAGCCATCTGCCACCAGTCTGTTTTGCATTGTAAGTTTTGTAATGACACCCTAGAGCCCTGTTACCTGTCCACAGCAAGATGTGGGCCTTGTATCAGAATGAGGATCAGTAAACAGTGCTTTCGTTTTAAAAAGAAAACTTGCTACAAAGAGACTGTCATGTGAATTGGTTATGGACTTGAGTTACATTTGGGCTCATTCTTTATCATGTTAGTTCAAAGAGTAGTAGTGCCATGTGACTGTCCATGACAGTGAGAACAATGTAGGAAATAGTGGGTCGCTGTTGTTCTTTTGATGATGAGCCCATATGTTTGAAGAAAGTCTTTCCATTCTGGATTCAAGCATTGAGATTAATGATGACAGAAGGGATCTTGGCATCAACCTGGTTTCTTTCTGGTTGCCCACATGCTGATTGGCTCCTGTCTGGTAGGATTTGCTATGTTTGATTAGTAATAGACAATTGGGTCTGAAGTTTTTTGAACTGAGAGGAAAAAATCAAGGAATATAGGTAGATATTCCTAAGCAGGGACTGTGCTCTGCCATTAACATTATGTCAGCCTTGATGTGTATATATGTAGGTGGTTTTGATCTTAGAAAGATTCAGGGGTTTGGAAGGTTGTCAAGAGAATTGCAAGTTTTAATTTTTTCTCTTCCACATCAGGTTTTGGACCACATATGTTCCACCCAATGGGACCGCCGCCTCCTTTCATGAGGGCTCCCGGACCAATCCACTACCCTTCTCAGGACCCTCAAAGGATGGGAGCTCATGCTGGAAAACACAGCAGCCCCTAGCACAGCATCACTGCTCGGGCTCTGATGAAGAAAGGGCGCTCTAAAATCCCAGTAAATGACTCCTGGGATCAGTATAATTTTCTTTGCTTTGTAGTTTTCCATGGTAACTGAATGTGTTCAGATGTGGGCAGCCAGAGAACACTGCTATGCTTCCCCACATGTATCAGAGGATCAGTGGGCCCAAAACAAGCAACCATGAACACAGCTGCTTACCACTAGAGCAGTACTAAGATAGCCTATGTCTGTTCCCTTCCACCTTGTGAGGAACATGCACATGGGTGAATCGGAGTAACTAATGGAGTTACTATCCCAATATGTTCATTTTGTATCTTTTTGGGTGGGAGGCAAAAATTGACCTGAGGTTTGAAAAAAAAAGCCTTTTGACCATTTTTATGTCTATTTGGTATTTTCTTTTTTATCATCTAAAAAAATTTAGAACTAATCATTGTAGTGGCGTAAATGTGATTTAACTAATTTGAAGTCATACCCTCAGAGAGATAAGCAGAGACCAGAACTCAGCACAGCCAATATTTTCTTTGCTTTTAAAACTTCATACGTTACTAAAGGAGTCAACTGATAATTTTACTTCTCCACACTGTCAGAAAAAGACAAAAATAAAAACTTGGATTTTATTCCTATTGGGTAGAAACCCAAATTTTATGGCGCTGCATATCATTGATGAAACCTGGTACCTGAGATGAAATGGTTTTAATGAACTTCGTGTAAAACACTTCAACAAACTGAAAGGAAGAGACTTGGAGTGCATTTGCCCGGAGACTGGCCCATGCAGCTGGAACATGCATCTTCAGCATTCACCTGTGTGTCTTCAGCAGCTCGTCATTCACTGCCTCTGGGCAGGAGACTGTTCAGTCTTAGGATGTTTGGATTTAACTGAATTGTAGATGGTAAGGGAAATTTGATGTTGTATTGTATTTTTTTTGTTTTTAAATAATTAAAACGGGTCAGTTTTCCAAATGTTCCTGGATTTCTGTTTCTTTTACCTTTGGTATTGAACTTGAAATTGGTAAAAGAAACAAAATTATATGCATGTGAATTTTTAAATCTTTAGACTTGATTTTTCTTTGGTGGCAAGAGGTGAGCAGCATGCAGTTTGAGATAATCTCCATAGAGCTCAGGCTAGTTTGTTTTTTTTTTTTAATGTTTATTTATTTATTATGTATACAGTATTCTGTCTGCATGTATGCCTGCAGGCCA
>LOEQ01001858.1:313455-325882 GCA_001685075.1 Bramus lutescens
AGATCCACCTGCCTCTGCCTCCCGAGTACTGGGATTAAAGGCGTGCGCCACCACTGCCCGGCATAAAGCTTGAGTTTTATGTAGCCCAGGCTGGCCTTAAATTCACTATCTAGTCAAGGATGACCCAGACATTCAGTCCTTCTACCTCTATCTCCCAAGTGATTTCAGGCATATCCACTATGCCTGGTTTACGTGGTGCTAGGGATCAAACCCAGGGCTTTGTGCATGTTAGACAAACATCCTACAAACAGCTGCATTCCCAAGTTGCTCCTTCCTAATGGAATAGTCCACATATAGATGGCCTACTCCTGAGCATTCTGTTGTCAGGTGAGTGACAGCTGCTGGGGCCAGGCAGAACAGGCTTGGGTATAGCTTCCTAGAGACACTCAATAGGCAACTTACACAGGCCACCTGTAGTGCTTGATACTAACACCTATCACAGGCAGATCTGAGGCTGTGAGTCTAGAGCAGGTCCTGAATCCACATTAGATCCAATGTTTGATACATATCTGCTTTGAGGACTAATGAACCCAGTGACCTTTGAAGTGCTATATTTAATAATGTTCATTGTGTGAATGAAGTCAGTCTGGCATGTTCACTTTGTAATCCTAGTGCTTGGAAGCTGAGGCAAGACCAGCCTGGGCTACATGTTAAGTTCCAGGCCAATCTAGGCTACAGGGCAAGATCCTGTCTCAGAGAGAAGAGGGGAAGAAAACTAAGAAAAGAGAAAAAGGGAAGGAAAGAAAGAAAGATAAAGCAAGCAGAGTCAAGATGAACATGATGGAGCCCAGGGATTTGGAGCTTCAGGTTGAGGTTACAGCTCCTCAGACTCAGGGAGCTTCCGGACCCAGCCCTGAGCAACCCTGTTGAAACTTGGTCTGAGGCGGAGGAGTTCCAAGCCACTGAACAACTCCGGGGCAAAGGGGGTGCCTGCTTGGAAAACAGTCTCCCCAACATCAGGTCCTCCAAATGGCACTGGGGTCCTGGAAAAGAAACAGGAGAGATGGGCTGTGTGAAAGTGGGGTAACGCATGTGCTCACACCCAGCCTCTCTTGAGGCCTCCGTTTCCCCTTCTAGGCAGCAAAGATCTATACTATCAGTAACTGGTCCTTGGTCCAAATCTGTTCCTTGTTGAAGTAAGCGGGAAGTTTCTAGAAGTGGCCTACGTAAAGTTCTAGGCTCCCCTCCAGTCAGTGCCAGAAGGGAACAACACTGGAAGGTGGATTTCTCTTTCTCACTTTCCATTACGACAAAATACCCACAACCCAGAGGACAGCTGACTTCAAGGAGCACCAAGAATGAGCAAAATGCCAGTGACAAGCAGAGCCCAGCCCTTCTCCCCCACACAAGCTGCTAAGGGTAAGAATGCTAAAGTTAATGAAGAGGCGGGGACGAGCTTCACATCATCTGCTGCTTTGGCTTGTGGGTAAATTGGTGCTTTTGCCTCTGAGGACAAATTAGCATAATCATTTTTAACCTGAAAATATGTAAACTGTCACCCAGCAACTCTGTTTCTAAGCATATGGCTGGAGGAGGCTCCTGCATGCTCGCGTGAAGAAGCAGACAGCAAGGCATTAACAAGCGGGAAGTAGCCCCGCACCCTCTGATGTAGGGGCACAAGCCAGCGACACGCAGAAACTCGAGGGAAAGGGAATCATCTGTGTGGGAGAGATGGGTTCGAAAAGCACAATGGTGAGTGAAAAAAGGCACGTTACAAAATGAAAGTATTCATATACACAGCAGTGAGCACATCCTCTGGTAAGCAGTGGTCAGTACAAATGTTCTGGGATCATAGGACATCCTGACAACCACCCGTGTTACCACTGCAAAGGAATCGGGTGGGAGAGTGGCCAACAAAGAGATCCTGTCTTTACTTGAGGGTCATGTCCACCCAGGACTCTCCCAGATGTCCCTGCGTCTGTCCCTATGCTCTCCCACCTGTCTGCAATAAACTTTCCCCACCGTACCCAGGAGCAGTCATGCTCCTTTCCTGTCCTTTTTATTTTATTTTTTTCATTTATCTGGTGCACAAACCCAAGGAAGCCATGTTTCCTCTTCCTCTTTTCTCATTCACAGCTGCCTAATGCTGTATATATTTTAAGCCTTTTGCTGGGAGAGAGCAGTCCTAGGTATTGACCATGGGGCCTCATGCATGCTAGGCAAATACTCAATCCCTCAATTGCACCCATGGTCATTTTTATTTTAAGAAATACATGCCAGGCAGGGGTGACGCATGCCTTTAATCCCAGCATTCAGGAGGCGAAGACAGGTGGATCTCTGAGTTTGAAGCCAGTATGGTCTACAGAGTGAGTTCCAGCACAGCCAGGACTACACAGAGAAACCCTATCTCAAAAAACAACAACAACAAAAGACTACAGAAAGCAGTATTCTTGTAGTTCCCCGGCAAGGGGGACTAGGTTTGCCTCTGGGACCTTGGCCAGGGTCAGGGGTCCTGCCAGGGCAGTACTACTGCTAGGCTACCCCAGCTTTGCTAGCAACAGCTAAACCCTTCTGGGGTGGGCTGGGCAATGTCTGAGCCCAGCAGGCTTCACGGCCATGACTGGGAGTCCAGAGTCCTGGCCGGACCCTGCCTGTCCACGAGAGAGCTGTTCCTCCTCTGCCACCTCAGTTGCTCCTGCTGCTAGGAATGTACCTCAGCTGTCATTCTGAGACACGGGAGTGAGGCATGCGTCCAAGTCAGCCAGTAGGGAAGCTAGCTGCCAAGACTGAGCCTGCTGTGGAGTTGAGCAAATGGTCGGACAGCAATTCTGCTTGGTAGAGAGCTAAGGTTCTCACACTCATCTGCCCAGTCCTCCTATCAGTGCCCTCCTTGCGCAGTCAGCTGTTTAGAGCAGTCAAGTCCCTCTCTACTATGTATTCTCAAGGACCCCATCCTTCCATCCTTTCTCTCAGGGCCTCCCTAGGCCCTCCCACACAGTGCCTATCTCTCAGACAATCTTCTGTGTGTGGTCTCAGCAGGTACCAAGACTGCTGGCTGGCTGGCTGGCTGGCTGGCTCTCTGAACCCTTCTTGTTCTCATTCAGTGCTGCCCAGATCAGAGGACCATGTTCAGAAGCAGCATTGAGACAGAAAAGACAACCAGCTGGTGCCCCTCTGCAGATCCACTGCCATCTGGGACTCTGGCTCTGCTTGCAGGCTCCTAGAGCAAAGTTACTCCTGTTTCTGCCTTCCCACCCGCTTTCCCCATCACGTCTGCCTATAAGCAACAATCACAGTAGCAACAATCACAGTAGCAACAATCTCAGTAGCAGCCCTAGAAGCAGCTGACTCCTTGTCCCACAGAACCTTCGGCTAGGACCTCTCAAGTTATCTCCACAGCAGCCTTATGTACTGGGGAAAGCTGTATTTTACAGGTGGAACAACAGAGGTGTAAAGAGGTTAAATTACTTGTCCAAGGCCACACAGCCAGGTCTGGAGTCTGCATTTAAGTATGCATTAAAGCCACGCACTAAACCAGTATAGGCCCCTTCCTCAGTGGCCCTCAACTCATGCTATTTCCTACTTTCCACAGCCTCAAAGCCACCTTCTAGGCCTTTTCCATACTACTGGGGAAAGAAAAAGCAGGATAAGCCCAGAACCGGTGAGAGCTGGAGGTGTCCCCAGGGAAGGACAGAGTTTGAGTTTGGATGTCCGATCCAGAGCTGAGCGGAGAGCAAGACAACACAGACTTCTGGGACTTGATGCCCAGCGACTCAGACTTCTGGGACTTGACACCCAGCGCTGCCCCTTCCTCTGGGGTCTTCTGTTCTGAGCAAGCTGCTCATATGCCTGAGTGTGGTCTTTATAGAACGAGGGGAATCTGGTACTTATAGCAACATGTAATGGAGGTGTGACATGTTTACCTTACACACACACACATACACACACACACACACACACACACGTACACTTATTGAGTACCTAATAGAGGTGAGGCAGTGTTCTAGCAAGATCTCAGTAAACATCTATAACGTGCTGGGGTTACAGCTAGTAAGCAGAAAGTACTCGGCCTCCCCACCCTGTGCGTCCCAGGCAGCCTGGTTTTACTTGTTGAAGTTGCGATAGTCGCGAACAATGGGGGTGACGCTGCCACTCGGGTAGTCTCGGTAGCTGATGAACTCCTGCCATGGACAACGGTAGCCTTTGGGAATGGCGGTGTGGTTGAACTTCTCAGGCGGGATGCCCTTCAGCGGTTCTGCATAGCCTGTGGGTGGAGTGGCACTGGTGACAGGCACTGCCAGGGCTCCACCATCACCCCCACTCCTACCCCGCGGACGAGAAAAGCCAGGGCAGGGAAGAGGAGTCAAGAGAGCGGAGGTAGGGGTGGGGTACGTGAGCCTCCCTATCGATCCCAGGACGCCGGGAGGGCTGCAACAGTGGGTTTCAGCCTGCCCTGAGAAAGGGATTCGCTGTGTAACTAACCTGGGGAATTTGTTGCGATTCTTTGAGCCATCGGTGCCCCAGGACACAGGGCGGCAGCTCACCTGGTGCCAGGGCACTTGGACTACGGACCGACTCAACACCAGTCACTCCAGGGTGTGCCGTCCAAGGGTCCCCCAGTGACCCCTGGGAAACGTGGAGCTCCGAGCGGTGGTTCTGCTCCTCCGGGCCATTGAGAACCTGAGCACAGGGGCGAGCACTCAGAGGCGATGGCCAGCGGCTCTTTGGCGGCCGGTCCCTTCCCGTAGCTGTCCCTTGGGAAAGGGGTCACTCCTCACCTTAACCTGCGCTGCTCTGCCAGCCACTTTCCCTCGGGCACTTCCCGCCAGGATCTGTTGGGGGAAATAAACAGGCAGGGACGCTCTGCTAAGCAAGAGGCCAGGATTTTACTACAACCACCTAAGGAATGTGGAAGGAGAACATAGGGGTTGGGGTGGGGAGGGGAGCTTGGGAATGTAGATGGTTTACAGGGATGACCCAATGCCTGTGATGCTGAAATATCAATAGCACTCATTGCTACTGTAAATCTAGTCAGAATAAGACACTCTTGAGCCTCAGTTCCCTTCTGAGGGTGGTTGCTGTAGTGGTGGGGGTGACTGTGGTGGNTGGTAATGGGGGGGCAGTGATGGTGGTGGTGCTGGTAGTCCTGATGGTGTAATAGTGGTGGTGGTCATGATGGTGGTGGTGGGGTGATGGTCACAGTTGTGCTGGTGCTGGTGGTGGTGCTGCTGGTGCTTGTGGGTGACGGCGAGTGGTAATGGTATACTGTTGGTATGATAATGGTGACATATTCTCCTCATACATGTAGAGCCCTTTCTTAGCAAGCACTATCTCAGGCACCTGGCAAAATCTTGCCATCTCTCTCCTCCTCCCTCCTCCCCACTCCAGTAAGGTCCAGAAATTGAGTGATAAAGGGAGACATGCCCCAGACTTGTTTAGTATTTTCCAAAATTACCAGCCACCAGCAAACCATTCTTTTGTTGTATTTTGAGGTAGGATTACTGATGTAGCCCAGGTTGGGTTTGAACTTGCTCTGTAGCCAAGGACAGCCTTGAAACCCTGATCCCCTGCTTCCACCTCTCAGATGCCAGGATTACAGGTGTGTAGCATGCTGGTTTTGTGTGTTTCTGGGGATGGATGGAACCCAGGGCTTCTTGCATGCTGGGCAGGCACTTAACCAACCGAGTTACACCATGCCCCCTTTGTCTCTCTGGCAGCCAATTCTACAGCCTTCTCCTTCTGCGTTTCACACCTAAGACCAAACTGCAGTCTGAACTGCATCTGACACTATGTAAACAGCCCAGTGCATAATCTAATGAGGGCATGCAGGATACCCCACTCCATCCATCCCCCACCATCCACCATCCAGAGGGGTCCTCAGTCTGGTTCACTGTCTTTAGACTAACCACTGGCTTCCTTCTTGGCCTTGATTTCCCCAAGAGCACACGATGGCTTTACTCACACTCTGCAAACTTTCTGAAAGCTCAAAGGTAAACTTCTGCACCCGGCGCTGCCTCTTCTGAAAGAGGAGGGATCCCGGGTTGTTGCGGAGAGATAGCTCCTCTATCATCAGGTCCTGAGGCACACTCAGCTTCTTCCCCAGGTCCAGTGAAGGGACTGTGGGAGAAGTCAGAGGGGGCTCTTACCATCTGACCTCAAGGCAGCCCTGCCATTACTCTTGGGCAGCACCAAGCCTGGCATTGGGCATCATTGTCCTTTGGGTGTTTGTCGTCTGCGGGTTACAAGGCACCTCAGAGATCGGTGGGCGCAGGCTCAATAATGCTCAATGCTGTTTCAGATGTTCTTGGCCATTTATACTTACTCCATGGATTTCCTTTACACCTCTTTGTCTATATTGGTAGAGAGAAAAAATGAGACTCTACGGTTTTTTGTTTTGATATGTTTTGTTGTTGTTTAAGGGAAACCACAATAAGAGACAGTAAAAGAAAGGGAAGGATACCCAGAGCCACTGGGAGGATGGAGCAGCCATTCACCAAGATGGGGGAGATGAAGGAGGAGATGGTTGGGGAGAAGATGAGAATTTGGCTTGAGACACATTCTTTAAATTTTGCTGATTTAATTATACTTATTTTGGGTTTTGGAGACAGGGTCTCACATAGCCCAGGCTGGCTTCAAACTTGCTGTTTAGGTGAGGATGACCTTGAATGCTGATCTTTGCTGATCTCCATCTCTTGAGTGCTGACATTACAGACATTACAGCACCATTACAGACATATATAACAACAAATCCACCTTGGTTGTTTTCGTTTTAAAAATTGCCTTTCAACATTATTAAAACAGGATAGGTTTTCAAGAAAGTTATAAAGTACAGATATAAGGAAAGAAAAATGCCACTATCTCCCACCCAGAGATGTACACCCCAGCATAACAACCTTTCAATCACTATAGCAAAAGTGCTTTGTGATGTGATTTACCAAAGAGTTCCCTTTTTCCAAGCGAATACATTTGTGCTGTTGGGTCGTTTTGTCAACCTGACACAAAAGGGGGTCATCAGGGAAGAGGGAACCTCAATGGAGAAAATTTCTACATGAGATTAGCCTGTAGGAAAATCTGTGGGACATTTTCCTGGTTGATGTTGGAGGACCCAGCCCCCTGTGGGTGTGGCCCTGGTGGTATAAGAAAGCAGTCTGAGCAAACCGTGAAGAGCAAGCCAGTAAATGGCATTCTTCCATTAGTCTCCAGTTCCTGCCTCCACATTCCCACCATGATTTCCCTCCATGACAGACTGGGATCAAGACATATAAACAAATAAACCCTTCTCTCCCCGAGTTGCTTTGGGTCAGGGCATCTAGTAAACTAAGACATTTTTACTTTACTTTTTATAGTTTTATTCAAACTCTCCCAAGTATCTGAAAACTTGGGGATATTCTCAGAGGCTAACGAGAAAGGTCTGTGTTCAAGGCAGGCAGGGCTACATTGTAAGTGCCTGTAAAAACAGTCAAACAACAGAAGCAGCAACAAAGGCACCTTTTCAGTCTGAGGAGTCTTATAGACATTCAAGTGGAAATGACAAAGAGGGACTTGGAAGGCTAATGTTAGTTCAAAGGAAATAAAATCTGGAGGTCAAAATCTTATAAGATTTTGGCATCATGATCTTATAAGCAGTGTTGTTGTCATTGTTTTCATTTTTCTTTCCCTTTTCTCCTTTTGTTTTTATTAATTCTTCTATTTATTTAGTAAGTTATAAGGGGTGGGGCTATGTGCCATACATAGCACAGCTGTGGCAGCCAGAGAACAACGTACAGGAGTCTTGCTCCACCATGTGGGTCCCAGGGACAGAATTCAGGTTGTCAGTCTTGGCAGCAAGTGTCCTTACCCACTGTGTTTTGACACAGTCTTGTGTGGCCCAGGCTGTCCTTGAACTTGCTATGTAGCTAAGGATTACCAGGAACAAGTATGCACTCTCAGGTCTGTCTCATGTTGGTTTTCAAAGAAGAACTGAAATCAGTCATTAGAATCAGTCATTCATTAATCCACTTAGAGGATTTTTGGGGCTGCTGACTATCCTTAAGTGTTTGGGTCCCATCCCTTTGTCTGTGCCTCCCTGAGAGCAAAAGGCATAAGTATATATTTAATCAACAAAGAAAGCCTCTTGGAAGACATGGTGATGGCATGCTAAGGATGATGGTGGGAAAGGATTCTACGCAGGCAGCTTAGCTAACATAGCCAGTCTTCAACATCTGATACAGGGTGGGGGTGTCGTTCAGTGGTAGAGCACTTGCCCAGCATGTGTAGAACCCTGAGGCCAGTCTCCTCCAGCACAGGAAAAATACACACACACACACACACACACACACACACACACTACACACCTACACACAGAATAAAATCAGACATAGAGCCTCCTCTGTCAGGTGAATATAAATGACATTTTGAGCTGGGAAACTGGATGAGGTCAGGGAGAAAGCAAAACAGATCCAGAGAGCCAACGACTTTGCCCAATTTTGGTGGAGTAGAAAAATGCCCTTGAAACCTGGGGGGGGGCAGGGCAGCAAGGAGGAACTGCAGAGAGGGCACACCTGGCAACCAAATCCTGAAAGACTTCAGAGACAGACAGCCCAAGGTATCAAACCAGATGAGACCCCAAGAGTGACCATCAGAGTTAACAAGTTGGGGTCGGTGGTGATCTCCACTGAAGCAGTGTCCATAGAGCATTTGGCTGTGAAAGTGTGACTGGAGAGGACCCAAGAGAAAACTGACAGTGGAACAGGGGGCAATGAGCCAGAGACAGGATGTAAGATGTTCGCGGAGGGCAGCTGTGCAGCTGTCTAGTTTCTTCAAACGAGAGAAGGAGATGGAAAAAGAAAGAAAAGGAGAGGGGCTGTTTTAGATTACATTTTAAAGAGACATGGCAACCAAATAAGAACCATGCGTCTTCGCTTGGGTCTTGATTAAAACTACAAATGGGGGCTGGAACACTAACTGCTTTTGCAGAAGACCCAGTTTCAACTCCTGGAACCCTAAAGGTAGCTCCCAACTGTCTGTAATTCCAGTTCCTGGGTGGTGGTTGGGGGCGTCTAACACCTCCTTCTGGCCCTACAAGAACTGCATGAACGTGCTACACATACACGCAGGCAAAAAACACCAATGCACATGAAATACAAATAAATAAATCTTTAAAAAACCGTTTGTTGAGACAGCATTTCTCTGTGTAGCCTTGACTGTTCTGAAACTCAATCTGTAGACCACACTTGCCTAGAACTCCGAGTTCTGCCTGCCTCTGCCTCCTGAGTGCTGGGATTAAAGGCATGTGCCACAACCGTCCAGCTTTGAAACTTTAAAAAACTATTAAATTTAAGAAATCTAAATACAGAATAGTTCTTAGATGGCACTAAATCATTACTGCTGATTGTATTCAATGTGCTAATATTTTTTTGTGACAAACAGGGAATGTCAGTTTTCTTCCTCTGGTTGTAGGAACTGGAGATAAAGGAGGTGTCATGCTCTTCAGGGAAGTGTCATATACGTCTGCCTCCTAATGCTGCATGTCCCCTCCTGTCTCTGCTCCTGATGCTGCATAAACCCTCCTGTCTTTGCCTCCCAGTGCTGCATGGACCCTCCTATCTCTGCCTCCTGATACTTCATGGACCTTCCTGTCTCTGCCTCCTGATGCCACATTAACCCTCCTGTCTCTGCTCCTGATGCTGCATGAACCCTCCTGTCTCTGCCTCCCCATGCTGCATGGCCCCTCCTGTGTCTGCCTCCTGATGCTAGGGTTACAGGAACCTGCAGCCATGCTCAATGAATTTTACATGAATACTAGGGATTGGGACTCAGGTCTCCATTCTTGCATGGAAGTACTTTTCACCCACTGAACCATCCCCCTTGTCCCTATTGTCACTATCAACAAGGAGTCAGACTACAGCCGAGCTGTATCCTCAGTCAGTCCTTCCTTTGCACAAGAGCACCCCAACTCTTCTTTCAAGGACTCTCCTAATGCAAGCTTTGGGACCACCATGATGAACTGGTTGGATAAATGTGACACATCGCAATGGTGTGCTATGGAAGCTGGCAGAGGGGACGCAGTAAGGTAAATCATGCGAGGATGGAAAGAAACCTCGCATGTGGTATGCTGCTAAGGGAAAAAGAAAGACCCTGGAGAACATGGTCCATGTACATGTGCATATAAAAATGGTGAACAGAAGAATCCACACCAGGATGCTGACAGTGGATAGTCTATTCAAGTCGTTTCATTATGAAGAACTTTCAAACCCATTCATGTGCTATTTTGTTTGAATTGTTCAGAACAATTATTTTGTGTTTGGATGTTTTGCCTGAATGTATGTCTGGGCATCACATGCATACAATACCCATGGAGGCTGGAAGAGAGTGTCAGATGCCCTAGAACTGGCGTTATAAACAGTTGTAGAGCCAAAATGAAAATATGTAACTTCGGGCTGTTGTGATGTTCAGGTAGCTTAATACATAAAAGATTCTAACAGAGTGTCTATCCCACAGCATCCAGAAATAATGATAAGTGCTTTGATTGCTATTGCTTTTTTTTGACAGGTAGGGTTGAGACAGGGATTCCTTGTGTAGCCCTGGCTGTCTTGGAACTTGCTCTGTAGAACAAGCTGTCCTGGAACTCAGAAATCTGCCTGCACTGCCTCCCAAGTGCTGGAATTAAAGAGGTATGCCACCACTGCCCAGTGATCACTATTACTTTTCAATGGCTGCTTTAATTTGAAAATGTCATTAGTGTCTGTGATGGTTTGATGCACAATTTAAATCCTTGATTCCTAGTTGGTGACACTGTTTAGGATGGTTATGACAACCTGAGGAGACAGGGCCTGCTGAAGGAGTGTGTCACTTGAGGGCTGACTGTGAGAGACTGTAGCATCACTCCACTTCCTGTGCTTTCTCTCTGCTTTTTGCTTGGGTTGAAGATGTGATCTCTCCGCTTCCTGCTCCCGCTGCCTGCTGTTGTGCCTCCCCTCCATTATGGATTCTCCCTCTGGAACTGTAAGTCCCAACCAAGTCTTCCTTCTGCAAGCTGCCTTTGTCACTGATTCTCATTATAGCAACAAAAGATAGCTAATACATGTCATGTCATAACAACAATCACGTCTGGTAAAAATTACGTGTGTTGATAGTGGGGGTCTGTAATTAATGGCAGGGACAAGAGACATAAAATTCAGCTGCATGACTCCTCCAGTTTAAGCATCAGTACTTCACAGTTTGCATATACAAGCATGCAAAGTCATGGAGGATGTGCCTGGGAGTGCGACTCAGTGTTACACTGCATGCTTGTCTACATACATGAAGCCCTGAGTTTGATCTTCAGCACCCAAAGGAGGGGGAAATCCCAAAATCATGACAACAAGAAGAGACAAGAACACACAAGGTAGGTTAAAAGACTAACTCACATATAAAACCGTACAAGGCAGAGGCTACAGTCCAGTTGTTAGTGTTTGCTTCAATGTACTAGGCTTTGAGTTTTATTCCCAGTGCCACATAGAACCAGCCTGGAGGCTGGAAATATGGCTCCTTGAGTAAGAGCATGTATAAACATGAGGCTCTGAGTTCAAATCCCAGTACCCATATGAAAAGCTGCACTCCTTAAACCCCAGCACTGCTAGAGGACAGAGACTAAAGGTCCTGTGAGCCTGCTGGCTAGTCAGTCTAGCTCCAGGCTCAGTGGGAGACCCTGGGTCAAAGGAATAAGGTTGAAAACGATATACCAGGACAACCAACATCTTCCCCTGGCTTCTTTGCACATATATGTGTGCACACATACACACACATGTGTGTACACATACACACACACATACACATACCCACTCATCTACCTGCTCCTGCCCACCCCTACCACATTGCACTCTCAAAGGTCATTGTCAGAGATATAGCAAGTTTGAGACCATTCTGCAATATATGGGACCCTGTCTCAAAAAAATGTATATTTTTAAAAATAAATTGTAAGTCACATGACATAAGTGTTGAGTCTGTCAGTCTCTAACCAAGACTGAGCAGCAAAGGAGCTTGGGAGCATTTATCAGAGAGTCTTTGTTGCCAAGTCCATGCCAGTCATCTGGGCATTAGTCCAAAAGACAACAGTGCCCACACTGTTGGGCCCCGCGCCAACTGCATCAAACCATAGTCCCAGGAGGTGATGCTGTGGGTCTGGATTTTAATCAGCAACACAGAGCCATTGAGGTCACACAAAAGCTTGAAACTCCCCACTAAGTTGAACTAATTTTTAGACTATTTGAAGTGCTCTAATAAATTCCACGATTATAATGGGCCTTCTCAAAGTGGCGTTGTAAAATTGCCAAGCATGGATTTTAGGTGACTTGTTCATAAAGTTGGGCCACGTCTTAGTAAAATTGTTTGCGGCCAACTGAGCCACCTTCCCTTCAGTCTCCCCATGCCCCAACACACACACTCTCCTGATGTAGGAGGGTCATCTGTCTATGTGTTACTTTCATTGGTTAATAAAGAAACTGCCTTGGCCCCTTTTGATAGGCCA
>LOEQ01001858.1:337156-352436 GCA_001685075.1 Bramus lutescens
GTGGGAAACATTCAATTTAGATTTTTTTAAAAGGGGGGGGGGACTGGAGAGTGAACAGTGAATTGATTGATGGAAGACATTTCAATCCCCCACCCAAGACACACATACAAACCCACCTCAGACAGACCCAGGCATATCAGAACTAGGCATACTGATGTACACCTTTCACCCAAGTCCTGGGACAGGTGAATCTCTGTGAGTTCAAGGCCAGCCTGGCCAGCCAGAGCAACACAGTAAGGCCTTGTCTCAGAAAATAACAACAAAAACCCAGTAAACAACAACAGAACTAGGCACAGAAGCTCATGATTATAGTCCTAGCACTTAGAAGGCTGAGGATCATGAGTTCAAGGCCAGCCTGTGCTACAGAGCCTATCAAAAAAAAAAAAGGAAACCAATTTGGGCTGTAGGGCAGTGTGTTTCCTCTATCCTCAAGACAATTTGGGCTAGCTTCAGGAAAGGAGTGAAGGGAGGAAAACGCCCTCCTTTCCTAGCCCATGGCTGACACCAACAGATGCAGACACACCGCAGGCACAGTAGCACACAGCACCCAGG
Source organism: Bramus lutescens (assembly GCA_001685075.1). Lineage (NCBI taxonomy): Eukaryota > Metazoa > Chordata > Mammalia > Rodentia > Cricetidae > Bramus > Bramus lutescens. The sequence continues at coordinate 337,709 of LOEQ01001858.1, forward strand.
GACACAGCCTCATTCCCACGTGCGCACACGCACACACACACACAGCTGAGAGGTTCCACTTCACTTCCAGGACCGAATCAGGGAGGAGAGAGGGAGCCACAGCCCGTGGCAGCAACAGCGCAGAAGAAAGAAGCAAGGCAGATTTGAGACAGAGTGTATTGAGAACAGAAGACAGAACCAAATGGCAAAGAGCTCAGCCCAGCAGCAAGAGCTACAGGACGGAGGATGGGCTCCTCCACTGCCACCCCTACCCTCACCCCAGGTACAAAAGAGCAGGGTCTCCTAGGGGCTCACTCTGTTCTGGGGAGACCTGAAGAAGCCAAGCTCACTCGCAGTTCCCACATGCATCCCCCTCTCCCGCTTGGATGAGCTCCCTGACAAGGCACCCCTGTTCCCATGGAGACAAGCCCAAAACTCATGAAAACTGCGCACTCAGCCCAGTACCGGTCACCGCCTCCACCACCCCTGCCTCTCTGGGATACCAGAAATAGGGCTGGGAAAGAGGAAGTGGGTGGTCCTAGCCCCAAGTCTTGGGAAGATTCTATCTAAATATGTCTTCTTGTGACTGTATTCTCCACCCCCAACAAAAACTAGTTCGGTGCAGGCGGGGGGGGGCTGCACCATATCAAAGAGGGTCAGGGAATGGTGATCTCAGGCTACCTGACTCGACACCCTCTGTATGAATGGGGAAACTGAGGCCCAAAGTGAACATCCAGTCAGAACTCTCATCTAAGTCCATTCTTTTCCTCAAAGCTCTAGGGTCTATCCTGTCCCTCTCTTCTGAGCTACTGTGCCATGGTCCAGCTGTCATCAGCTGATCCCAAGCTTAAGCTCGCCCAGCCCAGGCTTCTGACTGTGGCTTTGCTGCAGTAGCTCTATCCACTCTACCTCACCAGGTCACTCTCATAGAAAGCTAACTCCTGTGTCCCTCAGCAACAGCCCATCCTTTCTACTTTTTTTCTGCATGACAGTCCCCTTGCCTCTGAGACCTTTATTCCACTGCACCAGCCTAATCTCTCAGTCTTCAGTGATTACCACAACTAGAAGACCCTGTGTCCATGGGAAAACTAAAGCCCAGAAAGGAAAAGTAAATTGGCCAAAGTCACCTAGAAAATGGAAGGTGCATGAGTCTAGAACATTCTTCCATTGCCTCTCCCGCCTGCGCTGTTGCACTGAGGTGGCTTGTTTTGGTCAGGGAGACCTTGGCTGAGGTCACTGTATCACTCAAGGGTCACTCTCCTAACGTCTGCATAGCCCCCTCTAAAGGACATTCTTCTCAGGGATACCCTGGGATGTACCCTCACCCCAGAACAGTGAGGGCAGGGCAGTTGGAAACTGGACTGAGGTCTGAGCCCAGGAGTTTCCCTCCCTGTGTAGAGTCAGGTCCTTCCTGGAGAGGGCATGAAGGCTGCAGAGTCTCAGAGAGCAGGAAGACAAGCATCAGAAAACAGTGATATGCTAAAGTTCACAGGCAGCAGAGGCCTCAGGAGAGGAGATGGAGCCAGGGAAAGCTCTCTGAGGCAGTGGAGAGGAAATGTCCAGAAGGCAGAGGGGAAGAAACACCCTGTGGAGGTGAGAATCCAGAAGCAGGAAGCCAGATGCCAGGAGCCTGAGCCCTTTGAGTAAGGCACAGCCAGGAGCCACTGTCTGTTCCAGAAGTCCCCATGAGGAGCCCTTTGGGCCTTCGGCCAGCAAGACACTGCCATCAGGGTCCATCCCTGAAGCTTGCAAGGCCAGGGAAAAGACTGCTTAACAGGACCCTCTCGGGGTAGTCTTACTCTATGACCCTCCGCACCACCCAGACAAGGAGTCTACACCCCTTCGTCTACAGCTCGGAGAGGGGAGATGGTCCACCCACAGTTGCATAGCTAAGCTGTTGGCAACAGCCAGACCTTGATCCATGGATGCCTATCTTCTCGCTAAGCCCTGAACCACATCCTGCCACATCTTCTCTCTGACCCTCCGAGAAGGAGGCAAGACAGGCACTGGGTTGCATTACTTGAAGCAGAAAGAAGGCTTCCACACCTGGGCCTCAATTCCAGCATTCCGGGTGGAGAAGGAAGGCCTGGGGGCCTGCTTGGCTCGGGGAGACCAGGCCCTGGAGGGAGATACGGGCGAGATGTCACTGCTGTAGGTGGGGCTCACGGCAGTAGGCTGGAGGCTGTCCTGGACAGGGACAGTGTAGAGGCCTGGGGAGGAGCGGGAAGGCCGAGGCAGAGCGGGAGATGGTGGCAGGCCTGCCCTAGGCAGGTTGGGCACCAGGTCCAGGGAGCTAGGCTTGGCTGGAGAGGTGGCACGAGGTGAGACAGTGCGGGACGGAGTGCGTGGTGAGGTGGAGCGGGATGAGGTCTTGGCAGGTTCCTTGACGGGAGACAGAGCATAGAGTGAAGGCCTCATCTGGTATGGCTGCTGCTTGGTAGGTTCTGGGCGCAGGACCCCATTCTCTGGCAGATAGCCGTGGTAGAGAGAGGCAGGTGGAGTCCGTGCTGGGCTTAGGGATGCCACTCGGAAGCCCCCAGGGGCATTAGTGGAGTACTTCCAGGATGATGGCAGGGACATAGTAGGTGAAGGGCAGCGGGCCAATTCAGCGTGGCCTGCAGACTCTATGACGTATTTCTCCATCCGCGACTGGCGTCGGGCGTAGAGCTCAGCTCCCTTCCCTGAGGCCTCTGAGAGGTTCTGGTTGGGTGTGGGCTTCGGCTTAGCCTTAATACGGGGTGACTTGAGGCAGGAGGCCCACTCGGGGACAGTCTCCTCAGCGGCCGCAGGGCTGGCCCTGTCCCGAGCTACTGGTTCCTGCTGGAAATTGGAGGCCTCAGCTCCCAGGGCAAAGGGCTCATCTTCCATGCCCACCTCCCCATGGTCTCTCTGCCTCCGCTTCTCATCAGCTGTCTGCACTAGGTCCAGCAAGTCTGGATTCGGGGTCACCTTGGGCTTCTCCACGAAAGTGAACATTGATTTCCGGCTGCCTCGGCGGGCCATAGACTCCTCCAAAATTCCTGTCTTGTTGGCAGGGACTACCTGGCTCTTGAGGTGAGGTGGCTTGGGGTCAGAGCTGGGGTACAGAGTAGAGTAAGAAGGAGGAGACCTAACCCGGAAAGCCACTGGGGCTGTTGACAAAGTCTCAGCATAGGTGGGGGGTGGGGTGAAGCTTCCTAAGGGGCGTCTCTCCAGGACTGGGCTTCGCTGCCCAACCAGCCTCCTTTCTACCATGGGGCTGCGGGACATCATGTGCCTTTGAGGCTGGGGACTCCTATCCATCATGGTGGTAGCCGGGGGAGCCCAGGCCTTCTCTCCAAAATGTCGTCTTCCCATCATGGGGCTCTGTTCCACCTGGCTGGTACTCCCTGGTGACTGGATCCCAAAAGGCCGGGCTGTCCTGTTGACCACCGATGCGGGCTTGGCTAGTGTGAGATGCACTTCACTGTACACCTTGGTGGGCGTGGTGACAGCTGCACGTCTGGACATCTCTTGCTCTGCTGACGCCACTAGGTTGCTAGGCTGCATGTCAACGAGCAGGGAGCTGGACATGAGATCTGCTGCTGGTGGCCCAGAGCTGGAGAGGGGAGTGACCTCTCTAGAGAAGGTGCTGGTGGCAGGGGATGGAGCTGACACCTTATCAATCAGCAGAATGCTGGATCTCACCTCCACTGCTGGCACCTGGGGCTGTCCATCAGCACATGGAGTGCTAGGTTTGGAATCAGGTGTGCCATTTGGGGGACACTGGACCTCAGATGAATTCTGTTGGACAGGGGTGACAGCGGCTGGGGGATTCTGATTCACATCGGTGATGGGCTGGTTGTGGTGGCTGTTGGACGCTGGTGTGGTGAGTGTGGCATTGGGTGAGGAGAGATTCTGGTTGATGTCTGCAGCTGGACTGTGTACTTCAGTTGTTGGAGGGTTTGGTGAGGACTGTTCGGTCTCCCGGCTCTGGGACAGGTGTAGCCCATTAGCCGTTAGCAGGGCTGCATTCTCCTTCAAATAAACCACCAGTGGTACTTCTTCTTCCTCGCTGGCAACCTTCTCCAGATGCCTCAGGAGGCTGGCTTCCTCTGAGTAGCCTTCCATGATGTGGCCAGGGACCCCTCTGCTGGGGTTTCGGAGGCTGGGATGCTTTGGAGAGCCTGGCTTGGGTGGAGATGAAGGTCTCAGACTGAGCCCTGGGACATGGCCTATGGGGCTCGAAGGATGCCCTGCTGGGAGGGCTTCTTGACTATGCTTTGGTGGCTTCTGGCCACGGCTCTCCAAGGTGAACTCGTTCACCCTCTGCCGGCGCCTGTTGAAGAGCTGGACCCCTCGGGAGTTGGAGCTGGGAGGGGTGGTCAGCTGGGCTGCAATCTGCTGGCTCCACGCCTTGGCCTCCTTCAGATCCTTTTCAGTGAAGCTAGTGCTCCGGCCTAAGGCTGCAGAGAGTACACAGGCCTAGTTAGCAAATGGGCATACAGACAGTCACCATGCCCTCCTACAGCAGACCATTTCTTTGAAATATGACCTTTGCCAGGTTTCCCAGAATCAGCAGTCATGAGGATTCAAGGATGAAGCTGATCAGATGTTCAGGATGGCCAGGAAGGTTGCCAAGACAGTGCTTCTCCAAACTGAGTCACCCCACTAACTACATCTCCCATGGTCCCCCTGACCACCAGCCACTCTCACCCCTTGAGAATGTTTCTCATCATCTCTGCCTCCCTTCTACACCAGAGAAGGGGAAGTGGAAGAAAGACAAGGCCAAGTAAGGCGCCTTACACGCAGGGCGCCCTCCCTGGAGGGGCCTTGCTGTCTCAGGTCTTATCTCTGCTTTTCCTCCCTGGCACTCACCACTCTTTGAAATTCAAGTGTTTGCACATCTCCTGATTCATCTTCTCCCCTCAAACACAGCTCTGAGGGCCTCGCTTGATATGTTTTCCTCTCTGACTCCAACCCTGAGAACAGTGTTTGGTCTAAAGAGTCCCAAATGTGCAAAGCAACCCCAGAATACATTCCATATGCCTTTCTGGGGGGTCTTTTACACTCTCAAATTCAGAGTATGGCCATTTGCTTGATATTTTATAGGAGGATGCTACAAAGATTTTTTTAAGGTATTTTAAGTCTATCATCGTGGGGAATCCTGTACCACATTGCACGTGTGGAGGGCAGAAGATAGTATGTGGAGTCGGGTCTATTCGACTTTTACATGGGTTCTGGGACCCAAACTCCAGGCTTGCACAGCAAAATGCCTCTACCTGTTGAGGCATCTCACCTGCCCCTAAGACGTCTTTTTAAAAAATAGGTTAACACACAAGGCATGGTGACACACACCTTTAATCCCAGCACTTGGGAGGCAGAGGCAGGTAGATTTCTGAGTTCGAGGCCAGCCCAGTCTATGTAGTGAGTTCCAGGACAGCCGATGCTACACAGAGAAACCTGTCTTTAAAAAAAAAAGGAAAGGTTAACATATTCAAATAAAAAAGTAACCATGACAGTGTCCCCACCCCTGATCATACCACATCAAATCAAGAATCCATTCTGCCAGTTTCTTCCTTCCGAAATCTTCCCTCATTTTTATAAAGAAAATTATTTAAAAGTTCATACATTCTAACATAAGTGAAATGTCAGTGGTGGTCACACTGGCCCACTGTGTTCATTTATCTTATCCTCCCAAGTGTACTGGGTGGAAGCCACTGTGTGCCTGTACTGCAGAGTAGAACTTCTCTGAGAAAGTTCAGAGATTCCTGACAGATGTGAGGCCGCACAGCTACAGGTGGCAAAGATGATGTTCAAGGTCTTTCTGGGGAAAGAGGCAGTGGGAAATGGCAAAGACAGAGGTCACAGGTCGGACCTCTATTAAGCGAGGTCACCGTTTCTCTTTCTGTCCACAGTGCCCAGCTGGCATGCACTAGGTACTCAATGCTGTTGAACAATGAATAAACCAAGCTGCCTGGACAGCTGAGTCATAGGCAGCTGGAGGGATCAGCCTAGGACCAGGGTCATAGCTTACCCACCTGGTGGCTGAGAAAACTCCTCCCCCACTGTGGGAAGATAATTAGCTCTTGAGGAATCTGACCCTGCCCTCCCTCCTAACTCACCCTAATTAGCCCTGGCCCTGACAGGCTGATGGGTCTCCAGGGACAGTCTTTCTAGGCATCTTGCCATCCTGGCTCAGAGTTCATGGACTCTGAGAGATGAAAGGGCCTAGATTGAGGAGACAGGTAGTTCGCCACTATCCCATTTTATAGATGGGGAAACTGAGATCCAGAGAGTATTCCAGGGCAAAGGCCCTCTCCCCGCTATGCTGGAGTTAGCAGAGAGGTCCAAGGAGGCCAGGTCCAATCCATGCTTCATGGCTTTCTGGTTCCCTCCTCCTACCCATTCACTACACCTGTAGCTCCTCCATCACACCACAATGACAGCACAGAGCCTGCCCCTGCTGTGGTATTCCTCTTCTTCCCCAGTTACCCACTCTGTAAGACATGAAGGGTTTAGCCAGACCATTCCCCTGGGACAGCCGAAGATGAGGTTTCCACACACAGGGATATCTTAAGGGATGTGTGGACCATACAGTGTTTGCTTCCTCTGCTCTGTTTGGAAACAGGTCCCCTGGCCCAAAGCCAAGTCCTTTGGCTGGGCTATCCCATTGATCTTGGCAAGCTCTTACCTCCTCCCGGAGTCAGGGGCTCCTTAGCTGAGAAACGTTTGGGGACCACCCTGAGATCACAAGAACAAGGGGTCTGTCATCATCAAGTCCAGGGCAAAGAAGGCTCATACTACCCCAGGAAGAACTGGCCACTGTGACCCCACTTGGCTCGTGGGGACAGACAGTATCTGATCTTTTTCCAGCAAAGCACATTTGTTGCATAGATCAGGGACCTAAAGGACACATGTCAGGAGACTCTGGAGTTACGGAGAAGCACCACAGAGTCTCAGCAACTCAGAGGCAGCTGTCACAGCACAGTTCTCCACACAACCCTTGTATCCCTAAAGCCATACCCTTGTGTGTGCAAAACTTGTTTATACACTCAGCTGACAAGGGCTCATGACTCCGTGGTGTGCCTCCCACTGGTACAGGCCTCTCAATCATAAATGCCTTCAATGGCTTCTACATTTGGGTGTGTTTCTGTGCACCACCACTACCACCAGCATCACCACCACCACCAGCATCACCACCACCACTACCACCAGCACCACCACCACCACTACCACCACCACCACTACCACCATCATCACCACCACCAGCATCACCAGCACCACTACCACCATCATCACCACCACCAGCATCACCAGCACCACTACCACCAGCACTAGCACCACCACCACCACCACCACTACCACCATCACCATCACCACCGCCACCAGCACCACTACCACCAGCACCAGCAGCAGCAGCAGCACCACCACCACCACCAGCAGCAGCACCACTACTACCATCATCACCACCACCACCACTACCACTACCACCACCACCACTACCACCAGTACCACCACCATTACCACCATTACCACTACCACCAGCACCACCACCAGCACCACCACACCATACCATCATCATCATCACCACCACACCAGTGAACAGCTTTACTTCGCAGCCTGATATCATACACAGGTGCGAACACATCCCATATGACTCAGGATAAAGAACCCACCAATGACACACTTATAGCAGTTGCAGCGAACACTGATTAGGCACACACTACACACTACATGCACGTTACATGTACAGTTGGATTCCCACAGCAACCCTATGAGGCACAAACTGCTATTGTGTGCTTTGTATTGATGAGAAAACCCAAAGACCAGACCGGTAAGGTGAGCTGTCCAACGTTACACAGCTACCTTTACAGGGCCCTTGTCACTGCAGAGCACCAGGTCCTAGCTGCAGAATCCCACAGTGGAAGACAGATAAACAGTGATCTGGTGTTTGAACATCCAGGCCACTCCATGTCCCTGAATGTTGCCACTCCCTCCTTCCTTTGCTGCTTCAGGACCAGGCCTGTGTCCCCCACAACCCTCCCCAGCCCCGTCTTCCGACATCAGTGTGAAAGGTCTTTGGAGAGAAGCTAGCTTGGGGGGCTCAGGCAAAGAAAGGATCACAAAGAGTGGGTGACTCAGGAGGCTGCTGACTTCCAGCCAGGCTCATTAGAGCCTGGCCTGCCTTGAATGGAGTCCTGTGAGTTTGGAGCTGCCCCTAAGCTATGAGAGGAATGGCAGAAGGGGCCAGAGGGGAATGAGTCCCCCTCCTAATGGAGCTCTGCCCCCAAGGCCAGCCACAGTGACACAAAAAAGGAATTTGATGGGAGGTTTGGGGCCAACCCAGCCAACAAGCCTGGAAAGTTTTTGTCACCCTGCACAAACATGGGATGGGGTAGGGCAGGATTTGACCAACCAAAGGAACCCTGGAGTCCCTTGTTATAAGCAACATGCCAACTAAAGTCACTCAGAGCAATGTCACCTCTGGCAATGGCAAACTTGTGTAAGATTTTGCTTCTTGGTTTTAGAGAGATCAGAGGTAAACCCCAGCCACAGAGACAAGCAGCCCCTACTGTAGCTGTGGCACAGGCCATGGTTCCCTTTCTTCTAGCCTAGGTCTCTGAAGGCCTATATAGATCTCTGGACAGCAGCCCTGAATATAGCCAGGCCTTCAATAGAAGAAGGCTGGAGGGTAAAGGAAGAGAGGAGCTACCTGGAGTCAGGTGAGACGGGGTAGAGCCAGAGAAAGGCTCAAAGACAGAGCATTGCCTCAGGGAGGTGAGGATACCATGACACAGGCCTCGCATGGCCCACGTCAGCACTCCATGCTCGTTGCTGTGTTCATCTATAAGGCAGCGATCCCAAAAGATAACACTGTTGCTACTCCCATTTGTAGGTGACAGCCAGGCTCAGAGGTGCCCACCCAGCAGTGTCAAACAACTTTAAGTGGAAGGGCTGCGATTCAGAATCAGGAAGTCTGACTGGCTCTCTAGCTCAGAGCTTCAGTGGGAAGCGCATCAAGGAAACTTCAAGGTTCCTGGAGGAGAGTCTACCGACCCCGTCTCCCCAGCCCATCAATGGCCCTCAGCTGCTTCTGATCACTGCTTCCTTTCAGGAGAAGCAGATGAACTTACTCTCACTAAGATAGAAATGAATGATAGCCTATGAAACGTGGTGGAGTAGGAAGGTTGTAAGGCTAAGAGTCAGTAAACTAGCTCGGGTTCTGCTCTAGCAGGAACAAGCCTCTCCCCAGCCCCTGGTCTTTATCACCTCCTGTAGGCAGCCCCCTAAATCTGCCTATCACTTTGCCTGTCTGAACCAAAGGAAGGCATTTGAGGCAAGGGAAGAAAGGCCAGAGCAGAAGGTCAGGACATTGAGAATTCAAGGAAATGTTTCTCCACACGACTGCCGTCAATGGGAGTGTCCAGGCAAGGCCAGTGAGTAGGATGGGAGCCAGAGGTGGGAACAGCAGTTGGCGTGAGGCTGCCCATTGTAGCAGCCTGGGAGCCTTGGCAACAGGACGGGTAAACAGGCTGGATAAACTGCCCCCCTGCTGGGGTCAGGAAGGACCCAATGTCCCAGCCACAATACAACCTCTGGCTTGACTGGGGCAGGAAGATGAGGAGGTCTGAGTAATATTACCTAGCCCTTTTGCCAGCCCAGCCTCACATCCTCCCCACACAGAGGGAAGTGACACAGACCCCGAAGGATGCATCCATGGCAGAAGCATGGTGAATGCCTTCTGACAGCGGATACAGACCAGACCGACACGTCTCCCTCTGGAATGACCCACACTTGGGAGAGAAGGGCTGCCAGCTAAGGGGACAGGAGTGGGGATCCCTAGGGCCAGCTCTAGCCTTGCTACTAACAGGCTGGCAGAAGTCCCCATCTGCCTCCTGGCACTGGAGGAAAAACTGGCCAGGCAGGGGATGCCATATGCCCTGAGTCACATCCCAACCCCAAAGGCCGCTCTGAGTGCTCAGCTTACTCACTCTGCCTGGGTCCTCCCTGCAGCCCAGCTTCCCCAGGATGCTCTGTGGTTGGCCTCTGCTCCCAAAGCCTCTGGGACAGGCAGCCAAGCTTCTGACTGATACAGAGAAGAAAAATCCCACCTTGACAGTACCCGGAGGAGCTAGATATGACTTCTCTCCTCCACAGAAGATGACTCAGCCCAGCTCTTTATCAGGAAAACGATTCTGCAACCGCCTTTTAAATGGCCTCTCCACCCCCAGTCTCTCCCCCACCAATCAACCTACCCCACGCAGCCAGCTTCACCAGATTCGTTTGTCCTCCCTCCCAGCCCCATACTTCTCTCCTGCTCAGTACCCCAAGCCATGGCAGAGCCAGAAGGGTCCTCCTCATCCCGGCATTCAGGGGTCCTTGATAGCAAAGCTTGCCTGAGAGAACAAGCACTCTCTTTTTTTCTGTGTCCTTGGCAATGGCTGAGGGCACAGTGGCTCCCAGTTCCCACCCCTGCCCTCGAGTTCCTGCCTGGAAACAGGGTCGCAAATCTCTCCATTTGAAGCCTTCGACTCCCTGCCTTTGCTCCGTATCCCATGTCCCCAGCCTCTCACCCAATTTGAATGCGATCGGCCCCTTCCAAAAGCCTCCCCTGCCTGTCCGTGTTTTAAACTAGTCATCACTAGTGGAGAAGTCTCACTTCAGGGAGAGCAAGCTGTCTGCCCAGAACTATGACAGGGCCTTGCTTCACTCTCAACACAGCAGCCCCGAGGCTAGCAGTGACCTCACCTCTACCTCAGAGAAGACAGGCCTTGCAGAGGTGCTGTGACTTGGAACAAGTTACATGGCTAGCTGGAGTGGCAGATCACTCAGGGTGTCTCTCCCAGGGCTTGTTTCATGGCATCTAGGGTCTAGGTCTTCTGTCCCCACAGACTGAAGGAGCCTGAGGGCAGGGCACACAGGCTCCACTCCTGCATCCTGCCCTGCCCACATTCTCCGTGAGGATGACAACTGCCACTTTTTTCCTGCTGAGCTCCAGATGCCGCAAACAGTGGCTCAAGCCTTCCTTCCAGTCCTCGCAGCAGTTCACAGAGGGTGGCTTCTGGTGGCCAGTTTTGAAATGAGGAGAAAGAGGCACTGAAGACTAGCTAACCCGTCCCAGGCCTCACGGTTGACAAGGGATAGAGCTATAGAGCGGGCTACATGCTGAGCAGCGAAGCTGATGCCCAAGCCTGGACTGCTTCCCCCAGCAAAGCTCCACCTGCAGAGAGTATGCACATACACCCCAGAACCAGCTACTGCTTCATCCAGGAAGCCCTGCTCAGTCCTCCCTAACTTCCAAGCTCAGTAGCGTTCTCTGCTCAACCAAGCCCAGTTGTCTCACAGCTGGGGGCATAGGACTCACAGGATGCACCAGGCATCAGATGTGGGCTCTACCAGAACTGCTGACCGTCCCCCACCCCCTCTGTCAAAGGGGCATCAGATAGGCACAGATAGAAGAGGGAAGACGACTCAGCTCAGCTGGCAGCTATTCCTGCAGGTAAAAAAACACTGCTGGCTGACCTGGGCTTGCTGGGAGGTCCCAGCAGGACCTGGCTGCCATAGCATCCCTCTTGTCTATTCTATTGGCTAAATCACTAATGTATAACAGGTAGGTTTCAGAATCTTAGAAATGGTAGCCAGAGGGCTGGGGACACAGAGCAGTGTGGAGCACTTGTCTGGCTTGCACAAAGGCCACAGAGTCATTCCCTAGCCCTATGTGAAAGAGGCTAGGGTAGTGTCACAAGCCTTAATCTCAGCATCAGAGGTGGAGGCAGGAGGATAAGAAGTTCAGTGTTTGGCCATACAGCAAGTTTGAGGCCTGCTGGGCTACATAAGACTCTGTCTAAAACAAAACAAACAACAATAAAAAACCAGCCAGCCTGGTGGCACACGCCTTTGATCCCAGCACTGGGGAGGCAGAGGCAGGCAGATCTCTATGAGTTTCAGGTCGGTCAAGGCTACAAAGTAAGCCCTTGTGTCAAAAAAAATCGACCAATTATTGGGAAACAACAACATTAACAAATAGAAATCAGGGGCTAGAGAATTGTCTCAGAGGTCAACAGATTACTGACCCAGACTCGGTCCCCAGCATCCATAAGGTGGCGCACAATCTTCAATGGCTCTAATTTCAGAAGCTCCAACACTCTGTCCAAGCCTCCCTGGGCACTGAACACACATGGCACACAAGCATACATGCAGGCAAAGCACCTACACATATAAAATCCAAATTTATCAATTTTAAAGCAGAAACAGAACAGGGCAGGCATGGTGGCACGCACCTTTAATCCTACCCCTATGGATGCTAAGGAACTTAGATCTCCCAGGCTAGCCAGGGTGACACAGCTGAGACCCTATCTGACAGGAGAAAAAGAAATACAAAACCCAAAATGGTAAGCAGAGACAGGCAAGTTCAGGCCTAGGGTGACAAGAACCTACAAGAGAAGTAAGGCTGGCCTGCAGGCTATGAGGTCTCTTGGAAGAGTCAGGAGCACAGACAGACCAGAAGCATAACCCTGGAGACAAAAAGGTCCAGAGACACAAAGGCGGTGAGCCAGGATGGGAAAGAGAACTTCCCTCATGGGCTCGTCAGGGCCTGCTGCGCCCTGGGCACTACACAAAGCTGAGGCCTTTTTCCTCTAGCATCTCTAAATGCCTCAGCCCAGGAAGAACTATTGGTAATGGGACTCTGGACAGTGTGGACCGAAAGATCAGCATCCCCACAGCCAAGGTTTCTGTGTCTTCACACCTGCTCCCTTGCTCAGCCCTGGAGTCAAATTCCAGATTCATCTGGATTCTAGACTGGAGAGTGGTTCTTAGTGGGTGAGGGGAGCATGAAAAAAGAACAGCAAGCCTGTGGGTGGAATGGGAGATGAAACCCCAAGTCTCTGTGTCAAACCCAAGAAGAATATTCCATGGAGTGCCAGGAGAACACAGAGCCTGGGAGAGCGAGCAATCGGGATAGAGCAATCCAAAGGCTCCCTTGGAGAGGACAGGGTTTGCCTTTGGTTTTTTTAAGTAGAGATGAGGGGATGCTCCAAGCAACAGGGACAGTTTTCAGAGACTAGAAGACTAAAGGCAGTCTGGCCCCATCCACCCCCATGCCCCAAAGCAAAATGGAAGCAAGCTTTAACGAAGCAAAATGACAGCAGGCTTGCCTGGAGTCCAGTGTGCATGCAGTGAGCCAGGTATCATTTCACGGGAGCCCAGGAACTTCAAGGTTCTGCCCTGGGCTACATGCACTGTGGGATCGGCCTTGAGCCTCTGGGTGCTTATATAACGCACACAGCACGGTCCCACAGTCAGCCAGGACCCTCTGCCTCCCCCACTCTGCCATCTGTCTTTCTGCCGCTTCCTTCGTATAGAAGAGGCTGCTGTGCAGCCNAAAAAAAAAAAAATGAAGTCCAGCCCTGTGGTAAATTCCCCACATTCCTTCCCCTCAGAAAAATAAATAACCCTGGAGAAAAAAAAAACACAGGAGGAATGATAATGACGGCACAGGCACACTGGCACTTGGGCTGCTCGCCGGGGTAGACAGCATGGGAACCCAGCGCTGCCTCGTGCCTTTCCTGGGATGCGGCCTGCTGCTGCCTCTTGCAATGGGTATGAGAGCAAACTTGGGCTCAGGATTGCTCACAGCTGATGGACGTACTGGGGTCCCTGTGGTGTGGCAGCTACCAGTAGTCAACTCAGCAAACCTGTCAGGGGCTAAGTGCCCTTGTTCCTCAAGTAGCCGCCCACCCACCACTTCCCTGTACCGGGTCTTCCTCCTTTATGTAGAATCATTCTTTCACTATTTTGCTTTATCCTTGTGAGCTGTAAGTATTCTCATCTCCATTCTAAAGACAAAGAAACTGAGGCTCTGAAGGGTTTGAGGATTCCCTACAGCATTAGGCTAGAGAGTCAACTGTGGATCTCCAGCACCTGCCTACACTCCCACCCCGTCAGCTGGCGCCTCCCCCAGCTAGCTCGCCCCTCCATGTCCGACTGTGCAACAGGTCGCCCATCACCCACCCTGAGTAAATCACTGAGTTTGAGTCTCCACTCGACTTCCTCCTCAATAAAACAAGGATAAGCAGCTGAGAGTGGGTGGCGCATGCCTCCAATCCCAGCACTCCGGAGGCCGAGGCAGGTGGATCTCTGGGAGCTAGATGCCAACCAGGGCTATATAGTGAGACCCTGTCTCCATAAATAAATGAATTAATCACAAAGGCAGTCTCCTCCATAGTCACCGCTCAGCAAGGAGATGTAGAGGTTGTGATATGGTTTATAGCACCAATCACTTCTGCAGGGCTTAACTCCAGCCTTTGCCACCTCAGCAGAGCCTTGCAAGGATGGGCCTCTTGGTCTCTCAACCCCTCTGCCGCTCTTCCCAGCCAGCCTCTGCTGTCTATAAGCAAGCCCAACCCCATCTCATTCCCACTGCCCAGGGGACCCCCAGAGGCAACCTCTAGTCAAAACGCTATAGCAGAAAAGAACAGTTCACCTGCTAGGCCCAGCAGAGGCATGCCCCAAGTCCAAGATCCCAGCAGGGAAGGAGCAGATTATGTAAGTTCTGGCTGGTGGCCAAGCACCCAAGAGGGCACCAGGACTCCAGGGAACTAGAAGATGCTGGCCCTACACACCCACTCAATGCCGCTCATTGATTTCCAGGCCTAAATGTCCCCTGAACCCAACAGCAATCCTGCCAGAGAGGTCAATGAGCCAGCCCTGCCTTCCCAAAGGTGGGTCAGGACTGTAGTAATAAGGGGAGTGGGCCCTGCTTTTCGTCCCGCCCAGCTCCCACACG
>LOEQ01001858.1:407974-434475 GCA_001685075.1 Bramus lutescens
TCATCCAACCAGTCAGATACAAAAAGAGGAAAAAGACTCCCTCCCAGGAGTAAGGAAGAGTTCTTCCTACCCAGCTGCCTTGGAACTAAACTACGTTATCTGCTTTTTCATACCTTCAGGTTTGAGCCAAAACATTGTCTAGGTTTCCAGCTTGCTGATCTGGGGGAATGTTCAGCCTCCATAAGCACATGAGCCAGGCCCTTGTAACAAATCCTTTCCTATGTAAACAAATACACAAGCACACACCGACACACTCACATGTCGGCCTAAATGCTCCTACAAAGCCTGCTGGTTCTGCCTCTGGAGAAGCCTACCTAACAGAGGGACGGGCCTTGAGGAAGGGAAAGCTGGGTACAATGCAGGCCAAAGCTGGCACACAAGCAAACATTCTTCTTGAAGGAACCCTCAGCTTCGCATATAGATGAAGACAGGCCTGTGCCTATCATCTGGACCCATCTCTCTAACCTGACACAAACACATTCTGGATTTGGATTTGAGTCACATCTACAGCGTACCCCGAAAGCATCATCTGCATCACCGTCTGGCCCAACACCTGGGTCTACCACCTAGTCAGATGTATACTCTTACACAACGTGTTAAGCATGGTGCCGAGCCCATAGCAACTGCTCTGTTTTTCCAACAACCCCACAAGGAAGGTTTATCTGGCTCTTTGTTCTAGAAGAATCTGACTTGTCCATGGTCACACTGCTATTGTGGAAAAGAGGTGAATAAGAACCCAGGTCCTCCAGGGCACATATTAAATCATAGCTGGCTTCGTGCCACTGACTCATTTTCTAATCATACCACCCTCGGTGCCAGGATGCTTTTGCTGGCTTTATAGGCGATGGAGGCTTGGAGAGGGTAGGTGGCTGCACCGGTTACTCAGCAGGGAGAAAGAGTCCCGTCCACCCCTCTTCCTGCCTCACCAGAACCATCTGCCCTCTACCTCACCTCAGCAGCTCATCACACAGGAAAACACCACCCAAGGTCCCTCCCTCGAATGACACAGCACAACCTTCCTCCCAACCTCAGCCTTACCCTGTGTAAGGAAGGGCACCTCTTTGCTGGCTTTCACACTGAAGGGCCTGTTTGGGGACACAAGGTAGCATGCAGGATCCCTTGTCCCAGGGAACTTCTATGGTCGGCTAGTCCCACCCATGGAAGGTGCTGATACTTGATGGTCAGGATCCAAAATCACTTTGTGTGCCTAGCATCAGGCTACCAGGCTGTGGGTCACATAGTAGAATCTGCCGGCCAGGGAAACCAGGGCAGCTTCTGAGGCTAAGCACCCAGCTGGAAGGGTCTCAGTGCAGCCAGGCCTGTAGTCAGGGCAGGCTATGATCTGGCTTAACCACCCACCCCTTCCGGTGGGGGCCTCAGCACCAGGAGAGGCAGCCCCGTGAACAATGTCTCACTGTGTTCTTGGCTAATTCAGCTACACCTTATACCACTCCCGACTCACCCCCACAAAGCACAGCTTCTGTTCCCAAACAACCTCCGAGTTCCCTGACACAATGCTGAGGTCAGGACAGGGGTCCTGAGTCTGG
This sequence comes from Bramus lutescens, assembly GCA_001685075.1. Taxonomy (NCBI): domain Eukaryota; kingdom Metazoa; phylum Chordata; class Mammalia; order Rodentia; family Cricetidae; genus Bramus; species Bramus lutescens. Next base: position 409,522 of record LOEQ01001858.1, read on the forward strand.
AGATGAGGGCTGGCATGTCAGTAGAGCTGGCCGCAAGCATCATCCATTCATCCATCCTTCCCCTCAACCAGGATAGCTCCTCCTTTGTCTAGCCACTTTGAGCAGGGCCCAGTCATTGTGGCGAAGGATGAGAGAGGGCTCTGAGATGAGCAGCTTACCTCTTGTCAAACAATCTGGGACGGGAACAACCCAAGCAGAAACAAGGCCAGATCCACGTGCACCCAGAGCCCTTGGTATTAACCGCTGCACCCAAATGCCTCTTTAAAGTTCTGAAATCTTAAGGTCAAGGGCTCCAGGGGTGCTGTGTGGTGACCTCAACAAACACATACACACCCATTCCTGGGAGCCAAAGCCTGCCCACAGTCTGCCTTTTCCAGACAGCTTTGGAGAGGTCCCTGCAAGGTCCTGAGGTATTCTAAGCCCAGGTCTCCACCTTCACCTGGAGAGAACAGCTGTCTCCCACAACTCAGTCTGACCCCAAGAGCCCAGTTCAGGGTATGTGTTAGAGGGTAGGAGTTCCAGTCCCGTTCCCATGCACTCTCAGCCTGATAGACCTGTGGGTCACCAGCCCCTTCCCCCAGCCCTTATAGCCACAGGCCCCAGGCCAGGCCTGGTTTCCGGAACTGCCGCCAGCAGGGCCAGCCACACCACACATGGTTTTAATCAGTAGCCTGCCTGAATGAATAGTGCCTTGTGCACACACCACAGGGCTCACCTCCATGGCAGGGCAGGCCAGGTAGGCAGCCTCAAGGAGGGTGGAGTGCAAGGAGACCTCAGCTGAGGAAAGGGGGTGGCATTTGAGGCAATGTTACAGTACAGCACAAGAGTTACGAGCCAGGGCCTGTGTTCAGACAGAGGGGTGAAGTTCCGGCCCTGCCACCCACAGTCTGTGTCTAGGCTTCTCAGGAAACCTCTGAAACCCACCCTGGCACACAGGACTAAAGAGAGCTCCTGGCAGAGCCGTGAGAATGCAAGAAACCATACTTGGCACATAGCAAGCACTTTGTGCCTAGAGTCCAGCCCAACCTGCTGGGGGACAGGGCAGGGGACGCATCAACTTGTTTTTCTATGGAGAGTGGAGCTTTGAGCAGGGTCAGAGAGGTAGAGCGGCATTTGTGAGCATGGGGGCTCCAGATACTTCTATGGTTCTGTTGGGCCCAGGGCCCCCACCCCTGAAGCTCCCTGCTCACTTCGGAAGCCTGGTGAGAAGAGTTCTCAGTCAGTGACAGGTCAGCTACCTTCCTCCTCTGCTGTAGCCAGTTTAGATGACAGGAACTAATATCTGAGAATACTTCCTATGGACAATACCTTCACCCACACACTCTGGTTAAGCCTTTAGTTAGCTTGACACAGCTAGAGTTATCTGAGAAAAAAAAAACTTTGATTAAGAAAGTACTTCAGGGCTGGAGAGATGGCTCAGGGGTTAAGAGCACTGGCTGATCTTCTAGATGTCCTGAGTTCAATTCCCAGCAAACGCATGGTGGCTTACAACCATCTGTAATGAGATCTGGCGCCCTCTTCTGGCCTGGAGGCATACACGCAGGCAGAATATATGCATAATAAATAAATCTTTAAAAAGGAAGGAAGGAAGGAAGGAAGGAAGGAAGGAAGGAAGGAAGGAAGGACATGCTTCAATCAGATTGGCTTGTAGACAGGCCCGTGGGCATTTTCTTGATTATTGATTGATGTGGAAGGGCCCAGCCCACTGTGGGCGTGCCATCTCTAGGCAGGTGGTCCTAGGTTATATAAGAAAGCAAACTGAGCAAACCATGGGGATCAAGCCGGTGAGTAGTCTTTCCTTGGTCCTACTATGAGGTTTCTGTTTCAGTTCCTGCTTCCAGGTCCCTGCCTTGAGTTCCGCCTTGGCATCTTCAGTGGCCTGTGACCTGGGATATCTACGTGAAATGAACCCTTTCTTCCCTGTGTTGCATTTGGGTCATGATACTTTATCACACTAGAAAGCTAACAAAGACCTGTGCTATACCCTTGTCTCAGATCATCTTACATCTTTGACTATTGGTTCTTCTTTCCTATGACAAAGCAGAAAAAGGTAAGCAACCTAGCCGCCGCCTGGAAGATAGCTCCTGCGCACCACCCACCTGCCAGGGAGCATCAAGTCTGCACCCCTCCCCTTGAGAGAGGGAGTGTTCTTGAGAGAGCTGAGGAGGCCTTTTCATGGACCTCCAGGGGCAGGCTGTTTACTCATGGACACCCCTGCCCAGTCTCCTTTCTGTGCACAGACTTCCCATGGCCAGGCCGAGGGCCACGAACTTGTACCTCTATTCCCACCTCACCCGAGCACCCCACAGCCTGGTAGAGAAGGGAGTACCTGGCATTTGAAAGGGGAGTAGGAGAGTGAGGAGGGAAAGGCTCTGGAAGGCTCAAACCCCACTGCATCATTCCTTTCCAGGGCCAGAGTCTGAAGAGAAAGTACAGGCTCCATGGTTCTCACACCCCACAGGCTGCGCAAGTCCCCAGCTCCTCATTTCCCTCTCTGCCTTCCCATCATTACCACTGTGCTGCTTAAGCTGTGAGGCCTAGCTCACACTTCCAGCTTGGCTCAGTGAGCCCCACTAACTACACATCCCCCTGGCTAACTGTCCTTTGAGGCCCAGCCAGGCACCTTATGCAATGTGATACTTGACAGTCAATGTTGTGGAACATTAGTCGAAGATGTGTTACATTTGTTTATGCTGTGGAACATTTGTTTTAAGGATGCAAAGATGTGTTGCATTCTTGTATGTTGCGTTTGTTTAACTCTGTGAAGTTGTGTTACTTTGCCTGTCTAAAACACTTGATTGGCCTAATAAAGAGCTGAATGGCCAATAGCTAGGCAGGAACAAGGATAAGTGGGGTTGGCCGGCAGAGAGAGTAAACAGAAGGAGAAAAGGGGGGATGGAGGAACAAAAGAGAGAGAAGGAGAAAGGACATCAGGGGCCAGCCACCCAGCTACACAAGCCAGAGTAAGAAGGAAAGAAAAGATATACATACATAAAGGTAAAAGCGCAGAGGCAAATGGTAGATGGGATAATTTAAGTTAAGAAAAGCTGGCTAGAAACAAGCCAAGCTAAGGCCAGGCATTCATAAGTAAGAATAAGCCTCCATGTGTTTGAGAGCTGTGTGGTGCACACCTTCCCCAAGAGTAAAGAGCAAAGAGTAAAATAACCAACTTCAATGGTCTGACTGGGTGAAGTCTCTCTGTGTTCCAGAGGTTTCTCTTTCGGGTAGCAGAGCCTGAGGATCCTAGGAGTTCCCCAAATCCAGAATTCATTTCTGTAGAAGCAGAATTTCTTCTATCCAGCAATGAGAAGCCGCCTTTATGGACTGGTCTGTCCTGTACCTATTCTGACCCAGCAGCAGCCAAGCTGTGGGTGACAAGCATCTTCCCTGGGTGTCAGCTAGGTCTTAGGCTCTCAGGGGGCTCCAAGCTCAGTGAGAAACCATTTAAAGAATAAACTGTAGCCAGGCAGTGGTAGTGAACGCTTTTAATCAATCTCAGCATTTGGGAGGCAGATCTCTGTGAATTCGAGGCCAGCCTGGTCTACAAAGCAAGTTCTAGGACTGGCTCCATAGCTACTGAGAAACCCTGTCTCAAAACCTCCCCCCAAAAAAGAAACAAAACATGTCAGTCATGTTTTCATGGCTTGGATATCCCTCTAGTTGCAGTGTCCCTGTAATAATGGGGCACATATGGATCTTCAGTGGTCCCAGAGTCACCCCCAATTTGCCTGGCTCTTGATGCAATGGGTCAATGAAAGCCAGGAAAGAAAACATCTCTGGAAATAAGTGTGGACACACTCGAGGGCTTGACCACAAGAATGTTCAGCATGCCTTTGTTTACAATCCAGAAAACTCTAAAGTAACCCACACGGTCAATGGTTAAAGTCTGGTGCCTTCACAAAACCCAGTCCCACAAAGTGGGTGTTACATGACACCCAGAGATGGTCGCAATGCATCTCCAAGTGAGGGGGGTAGAACAGAAGAAAGTTCATGGGAAAGCTGACTCCAGGCGATTCTGTAAAGGAAGCAAAGGATGAAGACAGGGATTTGGGGGGTTGGCTGTGGGTACAGGCAGATCCACTACCTCATGGCCAGGGACTCTGGGAGATCTACCCGACACAGAAGTTAAGGGACCACCTGCAAATGGGAAGGGCACAAATGCCTGTTGGTGCGTGCACACCAGCCACAAGGAGCAGTGTGGGAGGCAGGAACTAACCCAATTTGCACACCAATGTATGCAGCTCTGATCCCACATGGTGGGTCCTTTTAATCTCCTTATGTGTGTGTGCTTGTACTTCCAGAATTATCTGCAATGAATGCATATCACTTCATGTGCACGTGTGTGCCTGCATGGGAATGTGTGTGTGCAGACTGCAGGTTGACAACAGGTGTCCTCAATCCCTCGCCACCTTTTGGTTTTGTTTGTGGTGATTTTTCGGAAGCCAGTCTCTCACTGGTACTGGGATTCACCAGTTCAGCTACCCTGGCTGGCCAGCAAGCCCCAGGAATCCCTGTCTTCACTGGGATTCCAGGTGCAAACAGCCAGGGCTAGCTTTTACTTGGGTGGTGGGGATCCAAACAGGCCTTCAAGCTGTGTAGCAAGAACTTTACCCACTGAGACATCTCTCCAGACCTCTTAGGCTTTAGATTTAGAATCGACATCGTTCTTTTCTAAGCTTGGATTACAATGAAATGGGAATAACATTGATGAGGTAGAAAATGTTTAATACTCTATAAAGATTTTGAGACGTATTCTAATTGAAAAGAAGCTTGCAGAACACAGCAGATGGGGCCAGGGAGAAGGCTCGGCAGGTAATTAAAAGGACTTGCTGCCATGCCTGACAATCCAAGTTCTGTGCCAGGAACCCACGCGACAGAAGGCAGAACCAACTCCTGCAAACTGCCCAATAACCTCCACTTGCACGCTACAGCACACTCATTCACACATGCAACACAAAGAAATGAACAAATGTGTCATCTTAAAAAGCTTTATTTAGAGGCTGGAGGGATGGCTCAGTGGTTAAGAGCACACACTGCTCTTGCGGGGGACCCGAGTTTGGTTCCCAGCACCCAAGTTAGGTGGCCCACAACCACCCGTAACTCCAGCTCCAGGGGATCCAATGCCCTTTTCTGGCCTCCTTGGGCACCAGCACACATGTGAGTATGTGCACACACATAGAAATAAATGATAAACAATGTTTGTAAAAGCTTTATTTAAAAAAAATACAGTCTATGTTCTCTTACAGAAACCACTCTGTGCCCATGAACAGAAGGCAGAGAGCAAGTGGTCACCTCAGGGCAGTGGAATCTGGGCATTAACGTTGTCTTATTTGTCTGTGTGGTCTACATTTTCCACAATGGATATTTATAACTTAGGGGATTAACATGTACGTATGTGAGCATGTATATTCTTAAAAGGAAAGAGTTGGCTCAAGTTCTCGCCTGTGCTAAAAGTGCCTCAGCTACGGCAGACTGCGTCTCCAGGCTTCTCCTTACCTCCACACTCTCCCTCGCTTATGTTCACACCTGCTTCCAATTTGCGCCATCTTGCTGTCCTTCTAGAGTCCGTATAAAAGATCTGAAATCTGTGTTGGAACCAGACAACCNCCCGATCCACCGTTCCTATCCAGTGGGTGCCCACCATCCCACATGGCCTCCTGGGATACTGTTCCAATTACTGGAGACTCAAAGCAGATCCAAAGACAGAACTATAAACACCACAGGCAGAGGCCCATAAACATCTGGGTAAGTGACTCCAGCTGTGCAGATGGGCCCTGGCCCTCATTCACACTGGGACCAGAGGGGACTGGATGGTCACCAGGAATGCCCTCTGCCTCCTCCTTGGACTATGAGCTACCAAGAGTCATAGACTTGCAGGGAGGGCTAACCTAGTGAAATCACATCCAAGAGAGAGGAGGTATGGGGGGCCAGAGTTTCTCAGCCATTTGAGCCACATTACCTATGTACTGGGGTCACAATTTATCTGTCTATAAAATGGGGCAGCAAGGACGCAATAGACTAGACAGCCAGGATCTTTAGTACATTGCGAATAATTCATTAAGTCGACGCCCTAGGCATAAATATGCTCACAATTTCTCTGTCTATAATATACTAGGTATATATGAGAATTTGGTAGCATAAACATATGCTATAATAAATTACTGAACAAATTTTGACACAGCATCTCTATCTCCCAAGTGCTGCAATTACGGGCATGAAGCATTGCACCCTGACTTACTCTTATTATTATTTTTCTTCTCCAGGTATGTGATAGGAAGGTATACTGAGACAAGTCAGGGGGAGTTCCTATAAGAACGGAGATATAAGACCTACGAGTCAGAAGCAGATGAAACCTCTCCAAAAGCTCCCCGTGTCAGGAAACAGAGAGCTGAGGGTTAGAGGTTTCCGAGCACTGTTTGCGGGAGGTTCATCAAGCACCCTGGACTAAAATGACCAAGCTTCACCAGCCCTGCCTGGGAGCTCCTAATGCTGCCTACACCACAGAACCCTTGGGGAGCCAGGTAAAACCCAGCTCACTGCATGCAACCTGGAACATTCAAGACCAGGCCACCTCTGAGCTTCTGACTGTGGAACGGTTGCCTGGTGGGCTGAGAAGAGATATCTGGCACAGTGGGCATTTGGGAACCTCTGATCTGTGAGTGGCTTGTGGAGTAGAGGGTTATCCATGATTTGCGCCCGTGTCAGATTCTCCGCTGGGCACCATCCCAGGTTTGGAGCCTGATATTAGCTGGGAGCCCTTGGGACACTCATTAGGTAGTCAGGGTTCCAGGACAGCCTCCCCACCCCCACGCCCCCGCCTTCTGAGTTCAATGGTGGAGGCTGGAAGCTCCTCAGCAGCGCAGCCCAAGGGTGGGTTCATGGGCACTCAGGGCAGCACAGCTAGGGGCCCAGGTAGAGATCAAAGATGCGGTGTTTGCCCAGAAGCAGAAAGTCCCATATTCCCTCCTCAGCAGTAAAATCAAATAGCATCAACAACAACAAAAACTCACCCAGGAGGCTTTCCAGAGAAGGTACCCTGAGGTGGGTGAACAGGCCAGGAATCATCCAAGTGGAACCATTCTCTGACCCTGTGTATGTCAGGAGCCCTCCCTACTGCCCACATCACAGACAGCAGCAGAGCCCAGGCCTAAACCTCCCCTGACATGCCTGTGGACATCCCCCTCTCTTGGGACCATGTGACTTCCCAGTTCCATTTGAATCCTACCGGGCAGGTACAGGCAGGAGTGAGCGGCACATTCCAATCTTGCCTCCAAGATCAAAACCTCCTTTTCCAGGTGGGCCTGAGGCCATGCCATTCCTGACCCCGGTCACACCTCGCCAAGCTAGCTCAGTTCCAACTGCTATTTCTACGTATGCTCTTTGCTATGCTCTATGAAATTATCAAAACAGCAAAGCTGGACACTTACAGCCAAACCCAACAATCTGAGTTCAATCCCAGAGACCCAAAGGGTGGAAGAACTGACGACTCCTAGGAGTTTTCTCTGACCTCACAAGGGCTATGGCATCCATGAATAAGCACACACATGCATACAAGAATGGAGTTTTGACCATCGATAAGTGGGGAAATGCAAATCTGAACTGCAATGAGAGTCCATCTCGAGCCCATGAGGTTAGCTGTAGCTCACAAAGAGGAAAATAATTTTGGTAAGACTGCAGCAGAGAGGGAATCCTTATGCTTATGCATGGCACACATGGTTGATATGGAAGGGGTGTGGCAGTTCCTCAAAGCATAAACACAGAATTACCTATCCCAGCAACCCCTCCAAAGCTGACACTTGAAGGGCTTTCAGACGCAGGCTTGCACTCAGATCTCCGCAGCACTGTATGCAGCAGCCAACTAGAAAAACAACACAAGCCGGGCAGTGGTGGTGCATGCTTTTGATCCCAGCACTTGACAGGCAGAGGCAGGTGGATCTCTGTGAGTTCAAGGCTAGCCTGGTCTACAAAGAGAGTAGCCAGGACAACCAGGGCTGGTACACAGAAAAATCCTGTCTCAAAAACAAACCAAAAAAAAGGGGGGGAGGAAATAAAGAAGACATCTCCTCACTCTACCTTCCAAGTGCTGGGAATAAAGACATGTGCTACCATGCCTGGCAAAACAAAACAAACAAACAAGCAAACAAAAACAACTTTATTTTAAAAACTATATTAAGGGGCTGGAGAGATGGCTCAGAAGTTAAGAGCTCTGACCATTCTTCTAGAAGATCCTGAGTTCAATTCCCAGCACCCACATGATGGCTCATAACTATCTATGATGAGATATAGTGCCCTCTTCTGACATGTAGGTGTACACGCAGGCAGATACTGTATACATAATAAATACATAAATAAACCTTAAAGATGAAGTTTTGGTAGATGCTACAAAATAAATGAACTTTAAAAACACCATGGGTGTTTAAACGCCATGCGAGCCTGAAGACTTGAGTTCAATCCCTGGAACCTAAGGAAAGAGAGAACCAACATCACAAAGCTGTGCTGTGATCGCCACACACATGTGGCGGCATGCATGTGCCTGTGTCTCAACATACATTTGGCAGCATGAATGTGCCTGTATCTCAACATACATGTGGCAGCATGCATGTGCCTGTATTTCAATAAACGTGTGCTGGCAAGTATGTGCCAGTATCTCAACATACATGTGGCGGCATGCATGTGCCTGTATCTCAACATACATGTGGTGGTAAGCACGTGTCTGTATTTCAACATACATGATGCATACACTCACCAAGTTTAAAAAACTAAAAACTACAAAAAATGATGCTAAGTGAAGGAAACCAGGCACAGAGGCTACAACACACAGAATTCCGTTCATGTGAAATGTCCAGCGTCAGCAGCCCACACACGCAGAAAGCACTAGCCATGGTGGTGAGCTCTTGTCTCAGTTCTCCTGAGACTCAGGCAGAAAAATCCCAAGTTCAAAGTGCACCTGAGTTACATGGACAGACCCTGTCTCCAGAAGAAAGATAAAAAGGACGGAAAGAAGGTGAGGGAGGGTGGGCGGGAGGAATAGTTTAATGTTGGGAGAACAGAAATGGAATTAAAGATGATGGGACCTGGCTCTTAGCACATGCAGGATAAGCATCTAATAACTGAGCTCCATCCCAGCCCCACCAGTCTTTGTTTGGCCTTATTACTACATGGTACTGACCTCAGAGTGTGAGCCAGTGAGTGTTCCTATCTCTTCCATCTTTTCCTAAGAGTCTGACAGGGATTGGTGCTGATGCTCCCTTGTTTGTTAGGGAGAACTGGAGGTGGCATGTCACCTTAGCACTCAGCTTCTCTTTGCTGGGAGGTTTTTAAATGTTTTGATTCACTGCGTTTGGTGGTACCTGGGGATGGAGCTCAGTTGGTGGTGTGCTCTGCAGCATGAAGCCCTGGGCTCATCCCTCAGCACTGCGAAACCCAAGTGTGACAGAGCACACTGCGATCCCNAAGGTCAGAGGGACACGGTCATCCTAAGATGGACAGTGGGGATGTGTGAGTCTTTCTAAAACAATAATGAAACAACTACTTCTTTGCCTTTTGGCTAAGGCCAAGGACGGTTTGTCTGATTGGTCGGTCGGTTGGCCAGCTGATTGGTTGACAGATTTGGGGGAGAGGAACAAGGTCTTGCTATCTAGCCCAACAGGGCCTCAAACACATGGTAATTTTCCTGCCTCTTTCTGGAGTGTATGCCAGCATGCCTGGTTCTGGCTGGGAGTGTTCTGATCTCTGGTTCTCGTCCCTGGCTCTGTCTACTGGATGTGACCATTGCTTCTGGGCATCTCTAAGAATGTGTCTCCTTCACCTAAGCTCTCCAGTGTGGTGGTGTGCAGCGGTCATGTCCCTGCAGTCTTCCAAGCTCTGTCTGTTTCTGCGCTGGTCAGCAGCTGCATCTGTAGTTTAAGGATCCTTCTCAAAGCCCCAGATCACCAAAACCCTTCCATTTCAAGGGTCCTGGGGAAAGCAGTCAAGTGTGGCACTTCTGTGCAGGGGGGCTCTCAGGACAAAAGTGGCAGTGTGGCTTCAGGCTCAGTGATGGGGCTGTGTGGACTGGAAACCACGGACTAAGACTCCCTGGTATGCTTCCGACACAGCAGGCTTCTACAGTGAGTTCTTCGTGCTCAGATGCCTCAGACCTTCCAGAAGGCTATTTCAGCTCCTCTTAGCCACGTCACAGTTTACAGACGGGGAGCCAAGTCACCTGCCCTAAGCCACACGGCCAACATCTGCCCCAGATTTGAGATCAGATCAACCCGCCTGGAATGTTTTGATGGCTATGCTAACAGTTAACCCTTCATATGATAAGACAGAGCATCCCCTAAATGGGGCAAAGGCTGAGGAGGGCATGTGCCAGTTTCTCTGTGCTCCCAAAGGTGGAAAGAGCAGGAGCCCCTCCACCTGCCTCCATGCACAGCAGCACACTGTTGCCCTACAGTGGTGCCCACGGGCTCTGTGAAAAAGAACGGGAAAAGAACATGAAGAGCACACACCAGTGGGAGATGTCTGTTTACTTGGCTGTTCACACATGTAAAATAATTCTGGAAAGATCTACAAAGCCAGCAGTGGTGGCCTGCACTAGAGCAGTGGTCGGGGATGAGTATTAGTACAACCTGCTATGCTTTTGTTAGCTTTATTTAGGCTCCAGAACTGTATGTATCTTTAAGGACCCAAGGTGGTCCATCCCAGGACTGCCTGGCCAGCCTTGGGAGGAACAGAGTCAAGCACAGGGAATTGTTCCACTCTGTCCCGAGGACACTGCACATTTCTTCTCTGCAGGCCAGGGCTATTTCCAAGCCTCAGCCCCAGGAGCCACAATCACAGAGGGGACTTGGGGCTGGGGCATCTCAGGGACCAAGGATGGTAGTCAGCCACCCTGTCTCTTCTCCAACCTCAGACTTTGGATCTGCAATAGAACGGTGAGAACATCCGCCTCAAGGCCCTGTTACAAGGACTGAGAGGACCACTCCCAGGAGCAGAGTGCCCGAACAGCATGCGGGAAGGACCTTTTAGTATTTTCCTACGTGTTTAATGTCCTGTGGGCCTTCGTGTAATTTGCCTCACATTAACTACAAGCCCCAGGTGGTGAGGCGCAAGAAACTTAGCTAAGAGTGCCCCCTGCTGGGTACATCCTATACTGCACCCTACACATACCAAAATTAAGCTTGCTTTCTTCCTGTTCCTAAATACTCCTAAATTATTTCGGTGAGTACTTACTATGTAGCCCAGGCTGGCCACGCACTCACAGTAATCCTCTTGCCTCAGCTCCCAGGTGCAGGTGTGAGAGACATGAGTCACCATGCCCAGCTTCAGTGTGTACTCTTAGCAATGACCAACTAACTCTGAAAGACCAGTATAATTGCCAAAATTTGAGCTTAACTTTGAGAGAACACTATTCCCTAGAATTCATAGTCCAGATTCGAAAACTGTCCTTCACAGCTAATTATTTAATGGTTCAGGTTCGTTTCTAGGGTCGTCTGTGGCATGTGACTACCAGGTCAGTCAGGAGCCTTCAGTCCCGAGCCATTACTCAGCCTTGCCATTATTTGAGTTTCAGATAGTTATTTGGCAAAATGTCTTGCTGAGGACATATCTCTAGTTTCCTCTAGAACAGTGATTTCACAGGTGGAAACTCAGGTCCCCAGGAACCACACAATACCAGTCTTTTCAGTATTGGTGACTGCAACTCTAATGCCCCAGACAGTGGGGCCAACGCCAAGCAGAGCTGGTTTGCCTGATGGCTGGGTGCTGGACAGCACTGGCCCCACCACCCCAAGTCAAGCTGTCTTGAGTTCCCTTTCCTGCTTCCACTGGAGTTTTGATTCCGCAAGTGATGTCTCAGCAGAAGTTAAAGTCCCCATAAAAACGCTCCTCTCCCTCCTCTGGAAGCAGCCACTGTGGTTGTCTTGGTGGGAGACACATTTCTATTCCTAGGAAAAACACTCTGATACTCTTGTTACATAAATGGTCACAGAGAAACTTCCCAAGACTTGGAGGCTGAGGTAATTAGCGTACATGTGTGCAAATGTGCATCCAGATGCGTGTGTATGGTGGCCAGAACAACAGCGGGTATTGTTCTTCAGCCTCTAGCACCCTGTCTTCAGAAGTCTCTCCTTAACCTCATGGCTGGTCTGCAAACGCCCTGGGCCCACCTGTCTGCTTCCCCACCACTGGAACTGCAAGCAAATACCACCATGACCAGGTCTTTCCATTGTTTTGTTTGTTTGTTTGAAATCATGGGTTCTGAGAACCGAACTCAGGTCCCAGTGCTCGACAGTCACATCATACAGATCCTCTACCAAGGACTGTTTCCGGACTCTGCTCTTAGGAGACATACGACCTGTGCTCCTGCTTCTCTGTCAGTTTGACACAACCTAGAGTCATCTGAGGAGAGGGGGGCTTTGGGTATTTTAAAGAGACTGAACTTTTAAAGACTCTGGGACTTTAAACCTTGAAATGTTTTTATATTGTGATATTAATATATCTTAGGGACAAAAGAAAGGTTATAACTCACTAGTGATGGGTCTGTGTGCCAAGTTTGCAAGGGCTCGGCTGTGTTGGTGAGATAGTTCTTTAGTCAACTTGACACAAGCTAAGGTTAGCTGAGAAAAACCCATCAGATTGGCCTATAGGCAAGCCTGTGGCATGCTTTCTTGACTGATGGTTGATGTGGAAGGGCCTAGCGTGTAGGTACCGCCGCTAGGACAGTGGTCCTGGGCATATGCGTAGACTGAGCAAGCAATGGACTATAAGGTGGGTGCTGACATAAACCCTTCCCCCTCCCCCCGAGTTGCTTTTGGTCACGGTGTTTATCAAAGTGTAAGAGACTAAACTAGAAGACTACTTAAGACTTCTGCAAGGAGCTATGTTCTCTGGAAGCTTGGGCCACTTGGTTAACTGGCTTCCTGAGTGGATGCCTCAGTCAAGAGTAGAGGGCCTGATGGAACTGCATCACCGAGCTTTTGGTACTGCACAACTACAAACATCTGGGCAAGGTTTTTTAGTTTTGATTTTTGTTTTGTTTTTCTTGTTTCAAGGAATCTTAGAATTCCGGAATAGCACGAGGTGAGGATGAGCTGAGCTGCTCAGAACAACCTCAGCCTTGCTCCGAGCAGAGCACAGCTGTCCTAGCCCCTTCCTGTTCAGTGACTCGGAAGGTCTGTGTCTTCCAGGCACAGGCGTCGCATCGGCGCCATACCACCTGGGTCTGCTCCTGGCAGCACAGGACATCGTTCTGGACAGCGGTGTCTCATGATCCACGCTACACTTGCTGCTGGCCAACCTGTGAGGTTCCTACAGGATGGAGTTTGGTGCACCCACCTGGAGCCTGGGCTCCCTTTTCCCCCCAGACAGAACACCTGCCCTCTGTCAAGGTGGGAGGGGGGGTGTTTTCTGGCATACACCTGGGAGCTTGACTCAGTGTCGCAAAGCTTTCTGAGCAGCAGGGAAGTTCCCTGAATACACACTGCTTGATCCTGCTCCCAGAAGTTCTAGGTAAGTGGGTTTGGACAAGAGGATTCTGGGATTGGGCCTAGCCTGCCTTGCAGACATCAGGGCAGAGCTTCTGTGCTGGGAAGACTCTGGTCCTCACTAGGATATTTTCAAGGCTGGTGTGGGGGGGTACTTGACAATCATTCATTTTACCTAAGGTTTTTTGGATAATTAGGAACCTATGAAACCTTCTATCTGAGCCTGGGTCCCTAGAAGAGTTTGCTCAGAATGCCTTGTCCATACCTGCTGGAGGTCAGTCTCTAGAGCCAGGGCCTGGGAATCTGCATCCCAGGCCCATTTTCTAGGTGAGGCCACTAAGTCCAACTCATTTCACATCCTAAAAGACAAGGGAACTACCAATCAAAAAGTAAAAGTGGCATGTCCCCAGTCAAGAAAGAAATGAATGACAGAAACATCTCTAGCCTCTGAGGGTCCTTTGGGGACAGTGGCCACACCTAGCACTCTGGTAACCCTGTGCCCAAAGGCTCTTGGCCATCTGAGACATCACATAGCTGCCCTGGGGCATTTGAAAAGGCATTGATTTAGAACGGTCTGTCTTGACCAAATCAGGATGCAAATTGAGCAAATATGGGCCATGATGAAAACCTCCCCATTTCCACTTTCCCTTACATGCAAAGGTCAGACACAAAAACAGGACCAATATGTACAAACAGAATCCCATTTTATTAGCAGTTAGTTCAAGATTGGACATTAATGGAGGAAAGTTCCCACATTTAACACAACCCAAAACGGCTGGTTCAAGAGCCCTCTTCAGGTGAGCTGGGTAGCATGCCCTCTGCAACCCCTTCCCATCCCTGCAGGAAAGGAACCCTCTGCCTGCTTCCCAAACGTGCCCCCCATCCCACTCAGTTGGCCCTCTTCTCTCCCCAGGAAGTAACATGAATTTCATGCATGAATTACAAAAAGAGCCCTCTTGCCCATAAGAAAAGCTAGCTCAGTCATAGAAAACCCTTTCCTCTGATAGCCTCCTCCGGGCCAGGGAGAGAAGAGGGAGAAATGACCTTCTTAGGCAGAAACGCTGTGGGGAGAGTCCCCTGACCTTCCTGTTGGACCTCAGCAGAGCGGACACACATGGTCATTGCCCGGCCTGCTCAGAGCTGGCAAGGGCATCAAGCCCAGAGCCAGACAACCTCAACCCAGCACTGCACGGAAGGCCTAGGGGTGAGGGGTAAGGAGCAAACGGCTAACCTCATTTTATACAGAGTACAGCTGATTCTAGCATGGACATGTGGAAATCCCTGCTGTGGCCTTCATCTCACTGTATGGAAGGGAAGCTGAGGCCTGGGGAGGAAGACTGTCACATGACCACTGGCTGTACCTGGTGCTCCTCTCACACCACCATCTAGAGGAGGCCTTTCTCCATCTAGCCCTTCCTGTCATAGCCTGAGGTCTTATTTCTGCTCCAGTGCACACGGACCATCTAGAAATTGAAGATCCCTGAACCACAGAACAGAAGCAGGGACACCAAAACAAAGGCAGAGAAGGAAAGAGACGAAGAAACAAGGATGCTGTGTTTGGCATGGGGCAGCCTAGCTCCTCCACGCTGTATACACTCATTCTGGCCTCCCTGGGGCAGTTCCACAGGCCGCCCCACCCCACAGTGCCTTCAGACCCTCTCCAGTGTGATGCTGCCTCATCAGAGAGCCCTTTCCCCTCCTCCAAGCTGCTCTGGCCCTTAATGCAGATGGTGGTGGGAGAAGTACACCTTGGCAGGAGAGAAATGCCACATTAGCACAAACAGCAAAACTACCCTTGAAAACATGTGGGCTAAGGGACTAGGAGGAAACAAGTGGATCTGGAATGTGGGGCTTCTATGTGACAACAGACCCTCTGGACTTAAAAAAAAAATACCTTTTGAAGGCTGGGAGTGGTAGCACACATCTTTAATCCCAGCAATTGGGAGGCAGAGGCAGGTAGGTGGATCTCTGAGTTCGAAACCAGGCTGGTTCATATAGTAATTTCCAGACAGCCAGAGCTTCATGGTGAGATCCTGTCTCAATAAAGCAAACAAAATACCATTTCGGACTGGGCCTGGTAAGTGCACACATTTAATCTCAGCTCTTGAGAGTCAAGTGGATCTCTATGAGTTCCAGGGCTAGCCTGTTCTACACAGCAAATTCCAGGTTAGCCAAAACTACATAATGAGACCTTGTCCCCAACAAACAAAAATCAAACATAAAAAAAAAAATCAGATGAGTAGAGGGAAACCTTTTTAGAATTCAAAGAAACTTTGAAATAAAATACAATGTTCTTGCCCTGACTGGATCCAATCTAAAACCAGGTATAATTGCTGAGGGGTGGGGTAGGGGACCTTTGGATACAGACTAGACAGCAGTTGTTAGTGAGGATGGGACTACTATTTCGGCTGTGGCACTGGCTGATCTGGCAGAAGGCCCTTCCCTACCTCTTAGGGCAACAACAGGGATGAACAGTCTCTGCGACTCACTTTGATAATACATAAATGTACAGAGAAAGAAAACAAACTGGCAAATGCTAACCTCCTTCAGTCCAGATGAAGGGTGGCTGGCACTCAGAACCCAACACTGGATAAGACGGTTCTGAACTGGCTCTTCCCCTGACAAGTCCATGGGCCCCAGGGTAAGACAGGCCAGTTTTCCTCCACTGAAGTCAGCAGACTCAGAAGCGCCCACTGCTCACACATCAGGGTTTGAAAAGGTCCATTTTAACATCATGCTCTCAGAGGTGCCTGCCCCATAGAAAGCGCTAGAACCTGGAATGACTGAGGCAGTTGTAGGTGATCTGCACCCATAAGGCAAAGGCTGCTGGCAGAGACTGGAGAGGGGGTGGGGGAATGGCCTGAACAATTGAAGTGAATTTCCTCAAACTTTTTTTCTTTGATTTTCCAAATGCTTCCAGTCATTCTAGTTGAGAGATCCTAGGACAAACTTATCTACTTTCCAAGACCCAGTATCTGCAAGCTGGGGCGGAGTCTCGGTCCAGTAGCAAGAAGGGACATAGTAGCAGACTTAGATGGCAGTCTCCAGGGTCTTAGAAGGGAACAGACCACAGAGAACATCTCCTCTGACTGCCAGTCTCCAACCTGCCTGTTTTCACCTGAAGCCAGAGGCAGAGGCTAATAGAGCTGCACGTTATACGAGGGCCATTCCAACCACCCTACCTCAGCTCTCACAGTGTCTCAAACAGAGAGTAACCTTCAGGATACAAGAGCTATCCTCACTGACGGGTGGAAAGTCGGGCTAACGGCACACTCTTTGACCCAACTCGGAGTCTGGTTCCAGCTTGCTGGCAGGGTGTCTGAGCATACCCAATCCAGTCCTCAGGTACTGTGTATTGAAGGGACCCACGGGCCCCAAGACCCCAAGGAGAAACGTGATGTGCCATGCTTTGCACACCAAAACCACGAAAGCAGGTCCCCCTGAGTGTGCAACACTCTCCACAACAGTGGAGAGCTCAAGGACAGACTAGTTCAGAATGCAGACAGCCCTGTCACCAGGATGGATGAACCCTGGAGGCAAGAGAACACAACAAGAAAGCAGTGTGCAGGTCTTGGAAGGGAAAGGCTCAAAGGCACCTGGCTGGGAAAGAGTGGTTTGTCCCCATGTCCTGGAATGACCACAGTTGTGACTGAGGGAAATACAGGGCCCTGGAAACCCAGGTGGGCCTGGAGGCAGTGTGGTACTGGAAGAGCACTGGGCTCAGAATCAGGGGCCTGAATTTAGCTCTTGCTACTGCTTCCAACAGCTCTGACATTGACCAAGGCCACCTCCCACTTTGTGCCCATCTCGGAACCCCTTCAAGTCCAGGATGTCTCGGACGCCTGGTGGACACTGAATTGGCAGTTGGGGGTGGGGGGCAGGGAAAGGGAACCCGACCTCAGTGACTTCACATTGTTAAAGGGGACACAGAACCCAAACAGAAAACAGTCAGAGACCCTGTGTCTGCAGGGTCTAGGGACAATTCTGTGGGTCTTTGTGGTCACCCCCTCCAAGGCAGCCCCCAACCTAGCACCATGTGAGGGGGGAGGACAGCTCAGATCCTCAGGTCTCCCACCCCAGCCCAGCTTTTCCCTGTGCCCAAACACCCCAGGGCCAATAGGCTTGTAAATCCAGACTTCCTGGAGAGAGTTGGTCTTCCTTTCCATCCTACCATCTCTATTCCCTCTGTGGGAGAGGGAAGAATGACCCTGCTAGTCATCTTCCTGAGGCCTAGACTCTTAGAGAAACATTTGCCTTCCCTTCCAACTCATTCTCTAGCATTAAGATATGACACCCTTTGAGACTAGGGCTTGCCACCATTGTGTACGACTTAATTAAAAACAAACCCAACCAAAAAAAATATAATATATATATACATTATATATATATATATATATAAAACACAGTGCGACCCCAGCACCCAGGGTATAAACTCTGGCACCAAGAAAAAAAACACAAAATATTAAAATACTTTAGCTTCTTAGTATTTGGGAGGTTAGAGGGGTCTCTGGGGACCCTCGGCCACAGGTTGCTGGGCAAAGCAGTGGATAGCAGTCTTGCTAACTCTGCCATGTCTGCTGGGCCGAGGCAGTGACTGTAAAACAATGTATATACATGGGAGCACGAACACTGGCAGACTCCTGACTCGCCTCAGCCTTTACCACAGGAAACACCACAGTCACATCCAGGTGAACAGGGCAGGGCTAAGGCCCATGTCTCTAGGCCCAGTGGCATGGCAGTGGCCCAGGGCCTATAAGAGACCAAGAGCACTAGGTGGACACTACAGGGACCAGAGAGTCTCTCCTCTAAAGGGAAGAAGAGATGCGGTAATATTAACTCAAATATAGATGTCATATATCCTCTCAAGACGGCCACCCTCACATCCAATCCAATGAGTGCATCTGGGCGCCCAGCTAAACCCTGGCAGAGACTGGCTCAAAACCCTCAAGGGCATGCCCAGTCTTTCTCCCTAGTTGGGCGGAAGGCCCAGCTGCATTATTCTCCCTTACTACCTGGAGGACAGGGAAATATGGCAGCTAATACTGAGGGGACAACCTGCTGGAGCAGGGGGTGGTGTGACCAAGGAAAGAGCAGGGATGGCAGAACACAGTGAGGGACAGGAGAGCGTCTCCAGGACCCCTCCTACCAGGAAATGACCTTCCACCAATAGGAAGTGGTCTCCCCAGGCAGGGCAGCTGCAAACGGAATGGACCTCTGGTACCAGAGAGATCCCATAGGCCACACATTCAGCAGTAGATGCTCGGAGATGCTGCAGACCTGCCTGGGCTTCTGGCCCCAATGGGCCTTAGCAGGGTATTGCTCGTTGCTTTTGGCTGGCCGGGCCCAGCGCCCTTCTTGGCAGGTCAGTCTGGCTCAGTGTGAGGCAGGACATCCCTGCTAACACAAGCGTTCTATCTGGCTGTAGTGGCCGAGGCTACCTGGTATTCTGGAGGTCCTCACGCAGCCAGGTGGGCAATGTCTGGCCCATCTTATACAGCAGCTTAGAGAGCTCGATGTTGTGGTCCCGGTAGTAATCCTTTAGGAAGGCTCGGGACTGCAATGGGAAGGAAGCTCAGGTCAGGAGCGACGTGCCAACATAAGCACAAGCCCCTTCATAACACCACACTCTATCCTATCCCAATCCTCTTTTAAAAAGAAGCCTCCAGAGAAAGCGCTCACGTAGAAGAGCACCAAAACATGGTACCCAAGGTCAAAGATGAGAGAGAGGAGAGCATTCATCAAAACTAAAGGCAAAAAGGAAGAAGAAAACAAAACAAGATGCAATCTGTGACCTTCCCTGAATGTGCTTTCATACAGTGTTTTCCCTACAGGGTGGCCTACTTCTCCCTTTCACAGGTCCAAATCCTGGGGCCCCCTCCCCCATAACCACATCCCTATGTCAGCACCCCTGCCTTGAACTCTGCTTCCTACTGTGTGGAGGTCATGCATAGTATCTGCTTTATCCATGGAACCCACAGTGCTACCCTTGCTAAAAGGTAATAAACACTTATTCGACTAAAGCGATGCTGACCTCCAGGGCCCAACGCCTATGTTCTTCTCTAGAGACAGACTACTGTGCAAGAGGTCCTAAGGTCACTGCCACAGTCAAGAGTAAAGGTTTAAAGGCCTCCCCAAGAGGGACCCCTCCCACTCAGCCCACTGTCATGGTACTATATCCCCCACTTACATCCAAATCCATCTCTGGGTATTTCCGTCCTTTGCTTTTGCCCAGACACTTGGTTTTTCCTCCTTCAAGCAGTTGGCACCAAAATCCTTTCTTTGGGTCAAACCTGAAGAGGGTGGAAGCCCATGGGTGAGTGGTCTGGCCTCCCTCCTCAAGTCCATGTCCGTGTCCTAGTGTGCAGGAAGTCGCCTTCACTGGCACAGTGAGACTATGCAGGCTGACACTTGCCATCTGTAGCTCAAGTGTTGCCTGGGGCATACTGCCTTTCTCCCAGAAAAGGCACCTCCATGTTCTAAGTCACTCTGATCCAGGTTAAGCAGCTCCAGTTCCTTTCATAATCCCTTTGGACTCTTTCCAGTCCCAAAGAATCCTGAGAGACATTTTCTGAGCAACCCCTAATAGTGTAGAATAGGGTTTTCTGATTATTTTGTGTTGAACCCAAGATTTCTTTAACTCCCACATTTCAAGATGGTAGTAGTCACGCAGAAAACACATGCTACATTCCAAGCGTGGAGCCCAGAGCTTTCAATCCATCAGTCTTGGAAGGTAGGAGTTAACCTCCTTATCCTCATCCCCAGAACAAGTGGAGGCTCCAGAACCCAGAGGACTTGTCAAAAGTCACAGAACTCAGAGATGAAAGAAACAAGTCAAGATGGTCCTATTTGGTCCTAACTTCTATCAGTGACGAAGCAGCTTATGCACAGGAGTGTTGTAGCTTCCTGCCTCCAGTATCCTTGACAGTGAAGAGGAAATACTCCCAAGAAAGCAGCCAATGAGGGTAAGTTTATTCCTCCTACTCTTGGGACTCCTCCTGGGACTGAACATGCCACCTGGATGTGACACAGCACATGTGACCCAAGCCCCTGGAACCCAGGCTGATGCTTACTGTGGGAGCTACCTCACTGAGACAAAAGAGCCAAGACCGCACTGAAGAGATTCCTCCAAGCTGGGCTGAGCAGAGGAGATCCATCACTCCCTTTTCCTAAGGCCAAAGCATTATTGATATAACTTAAGCCATCTTAACATTTACTTTTCTGCTAAAAGTCACCATCATGAAAGAGCTGCATGTTCTCTTACTAACTTAAAGCAACTCTAAGTTTCTCCCTGCCATTCAAGTCTTTATTTCCTTGGCCCAGACTCTGGGCCAGGGAAATTGCCTCATGGCAACACTTGCCTCAAAGCAACACTTACGCCAAGGTTTTGTGGTAGTCAACGGTGCTGGTCACCCCGAGGAATTTCTGCACCGTGTCCATCACTTTGGCAGGTTCTGTTCTCAGCAGTTTGCCATCCAAGACAAGGATCTGGAGACAAGGAAAGGGGAAAAGGCTATCTGGACTTGCTTTCATCCCAGTAGCAAACTGTCCATGCCCATTGCAGCAGGAATGGCCTGGCTACAAATACAGGGTCCTGAGCATCCCGAGTTTACCCCTACTCATGACGTCCTCTACCAAAGGTATCCTTGCTCAATCCCTGCTCACTGCCAGCTCTCCTCTAGCTCTTTCACAGAGTTTAAGCTATTAGCAAAGCTGGCATCCCTGCTCCTCACATCCCTACAGGATACCTATTGTAGCCTCCTGCAAAGCCTCCAGCCCACACTGTTTTCTGCTCCAGTCTTCAAGGCTTCTCTAAAAGATGTCCTGTGATCTAACCCTGCCGACCCTCCACTCAGGCATCCCTTCCACCACCACACCATGGCTCCTCCTCCTTCCTAGTCCCCCACAGGGCTTTCCAAGTCCCCTTAAACTAAGGCCACTCCTTTTCCCAAGAGGCAAGGCAGATAGCTACCTGGTTGGCATGGAAGGCGCTGAGCCAGCGTTCAATATGTGTGGCATACCAGCCAGGGACCAGGCAACGACTCTGGAGGGCACGCAGCTTTGCGGATGCATCAGGGCCAGCTGTGATCACCTCATGAAAGGTGTACTTTAGGGCCACTGGGTCATCGTGGGCTCGCTGGTGCTGCAGGCAAAAGGGAAGAAGAGGAGTACATCACAGGTGGAACGAAGCAAGCTGGTGGCCTAGGCTGGTGTCCTGCTTCTGCCTCACTGCTTTAGATCAAAGAGTCATCAACCCCAGAGTCCCAGGTTCCACATCTCTGCAAGGTAGGAAATATAATACATCAACTTCCCAAATGTTCTTAATTGGCACAGTCTGAGATTCCTGTCACTCCAGGGACCTGCTAACCAACAAGTATCAACATCAATGTGGCTTTCTTTACACTGACTACCATTTCTTGAGACACAGTCTCATATAATCCAGGCCTAAAATTTACTGTGTATAGCATAGGATGGCCTTGTGACCTTGAACTTCTGATTCTCCTACATTCTGAGCACTAAGATTACAGACACATGTCACCACGCCTAGTTTTGTGCAGTGCAGAGCTCAAACCCAGAGCCTTGTACACACTAGGCAAGCATTCTACCAACTGAGCTAAATCCCCGGCCCTCATTTTTCCTTTTTACAACAATTTACTAATATCCAAACAACAAGAAAACCCTTGACATATCCTTTATAAAATGAAAAACCAGAATCAGTTGCAACATACAGGAAATGGCTATTGATAAGATAAAAATGCAACCATATTCTCAAATGCCAGATAGAAGAAAATACCTGCTCCAAGCCCTGCAATTCAAAGCCACCAGCCTTGTTGAAACAGAGTGTCACCTACTAGAAAGGACATGAGAGTCTCTTCCACCAAAAGCAACATTGCCCTTGATAGACACTGGATGGACTGACAGAAATCATAGAAGAGAGAAATGTCAGGTTGACCCACCTGTAAAGCCATCAGCAGATCTCAGAAGTCAGAGGCCAGGGACTTGCCCGTGTTAACTGACCCTGATCATCACTGAGAATCATGCACAGTCCCAGGCAGGAGAGGCAGGGCAGTGAAATATATAAATGTACAGGACAACCTCTGCTCCTCCTCACTTTCTGAAGACAGCCCAGTTCCCTTCCTCTCCTCCCAGTACCTCCTGATATCCTAAAATGAAGCAGCCTCTTTCTCCTTAGAGCACTTACTCCCCAGACCATCAACAGGAGAAAGAATAAGGCCTTAGGTGTATAAGACCTGTATTCAAAATGCAACATGTGATGGTGAATCTTAGTTGTCAACATGATATAATCTGAAATCAACTAACATGCAAGAGGCAAAGAATACCCATGAGGGATTGTCTTGATCAAGTAATCTGAAGTGGAAAGACCCACCCTAAATGTGAGCAGCATCTCCCAGTGGCAGCCTTGATAAAAAGAGGAAGAACAAAGTTTGCCTTTTACATATCTGTTTTCACTCTCATTGGCAAGTTCATCTACCCTGCTGCTGCTGCTACCATTGTTGCTACATTTCCTCTGGTTTCAAAATGTGAACTGAAGACTAGCAGCTCTTCAGGAATCCTACAGGCCTTCAGGAACAGACTGTGGTTGCTGAATTCTCAGCCGCTCCAGTGTGCCACAGTCGCTATTAGACTACTCAGACTCTATCATGTACCAATCCAATAAACCCTTCATATACATATTCATTCCATAGGTTCTGTTCCTTTAAAGAACTCCATTACACATGAAAGCAGAGTAAAGAAGCCCTGCTCTCTCTCTCTCTCTCTCTCTCTCTCTCTCTCTCTCTCTCTCTCTCACACACACACACACACACACCCTTGTCAGCTTTCTAGAAAACTGCTATACAGTTGAAGGGAGGCTGCAAAGTTGTTCTGTCATGACCAGCAGACAGGACTGACAGGTCGCATGAGCAGCCTTCTAGCCATCCATGCTGTGCTGAAGCAGATGTACCCACAGAGGAAAGAGATGCTGCCTGCTGCACTCTGGGCTTCCCATAAAGACAAAGGCCCTGGAAATGACAAGACAAGGAGCCAGCATCCTAAAGAACAAGAGGAGGGCTCTTTTCTCACGACCACAGGCTCAAGATGAGAGTTCTAAGGAACCAGGAGAAAAGAAAAGCACTGAGGCCCCAGGAAGCAGCCACTACAGCATGAGGTAAGGAGGTTCAGAAGGCAGCAAAGAGACACTGAAAGTGGCTAGGCGGGAAGAAGCCTCCCCAGCCAGGACAATGTGCACTTCCCAGGTGACCACAGGCCGAGGCCCAGCTGCCCCACAGCATGAATATCAAACCCAGTCTGATGGTTTGATGCAGGTAGCCAGAAACGTAGCCTCAGGCACCAAGGCCACTCAGACATAGTGCTTACAGTGTGGCATAATCCCAAAAAGGAGCAGGAGGACAGGAGAGGAAACCCCTCCTAGCCCTATGCCAGGGTGAGAAGCATTCCCATGAGCCCAGTGGAATACATGCAGAAGTCTAGCCAGGAACAGAAACTCAGGAAGCCCTGGAGAACACACCTGCAACAGCAACAGGGAAGTCTCTGTCTACAGCTCATACGGCTCATGTTGCCTCACAGGTGGGAGCTACCTTCTTAGATCACCCTAGTAGGGTTTTATCCCACCTGAGTCCCTGCTCCCAACTACCCCTCACAGGTAGGAAACCGTAGCAAGCATAACCAGATGGCTGCTTTGGGGATCTAGGCTGTCTCTAAATCCATTCAGCCTCTGCTTTGTATGGCTCTCAGAGCCCGAGTAAAGCCTGCCTGGAGTAGGCAGGTAGATGGAAGACGACATTCGACACCAATTCTGCCTGTCACCACCAGCAGGCCAGACGCATCACACACCAGGCTATGTGCCCACCAAGTGGTGCTTGTTCAGTGCTGGTTGAGTAAATGTCATATAGATCCACACCCTTCCTGGTGACACAGCCCCAACCCACTCACCTGGTACCAGGAGTAAGCTCGGTCAGCTGGATTGATGAGGATGGTGAGGATCTTGGCCTTGGGCAACAGGGTAGCTGCCCGCCGTGGTGCCACTTCTGAATCAAAGTAGTTGGCACTTTTCTCAAAGTAGAAGTCAGAGGTGGTGTTGGAGGGAATAGGGAAGAACTCCATGTACCTGTAGGAAGCCCAGAGACAGGGCTTAAGGCCAAATCTCGTAAGCCAGGGACCCCAGGAATGCAGTGACAGGGTGGGGATCCCTGAGGTGGAATTTCCTCAAAAACAAAGAAAAGTGCACTGCTCCAAGCAGCAAGGACTCGCCTCTGACAGGGGTTTTGGGAGGAACTGCTACTTGGCAGTGTCCTATCCCAAATTCATTTTTTTCTGGTGGGCATCTTAGAATCAAAGACCTGGCGATTCTTAAAAGGGTGGTGTGGAAGCAGGGCAGTGATGACACATGCCTTTAATCCCAGCACTCGGGAGGCAGAGGCAGGAGGATCTCTGTGAGTTCGAGGCCAGCCTGGTCTACAAGAGCTAG